>JAUTXW010005019.1:0-92223 GCA_030620095.1 Kuschelorhynchus macadamiae | reverse complement strand
ATATACACGCACTTAAACAAGCAAATTATTAGTTCGTCTTCGTCGTTATTTAGCTACGTGTAATAAAAAAGAAGTTTAAAATGTCTCAGTGTCAATCTCAATATTCAGTTTCCACAAAGAATGCAGTACCAGAAAAGCCGATAGCGATTGTCCGGCCATTTTCGATAAATGGGATGCAGAGGTGTGCTATGTGGTGAGCACTATGATGTGTCAGTTGGAACGAGGGGTCTTTGTAATTGGTGCAATAATTTTGTGATGTATGAGCAAATAACATCGCCAACTTCGTCACCACCCAGTGCTAGGAGAAGGCTTAATACGCCACCGCAAGAGGATACAACAGCAACCACCCAGCTGATCCATCTCCGCACATTTCGCAGACAGCAGGACCATCGGGGATTTTGCAGGTCCCCGATCAAGCTCAGGCCCTTCTGATATTTTGCGGTCTCCATCGCCGCAGTTAGTCAAGAAGGGCAGCAATGGGCGGTTGCGGCTTCTCCATCTTCTTCTTCTTCCACAGCATCCAACCTAGAGGCCCCCCTAGACACGTCTGACGAAGAGGACTTTTTTGGGGACTTTGGGGAAGAAGATGAAGATTTGGAAGCATTGTTAGACATATATATTGTCTAACAAAAGAGGAAATGAGGGTGCTTGGGTTTGAACCATAAGTTTTTTTAAATAAATAGTTTTAGGAATTTGTAAATAAATAGTTTTAGGAATTTGTAAATAAATAGTTTTAGGAATTTGTAAATATTTCATCTAGGTAAAAAATAAATTATTATTACTATTCTTACCTTTCTTTTATTATTATTGTTTAACAGTTTTCAGATATAAATTCAAACATTTTTAAATTTTACATCAGTTCTATGTAAGCATCGGTACATTGACATTTACAATTGATAAATTTGGTCGTCAAAAAGCTAATAAAAAAATAGTAGTATACAATCCTCCAGGAATAGGTTTTAAGTTGAATGTTGATCATCAATACGACATTCAAGGAAAATCTTAACTAACATAGCAGATCCTTCACAAGGTAGTGATCCCTTAACCCGAGAATATTTCCTTAAAGAAATTCAAAAACTTCGGATATTACTGGTTTAATTATTAAATCAAACTTATTTTAATAATTAGTGAAATACTTAGTGTTATTAAATCGGAAATAGAATTTGCATATGTGTACTCGATAATAGAAAAAAGAGAAGTAATATTATCCAACCTTGAGCAAAATGTTGATCGTTTAATTAGAGAAACTCATAGATCTGGGATACATTCAAGGAAAATATCTAACTATGATAATAGAAAACTATTTAACCTGATACTAGAAACAAGTGATGTCATATTATCGAACCTTAATGAAAATATGTAAGCAACGTCGCAGAGACTACAAGTTTTATTTTATACCTTATAATGCTGCACTTTGGTGAAAAAAAATAGTTTTAGATAAACATGGGTCGTGGTAACAACACAATTGATAAATTTGGACGTCAAAAGCCTCATAAAAAGTGCATTTATTGAGGGGATCACCAGGAATTGGATTTTAAGCTTACGCCGGACGGTCAATATGACATGCGGGAAAGTATAGACCAATATCGCACCGACTAAGGGTAGTGATGCTGTTACCCAGGATTATGCGCTTAAAGAAATTCATCGATTACGCGTACAAATAGCAGATATACTGAATACAGATCTACTTAATAAGGTTCGTGTCGATATAAAGCAGCTTGAAGCGAAAATTGTTAATATTGAAACAATAAGAATGGATGTACTCGGGAGAATTGAAAAACATGAAATCAGAATGAGCGATTTGGAGAAAAAAGTGGTCAAGCATATAAATGGAATAATGTATGAGAAATAATTAATATAGCCCAGCTTGATGAGGATTACTCATATATGAAGATAATATCAAGATTATTTAGATTGGTATAAATATAATCAAGAATGATGATTGTTGTGAATAAACCTAGTTTATAATTGTAATAAACACATATTTAAATAAAACAAAGTTGAAGTTCATTGGGTATTTATTTTAATAGTAACCTTAACCAATATACATATTTAGATAGGTTTGAATGTATTACAACATATAATATTTTAAACAATATCTGTCTCATCAATCCAAGAATTAAATTGATCTGAAAATCCTAACCATTTTACAAATAATTGATTAATATTATTTTTCTTGCGGCGACGAAGTACTACCCACTAAATATACATTCGGACTGCTTGTTTTTTGCAGCTCAGCTTCATAAAAACATCCTTTTATAGGTTGACCTTCTATTGATTCCAATAGGTATGTTGGTGGATTGGTAATGTTAACTTTTGCGATTTTAAACTGTTCCGTGGACCATGAGGGCGTATATCCTTTATCAAAGACACTTTTGTGTTTGCTTATACAAACTGTGTAAAGGAACGAAATTTAAACTTTTTGGGTACTATTTTTATCCAATTGTATGCGTTAATGCGTGTGGTTGATTTAACGTTTATAGGTTTCATACCAATAGTACGATGCTCTGTGTTATTATAGGTTTTCGTTATGACTGGTAAAAGTTGTATCCATTTGTAGGAACCTCTAGCTGAAAACTCCTTATAGAGATAATTTTGAGTGTACGTATGACTCGTTCAACTATCGCAGCTTTTTTGGTGCTGTTCGTCGAATAATGATTAATGTTATATTCCTTAACAAGATTTTGGAATATGTTATTAAAAAATTCTTTTCCCTGATCGGTTTGTAGATTTACTGGTGTATATCTTGCTTCTTTAAAAATGTCTTTCATTGCTTTAGTGACTTCAGCCCCTGTCTTGTTTCTAATCGCCCTAGTATAGACAAATTTGGAGTAGCAATTATGCACACCAAGATATAGCGGTATCCATCGTTTTCATTTGCATACTGTTGCATTCCATAAAATCTATTTCTAAGTCTTCTTATCCTTTAATGATGGTGTGTCTTCTGGGAAAATTTTTTTCTTGCTGACCTATGAGGTTCATTGACAATTTTCTTTTTTCTACATGCTAGTAGTTATAGTTCTAACTCACCTCTCAACAGCAATGCTGATCAAATTATGTGATTACTCAATAAATTATACCTTCCTCACGAAGTTTCTTCTATAATTGACATTATTTCATTATCGTGTCCGGTATGACCAGCCATCTTTGAACTCCATAGCAATCGTAATCGTTCTACCAACTCCTTCGGGTTATTCCAATATACGTAGCTAGGAGTTTCCGATAAATCACGTTTTTTTAATGGTAACACTACTTGAGCATATGTTTTTTTACCTGCGATCCCACTCCCCATTCGATTCCCTGTCATTAATGGTTTTATAATCTCTAAATATTTTTTCCGCCTGGTTTCCTGTAGTCCCGCTTCTCGTCATAGCCCTTGTATGCTGCATTTGTCAATCGCAGCATCTTTTTATAGTCTTCTGCCACTTCGGGAGTCATCTTTTCGATATGCTCTATTACCCGCGGATTTTTAAGAATATCAAATCGTAAAGTTCCGCATTCCCTTCAAAGGTTGCAATATTCTTAGAGTTGTGCCATAGTGTCACTTTACCAGGAGGAAAACGTATTTCCAAATTACCCATAAACTTTTTGTTTTTTACTTTTGATTTATGATGTACTCCATAAACTGTATCGAATTGTGATGGTTTTGTCTTTAAACCGTTCATATATGTATTAATGATAATATCCGGAGATGAGCGATCTTTTAATGTGACAGCTGACATTGTAGATTTGTTTGATGGAGAAGGTGTTGCATAAATTCCATCTAACGTCTCGTTTTTGGGGTATCTATCGATGTTTCAGCAGTGTACTTGGACCTTTCTGTGATCGGTGTTGATGTTTCTACGGGAAACTCCTCTGACATGAACATGGTTGTTTTATTTAGTGGCTCCTCTATGTATGTGCTTAAACTTTTCGGTTGTGATTGTATATGTTTACGAGACTTTTGTGTTACTGCATCGGATATAGAAGTCAAAGGCTTAGCAATCGGCTCATAAAATTTGTCCAATTCAAATTTATCTTGTACATTAGCAGCTCTAATTTGTTTAAACTTTTTTCGAACGGCATCTGTAACCCCAATCAATTGACGTTTCAGATCTATATCATTATTCATCATGAAGGTGATGTTGCCAGAGTATCACACAACTATGTAATGCGAATTCACTGATCTTACTCTGTGTATATATAGTTATCGAACCCCTTGCGATATCTTCCCGAATTTAAATCGCTATCCTTATCAATAACGAGGAACCCATACTTGTCATTCCAACATTTAGCACACATCTCTTGAAATTGTGTAAAAGTCAGATCTGGCGATACATGATCCGAAAAAATATGTCGTAAATTCATTTCGTCTTGTTTAAACATTATAATTAAATTGGCGTTGTCACGTACTAATTGCTTGGGAACTCGGGAATAGGTTTGTGCTAGGTAGAAACTATCTACATTTTTATGTCGTCCCATACTAAAATATGATCGTATAACATCCTGTTTTTCACACATTACGTCGTCAAATATGAAAATTGAATTTGGTTTGGCATCGGATGGCTCCACGATATTTGTTGTATCGCTAAAAGTATAATAACCAAGACCGTTAATCGGCGTGAAAATTTTCCTGAGATATTCGTATTTGGGTTGATACAGCGACTTTGAATATACGTAGACATTTTCAAAGCGCAATCCTAAAGGGTGTGTAAGCAAGGTAATCATAACATTGGTTTTTTCCACAATTAGAAGGTCCTATTAGCAATCCACGAATTGATAATGGCAACAAAGGACCATGCCGACGTCTCACATTTTTCCCTACATGTCCAGATCCAACCTTCTCATCGAGATTATCTATTTCTAGCTTCTGTTTCAGCTTAACAATACGCATTATAGTGAAAAAAAAATATTTTATATCGTACACACGGCTTTAACTACTCATTCAGATGCAGACCATCAAACGAAGTGGACGCTCTCTCGATATTCGAGTAAGACTGGGTGTGGTATAGTGAATATATATATATATATATATATATATATATATATATATATATATATATATATATATATATATATATGCGGGTATTTTTAGTTTTAACTTCAAACCCAGCACACGAAAAATTGATAAATAGATTTAGATATATATTAGTCAAAAATGTGTCAGATCATCGTAAAAGAGCTATCCCCACAGGATATCCCATATATAGAGGTGAGTTCAACGGATGTTATTTTATGCGTGCTTAGGACTATTAATAATAATTAGAGATTAGGACTATTATTAATAATTAGGGATTGAATTTTTAAATATCTACATGAGTTATTTAACCGTATTTTATGTAGGCTCAAACAGATGATATTTTTAATGCATGTTTAAGGCTGTTAACAATAATTTTTAGAGATTGAATTTTTAATTATCCACATGATCCTATCATAACTGCCACTTTTTTTGTAAAAATATTGTGTTATCATATTTCGCATGTAAAATAGAAAAGTGTTGAAATTAAAATTTTAATTGCATTAAAATACGATGCGAAAAAAAAAGTTTCAAATAAAAAAGTTGTCCCTATCCAAATACTATCACTTTTGGTTATTAGGAAAAAGTGTGAAAAATCGATAGTTTTCGCGCTAAAGTCGGCAACTCTGCCCACGCAAGTATATAGCAGACCGATCCTATTTTTCAAATAACCGTTGGTTTTATCTTAAAGCCAACCAATGTGATCATGTAGTATTGTATAACCGTCTTTTAAACATTCGGAAATTTTCGTTCCAAAAATATGTGTGCAGTATGTGTAAATTTATGTAAGTTTTAAACGGTCTTGGATTATTAAAGTTGGATTTAGTTATTTAAAATAGGTACAATTATTTCTTTATTTAGAAACTTTCTTCATAATATAAACATTTTTTTCTCCATATCCACGAAATTGCTATCATGATTCCAATTTGCCGACAAATAACCACAATTTTTTAAACATATTAACTTCGTTTTATCCAATGCCTTTTAGTTGACATTTTATAATACACTTTCTATTTAAAACATAGGAAATTAAGGACCCCATACAATTTAATTATTGAAAGGTTTATAATAGCCCGAACCACTCCAACATTTTAAATAATATCGCTCAGTTGTATTGCTTTTTTTAATTATTGAAATGTTTATAACAGCCCGAACCACTCCAACATTTTAAATAATATCGCTCAGTTGTATTGCTTTTTTTGTTGCTGGCAGCGTCTAATTTGTTGTTGCCGGCATCACCACACTCTCCTTCGAATGCGCCAGGTGTTAGAAAATTAAACTTTTCGATGTCGAAACTATTATCGGCGAGCGAGTCAACACACTCAGCAAGAACAAAACTATTGATTGAACCACCAAATTCACTGAATGAACTCATTTTTATATGTTGCGTAGTAATTTTAACTGAACTTTGAAACTGAACAAATGTCTAAGACTGAAGTTACACAATGTCTACATCTGGTTTTATGCAACCACCCCCACTAACACAACCCCTTAATTTTTACTGCGCAGCCACCCCACCACCCATAACCTTGAATATGCAGCTCCACCCACGGACGGCCTTGCGATGTGTCCTTCAAAATCTTTGCGTCGAAATATACAAGGTTAAATATATATTCTATGAAAAAAACTAAATACAATAATTTTGTATTGATCAAATTTTAAAATTCTGTGTGTTCTCATTACCATTAGGCCGTTGTTAATTGCTTGTTTTAATGTACGGTAGTGTACAATATAGTTTTTCTTATCATTAACATTCGGTATTAATTTCGACATTTTGGATGTTCCCGTTGGAGGTATAATATTTTCTACTAAAAATGGAAGATCGGCATGGTGATCGTGCAATTCTTCCGGATAATGAATATCCACTTCTAAAACATAGCCAACCGGACTGTCATCGGCAACATCCAATATGTTTAAATCCAATATTTCCCGCTCCAACAACCAATTAAAACCTCCAAATGGTAATGCTTGTGACATACTATGACCATACAAATTTGTTGCATCTAAATATGTAATAAACGATTCTGGTTTTGTAGGGTCATAGTCGGGTAAAAATATGTTGTTGGCAATATGCTTCCTTTCTGAACACTGACTTATACCCCCGCGAATTCCCTTTTTAAAAAAATTAATTGTGCTGATATCAGTCAAGAGCTCCAACTTTACCTTGGTCATGCGCAACATACAATCAAATGATAAACTTGGAAGAGTGCAGTAATGCGCAGGATCGAGTTTATAAATATTTAAACACATATCGCGGAATTGTTCAAATACATCGCATAGCAATGTCACGTCTGATTTTAAATATAAATCTGAATAGTCCCCTAAATTCTTACATTTGAACGATGACCACACATCCTTGGCTCTGTCATAGCATTCATCACTTATATGTTCCTCTTTTAGTGTATCATAAAATTGATTTTTTGTTGGAAGATTTGGGATATTCATTTTTTCTAAAGAATCAATGAAACTGTATGGGAAAACACCTTTTTTCCGCATTAGATCGAATTGATACCGATCAGGAAAGTGTTTTCCCGTTTCCCTGAAACTATCAATATCTAAACCACTACCCAAGTCTTCCAACGAAGCGGATAAAAATTTAAAACTATCAATGAATCGCAACTTTAAATATTTTTTCTTGATCGATAGGGTTTGTTTGTCGACATAATCGTGAACGTAAATGCTCTTTGTAAATGAAACATATTTTTCTTTACTCTGGGCTATGACGTTAATATTATCCCCATGACGACATAATTCTTTAATAAATAGGTGGCAGTCATAACCGCTTAAATTATGGAAAATAATAGGGACGAAATTAGGTAGTTTATAATTTAAATTACAGACGGAATGAGCAGCACCAAATCGTTTCTTCCCCGTTATGTGACAATGATCTCTTACTTTTTTTTCATTGTCGATAAAAGGCTGCTCACATATACAACATGTTTTAGCATTCGCGAATTCATTCTCTTCCTGAGGTGTTAAACGGTTCATTGGTTTAATATCTTTTAGATATGTATTATAAAGGTGCCTTAAATCGCTTTCTATACGAGAAACAAATACTTGGGCGGCATCATTTCCGCGGTACAATTCAAATTTAGAAACAGTATCATCAAAAGAACATTTTATGACGTATGCAAAGGAATATGGTTCGTGTTTAACACTCTGCATTGTGTAAGAATTTTGAGGACTTGGCTCGGCTATTGGTAATGGTTTTAGAACCGATTCGAAGTCGGCATATACGACAAATGGAACTCGCATTTGCTTTTCTATGCTTTCAAATTTTAAAATATTTTCAGGTACACTCTTTCCAAACTTATCAACCCTAATATCCTCTGAGGGTGTCAATGTGTATAGGTGATTACAATCATTTTTCTGGTGTAAAGTTATAGCTGATAATGAATCAAAATAAACGAGACAACCATCACAAAAATACAATTTACTTTTAACTTTGCTAATTTGACTAGACACTAATCGAGATAAATCTGTGATCCAACAATAATGACTTTTTGTACAACGTGCATCGCAAACATGTGTATCATCATGAGCTTGAATATTACAATCACTGTTTATTAACAATAAATTTACATGATTTAATAATTTTTTGCTCGCATACCTAAGTGGACCAACTATTTCATACTTCATCTTATTATTTTCAAAAGTAGATTCTACACCATACACATTGACTGAAATGTTATTTTGTTTCTCAAATTTACTAATATCACACAATTTTACTGGAAAATCCATACCTGTTACATCCAACACAGTTGAAAAATGGGGATATGATGAAACTTGTGTTGGCATATTGATTGTGGGAAACATCGCTGAAGTTACAGCCCAAGCGAAGCAGCACTCGTCTTGGTTCACCACATTAATCACAGCCTTTTTGCTCTCTATGAATCTCGGTAGTTTGATGTATGATGAGCCGCTTACTGGCCTAAACTCGTTGATGTTCACTTCCAGATATAGAATTTTCTCAAGCGCCCACCCTATAAACACACAAAGTATTGTAATTCACAAAACAACACTGTTAAATATTTAAACATACCTGAATCTTTTTCTTGAAATTCCATAGATTGGGTCTTCATTGCATCCACAAACGATTGGTATACAGTTTCCAAATCATCCCCATCCGTGATTACTTGATTGGTTGTATTAAACGATTTGTCGCTGCACACGTCCTGAGATGGTAGCAGATATTGACCAAAAACAACCATGTTTATCTTCAGAGCCCCATGCGATGTCAGCATTCCACGCACCAAATCCAACACTTTCTGCTTAATATCATCGAAGAATGCAGTAAAATCGGCATGGATACTGTCGCTGCTCACACGATATGTCGCGATGCGATTTCTGAAGGCACCATCTATCATTTCTACACCTTGTGATAATGGTATACATGCATTATTTCTATGCACCAATGTTCTTTGGTGAGCCCCCATTCGGTTTGCCGGAACAACAACATTACAAACATCGCAGCTTTGCATTTTTGGGGAATTTGATGAAGAGGGTCCTGCAACATCCAATCTTACACGCTTTCCTCCAACACCAAAATCATCATCCGGTCTTCCCCTACACAACTCTCTTTTGTGACGCAACAGACTGTAACTGCGGGTAAATGATGCACCGCACATATCACACACGTAACTCATGTTTAATTTAATTGAAAGTTCAATTACACGTCTCACTTCAGTTATAACACAATATGCTTACACCACCAATCTTTTATATGAAATGGTTTGCATGGTCATATGATGATGTCACATCGCTTCAAGGACAAATATTGAAAACGTGGTATGCGCAATTCCCCAAGGTCGTGGGGCGGGGTTTAATCTCATGGTCATTGGGGCGGGGTTTAATCTCATGGTCATGGGGCGGAGCTTAATTTCAAGTTCAGGTGTGCGCTCAAGAAAAAGCGTGATGCGCGCTCAAGGTCATATGACGTCACATCGCCTCAAGGCCAAACTACACAGCACACCTGGGCTCTCAAGGTCAGGAGTAGTGGTGGGGGGTGAATCAGTTCCCGTATTTGATATCTACTGTTGTATTTTCTTCACTTAATCTGTTTTGTCCATGACGACAGTGGCATTTCCCTTGTCTGGTGGAAGGACCAAAATATCTGTATTGTTGTTTAATGTCTTTATCGCCGTTCTTTCCTCAGCTGGCAGATTTGACGCCGGAATTTTTGATAATCTTCGCTCTTTCCTACCTTATTACGTCAGCTTTTTCTGCAGGAAGTTTTCTAATTGTTGTTTAACGGATAACACTATGTCTTCTTCATCTAATCCCGAGAACCACGATTTCGTGAAAGCATTCTTTCTATGTTACAATATTTTAGAAGTTATATATTTTAGCAACAGCAGAAAATAAAGTTGTGTTAAATAATAGTCAGAAAAAATATTTTATATTTAGATAAACTTATTTTTGGAAACATATTTAAGAATCATCCAAAAAGTATTAAAAAAATAAATTATCATATTGTTTAAATACATCCTTAGTATTATTGCAAAATCGTGTAAAATCGAATCTTAAATATTTTTTCTTCAAACAATTTGGTAATCTCTGGGTACCTACCTCTACTTGATCAATTTGAAAATATGTTTTTAAATTCTTCCACCAATTTGAATATCTGATGTCATGTCAAAATCGATTAATAGGCATATAGGACTCATATATTTATTTTTTTTTTTAAATAATGATACGTTTTTGGTTTATATGCATCGAAAAATATGGTATACACTACACAAAAATACTTGCACTTAAATGAATCTTCTATTTACCTATATCATCATAGTTAATCAACGCAAGTAAAGCATTATTCCACGCAGATGTTATATTGGAAAAAGATAAGTTCTAATTTTGCCAGAGCATGACATGCCAAATTTAAGGCAGGTGGCCCAAAGAAAATATTCTAATTACACTTTTAGAGCTACTATAATAAATAATAAATGGTATTTCCCTCTCTGTTTAGAAA
Source organism: Kuschelorhynchus macadamiae (assembly GCA_030620095.1). Lineage (NCBI taxonomy): Eukaryota > Metazoa > Arthropoda > Insecta > Coleoptera > Curculionidae > Kuschelorhynchus > Kuschelorhynchus macadamiae. The sequence continues at coordinate 81,259 of JAUTXW010005019.1, read as the reverse complement.
TAGTATTAATTTAAATATAACTAATTAAGGGAACCCAAAAAGATCTTGCCTAAATTTGTTAAATGACCTATATAAAAACTGTGCAGTTGATATTAGAGAGTTTAGCTTAGGCTAAGTAAAACGCGGTATAGCGTGTTACAAACTACCACCAGGGATGGGCGATATTAAATTTTCCCTATCGCTAGGCGCTAGCAAATCACTTCAATATCTTTCAATCAATAAATCTATTTTATTTATTGACATGTATCAGTTTATCGATAGGTATTCCTATCTACCACTTTCATATGGCGTAAATTTCGCTTATAAATATGTAATCCGTTTATCCATAACTATTGATGTTCTCGACTACCTATCGATATCATCAGTTACCTATCGATATTATGTGGTACCTATCGGCATTATTGCTTACTTATCGACACCTGTCGATCATATATCGATAAAACCTTAGTTATTACTGATCAGATCCGAAATTAGAATCCTTCGAATAAATGGGGAGCATTTTGCGCCAGTCTGCTTTACGATAGCACTCCTCCTGGAAACTTATCTAGTACGAAGTCTGATATAAGAAAATAAGTAATTGAAAGTTATGATATTGAGGCCTAATTGTAATTATTTAGTATAACTACATTTTCGAACGTAATGAATAAATCAGAATATATGTAACATTCGCATTACATAATTTTTAATCTGGACAAAAAAATCACTACACAAATCATTTTTCTCTCTTATTAGTTATAGAACAATTTTCCGGTTAGCGTACGGTTAGAATTTATTTGTCAAGGTCTCTATACATCAAAAAATGTTTCGTAGTTGCAATAAATGAAAAAACGTCTCATCCTCTTTTTTTTGTAAAAGTATGTAATTTTTCGTCCAAAATATTTATTTAAACTTATCATTCCCAGTCGTTAACCTTGTATACATTATTTTCAACTTTTATTACAATGTTGCATAATACTGACAGAAATATTTAAAATTTTAAAATGCACCGCCGGTTAGGCTCTTTTACTGCGCTAGAGTGAGACCAAGACCAAGCCTGCTGATAATCTGTACCTATTTATCTGCAACATGTCCCAAAAATCGGTAAAAGGTAGAACTTTTTCACTATTTATAGGTTGTCTCGCTTATTTTCTAAAACTCAGTTATTTACAGCTAACATAATCAATTTTTTTTTACAACATAAGTGTTTTTTCCTAACGTTATTTCGACTAGCTTCTTACTTATTATTTGTATTATTTAAATGCAACCATCTTTTTGTAGCTCACTGGCCATTATTTGATAATGCCCCTATTAGGACTTTACTACTTAATAAATCGATTCAGATTGTTGGTGTGCCCGTCCTACACCGAATGAAGTAGGAGTAGCTGGTTTTAGTAAACCTTACTTTTATCAGGTACCCATATATGTGACCATTATAAGCCAGTTAGTACTTACACATTATTTCTAATGTCTAATAAAACCAAATCAGTTTTTTATTCTAATTAAAAACGAGTATTACATAAATTATCAGTATCTAAATTTTTTTAAACTGCCTTATCTCGCAACTCAAAGCATATTGCACAAGATATAAAATTTTACTGGGTTATAGAATAGTTGAATTGAAATTCTGCTTCAATAATCGAACTCTAGTGTATGTTACTGCTCTATATCGACACCGTTGATAAAAATAAAAGGCTGAATGGACAGTATATTTTCAACATAAAATTGACGTAAAATTCTTTTTCAATTGGTTTTTACGGTGAAGTAACGTGTTATAGACAATAGCGGGAGTAAACGTGGTATTTGACTGATATTGAATATTTATAACTTAAGTATATTCGTTCAGGGTACATGGTAAAACAAGAATGCGGGAAAATTTTATCTAAAATCGTTTGGAAGCGAAAGGAAATAGCTCTCTACGAGATTATTATGCCGTTATTAATTTTTAAATTTAAATAGTTCATTCCAAGTAGTTATTCATGTTTTATTGCCACTTTCTATTGTCAAGGGCACCACAGCAAAGTAAAGGATAAAACTAGATTGTTGCACATACAACCTACCACTATTAAACAAGTTATGTGCCTTAAATTAGAATCACATGAATACAATAAAACGCAATAAAAAGTTAGAAAAAAATTTGATGCTTATAAATCTGCTTGCATCAAATTATATCTGTCCTAATCAGTAATATTAGGTCCATTATATGAAATAATAATGTGTCATTTAAATAATATAAGTTAAGTTTATATTTCTATTTTTTTAAGACAAAAGCACAAATAGAATCTTAAACATTTATATTTAAAGTTTTTGTATATTTTATAATTAAAGCTATAGCGAGATGTTAAAATATAAATAAAAGCCCTGTAGCTATCAAAATAGGAGAAAATGTCGGCATAGGCACCTATTGTTGTAAATATTGAAAGTACAGAGGTTCTGCATTATATAATTCAGACAACATTATTGCTGTAGTACTAGGTAGTTTAGGCCTACATAGCAATGCTGCAGCCACTGCATTAAAATATTTCCGGGTAGTGCGCAGTGATATACAGAAGAAATTGAAACGTAAATGCGTTTAATCGGATGCTTGACGCGCTCATCATTCCTAGGAATTAAATAATTTTTTTTTAAAAGGTTTTATGCAGTCTGTCTAAATAAGTATCCAAGAACATAATTACATAACAATGAAGCATTTTGGACCGAAACTTCACTGAATATACATATTGGATTTCTATGTATGTTTATGAGCAGTTCCAAATAAATCTTGCTCGTAACTATGTAGTGTACTTTCTAGTGGTTTCGAAGGTCTTATTGACCATTTAACATTTAAAAAAAATACCTGAACTTCCCTCGTTACAAATCTTTCCTTTTATTAGGAATAGTGAACTGTGACACAATTTATTTCTGCCTATAGTCATAAGTCATTTAGTAACACATATACATATACCGTCTTTTCAAACATTTTTATTGGGCGCCATTTTGTTCGACCAAACTGGATTCGTACAAATATTTCTACTTGTGCTGCACGTTTTTGATTTTGACACTGATTTTTTTAAAACGTTTGTTCTGTCATGTTGAATTCGTACCATTTTATCCCTATATCACATTTAGTTCTTGCGCAAGATGTGTATATATTTAAGTTTTTTTACGTTGGTTTTTTAAACTTTTTATTTGGTCGCCATTTCGGTCCGCCATATTGAATTCAAACCGCAATTTTACTTGATATGCACAAAATTTTAATCTAAAATTAAAAGCTAGTTTTCGGGGTAAATTTTTATGTTTTATTAGACCCCCATCTTGGATTCGTACCAAAATGTTACCATCTGATTTCTATGTAATACTTGATTTTTATGCAAACTTTTCAGTAAATTTTATAATTCGTTTTTTAGTTATAATTTTCTTAACAACATATTGGATGGTTACCAAAATGTTACCAGGTCATCCTCATATATTTAATTCTTAATTTTTCAGCTATGTCATGAACTGACAGACAGATACACCTACTGAATTAAGAAAACATGTTTTTTTGGCATTTAGGGTCCCTAAAATGCAAAGAACTGTAAATCTTTGGAGGGTGATTTTTCACGATTACAATACTGCCCTTTTACGCTACTTAGCAAACGTTATACTCATAGTGGTTCTGTATTTGCAGTAACTAGCACAACGAACACGTTTATGCGGATGCAAATCCACATGCTATTAGAGTTGCCCACCATAAGATTGGGTTTAGAATAAATGTATGGGTAGGTATTGTTGACTGTTATCTTATCCGTCCTGTGGAGATTCCAGACAGATTAGATGGAAAGATACGCTGCCAATTCTTCTAGAAAATGTGCCCCTTTTTCTTCGACAAAAACTATGGTATATGCACGATGGTACCCCATCTCTTTTTTCCGCTGCTGTTCGGCAAAATCTGCATAACCAATATCCCAACAGGTAGACTGTAACATGCAGCGGTATATCAGTAAGATGGCTACCATGTCCCCGGGAGTTTAATAAGTGCGATTAACTTATGTGGGGTGCTTTTAAATGTATAAGACTCCTGTACATAATCGTGAAGATTTATTGGCACGAATTTTAAACGCTGACGACATTTTAAATAATCCTCAAACATTAGATAAAGTCCAATTTCACTTTTTAATGAGTGTTACTTAGTGTATTTAGTAAAATGGAGACCCTTTTGCACATTTGCTTAATTAATGTTTTTTTTTTCTTCAAGAGGGAAAAAAGTTTCACAAAACATAAATCCACCCGATAAAAATAACTGATTTGTCATAAAGTTAATGACGTAGACACTCAGAACATTATTTTATAGTATTAGATCATACACCAAAAATCGTTAAAATCAATTAGCACGTTTCCAAGAAAACCCAATTATTAAAAAAAAATATGAGGCCCCGAACAAAGCAATTTTATATATAAGTAAGTTGGCTTAAATTGGCCTATTTTGACGTCGGCAATGTGTCATTAAACGGTGTACACGAATTTTGCGGACACCGTGTATATTAAAATATCTGTATTAATGTGTATGTGTTTGTCTAAGTAGGTCTCCTTCTACAGTGCGTACATTTTTAAGAGCTTATAGAATTAAAATAATCTTGACAACAGATTTCAATCAAATCGAAAACGGAATTATTTTGATATAAAAAATGTAGAAGTCGTTAGCGTAGAGACTTGACGTTTTTGTGATTAAATACAATATGTCCGCGGATAGGTGCGACAAGATGACAAAACGACTAAAAATATAATTTTCCACAAAAAAAAACACTCTTCATATGAAATATTGTCAAGATACAAGAGTAAGAATATGTAAATACAGAATCATGAGTGCTGATACGTGAAAATATATGCATTGGTATATATACTATATATATATATATATATATATATATATATATATATATATATATATATATATATATATGTTATATCTATTCTCACCAGCTAGTTCATCATACAAGTTATGCCAACCTTGGTTCCCAGACTATCAGATATCACCCGCCAACGCAGTATTCAGAAGCCGAGCTTATCTCAATAACAAAAGTATCATATATCAGCAGGTGCCACTTGTTTACGAAAACAAGTCTATACCAAGAAAGCTTCATCAGCAGAACCCACGTCCTGACCCAAGTGTTCAAGAAAGAAGTAAACAGTTCCCACTGAGTCAGCATAACGAAACATATAAATAGTTATTTTCTTTGTATACAGTTCAGTTCAGTAAAGTTCAGTCTAGCTTCTCATTTGTTAAACGTCACGCTGTAATTTTGCAAGTTCAAATGTATATATTTTAATTTGTATTTTTCAAGTAATAAAATAATTTTTTAAAAAGTAATTTCGCAAGAAAGTGATTTAACAAACTGGCGCAGTCGGTAGGATCTGAAAACGTCTAACAGAACACGAAGCCCTTGTGCACTCTCACTGTCGACGGAGGATCCCAATCCATTGTTCAGAAGAACCTGTGAAAACCAAGAAAAATACAAGAAGTACTGAAACTCAAGAAAAGCAGAGAAAATCACGACCCGACGTCACCAACTCGCAGTCAATCTACGGATTAGGAACACCTAGTGAAACCCCTGGTAGAATTTGCTGCAGAGAACACGACGAAGTCTGATGTTTCTACTAGTAACGTAAGACTGAATCATCTCGTTATTAATTTTCTTTATATTTTTCAATTTTCCAAAATATTGAATTTTTTTTATTCAAATTTAAGGAAATTGTTCGATTTTTCAATTTTGATATTTAGTTAACGAAAAACTGAATTCAAAAACAAGTTTCAAAAATACAAAAGAATATTTTAATTTCAAATTTTGATTATACAGTTAATCAAATTTCAGACAAACAAAACAAAACCACTTGAATTTTGTAGATTTTAGTATTGCTTTAATTTACGTTGATTTGTGTACTACTTTACGTACTGCCAATCAACCTAAATTCTTAATTTTAAGTTCGTATCCTTTATATAATATTGTGTGCCTATATTTGATAATATTGTGTGCCTATATTATTTTATTTTGATATATTGATATATTGAGCAACCATGACTGATAACGGAATATAAAATGTCCCTGAGACACCCGAAATTGAACCATATAAACTATCTGAAATATTTTCAATAATTCCTGAATACGATGGTGATCAAATTTTTCTCCAAACATTTCTCAATGCTTGTGATTGTGCTTACAATATGTCTACACGCGATCAAAAAGATTTATTAGTAATCCACATAAAAAATAAATTACGTGCAAGAGCAGCGCAGCTAATAAGCTCTCGCAACCCTATTTCTTATTTAGAAATAAAACAACTTTTAAATTCTCACTTTGGAGATACGCGAGACTTGTCTTCTTTAATACAAGACTTACAACGTATTAAACAATTACCAAATGAAAGTCCTTTAACCTTTCTCAACCGACTTCAAGTGCTAAATGCAAAAATGCACGCTAATATACAAAAGTCTAATCTCACCCCACAACAAAAACAAGCTCAAATAACTCTAATCGAATCCATGTCTCTGAGTACCCTTTTAACTGGTCTTGAACCCCGTATTGGACACATAATTCGTGCCAGTAACCCAAGAGATCTTCTTGAAGCTCAAATACGTATTCGACGTGAACTTCAATTGTCTTATTTTGAATCTCAAAAAGTTTCAAAACCGAACCCACCAAAGCCATTCAACCAATCTTTGAAAAAAACAAACTTTCAAACACAAAAATGTTTTAAATGCGGACGTACTGGTCATTCAGCAAATCAATGCCATGCCAATAACGGACAACCACGTCCCAATTTTTCCCAAAGCTCAAATTTTCAGCGACCCCAGTTTGCCCCGCAAACCAATTCTCTTCAGTCACAAAGACCAAACATGCAACAACAAAGAAGCCCAAATACGCAAACCCCAAATATGATAAATAATCAATCAAATCAAAATAATTTCCAACGTCAACCGAATTCTAATTATTCTCGACCCTCAGTAATTCACAAAAATCCCAATTTTAAAGCTCACTTAGTTAGCACAGATAATAATCAAGAAAAATATTTTAATGACTATTATCAAGACTATCAACAAGATTACCAAGATCCCTCATACTTTTCTTATGAAGACACCTCTACTTTATTCGAAAATGAATACGACAATTTTTATGAGAATCCAGATCCCAATTTAAACTTTAACGAATCAATCGAAAACGATCAAAATTTTCCAATCGAGGAAAATCAAAATTTTCTTTATCCCCAGATCAAAACCATCCACCCAATCAAGAAATAGATCAAATACAAGCCCAAATAGAAACTCTCACGCTAGACGATATGAATCCCTCACTCAATTTCCCCGAACAACGATTTCTTTAAATCCTTTTCTTGCAATAAATCCTAAAAATCTTTACTATATCAAAGACGCAACAAATACTTTCAAACTACTCATAGATTCTGGTGCAGGTATTTCAATTTTCAAAGAAAATACAGTAAGGAACTTTCCAAATCGTTTCCCCGAAAATGCAACAATTCAAGGCATTACCGAACAAAAACTTTTAATAACTGAATCAACTTTGATAAATTTTAACAACGGTGACCCTCACAAAGTCTATATTTATAATTTAGACATTGATTTTGACGGAATTCTAGGTCTTGACTTCCTAGAACACTACGAATGTACAATCGATTTAAAAAATAAACAACTTATTACCAATTTTAAAACACTACCATTGTATAAAGTTGAAGACGATTATTCTTCAACAAAACTCGAAACATACGAGGCAAATAAAAATAAAATAACTATACAAGGTAGAACGGAACAAGTTTTTAAATTAAAATGTCATCTAATCAATACTGATGCTATTTTATACCGAAAAGAAATAGAAAAAGTACATATCCCTAATGCCCTTGTCCATGTCAATCAAAACGGTGAATTTTTGACAACAATTATCAATGCGAATGCAATTCCAAAAACAATTGATTTCTCAAATATCGAAATAGAACCATTTTCGATACACACACTTCTTAATTTCAATTTTCCCGAATCTTCCGAATTTCAAACTTTAAATAGAATCCCGACTATTAGATCCCAGCTTAGACTTGACCATTTAAACGAAGAAGAAAAAGAATTAATCACAAATCTTTGTGTCAATTTTGAAGACATTTTTTATCTAGAAGGTGACAACCTTTCCTTCACAAGTGAAATTAAACATAAGATAGACACGAATAATACAAAACCCATTTTTACTAAATCTTATAGATATCCCCAAATACATAAACAAGAGGTTAAAACGCAAGTAAACAATATGTTACAACAAGGTATAATTAGACCATCAATTTCTCCCTGGTCATCTCCCGTTTGGGTTGTACCGAAAAAAATCGACTCTAGTAATAAACAAAAATGGAGAATCGTAATAGATTATAGAAAACTGAACGAATCCACTGTTAATGATAAATATCCACTTCCTAATATCTCAGATTTACTTGACCAACTTGGACAGTGTCAATATTTCACGACTCTTGATCTCGCTTCTGGTTTCCATCAGATAGAGATAGATCCCAAAGATATTTCAAAAACAGCGTTCTCAGTAGAAAACGGTCATTATGAATTTAAACGAATGCCCTTCGGACTAAAGAATGCCCCATCTACATTCCAACGTGTAATGGACAATATTCTTTTAGGAATCTTAAATGAACGATGTCTTGTCTATATGGACGATATTATAGTCTATTCCGCTACAATTAATGAACATATCCAACGATTACGCGAAGTTTTCAAAAGACTAAGAAAAGCTAATCTTAAAATACAACCAGACAAATGCGAATTTTTACGCAAAGAAGTAGCATATCTTGGACACGTAATAACTAAAGACGGTGTTAAAACGAATCCAACAAAAATTGAATGTATCCAAAATTTTCCCCAACCAAAAAATCCTAAGGATATAAAATCTTTCCTTGGCTTAGCAGGCTATTATCGACGATTCATTCCTAATTTTGCGAAAATTTCTAAACCACTTACTCGTCTACTCAAAAAAGAAATAAAATTTGACTTTGATTCTGATTGCAAAGAATCTTTTGATGAACTGAAAAAATTGCTAATTTCTGACCCAATTCTTATATACCCAAATTTTAACGAACCATTTCTTTTAACCATAGATGCTAGTGCTTTTGCAATAGGCGCTGTGTTATCACAAGGACCTGTAGGAAAAGATTTACCAATTGGCTATGCATCTAGAACCTTATGTAAAGCCGAAACAAATTATTCAACTATTGAACGTGAACTCCTTGCAATTGTATGGGCAGTAAAACATTTTCGCCCGTATCTTTTTGGCAGAAAATTTAAACTAATTACAGACCACCGCCCTCTTACTTGGCTTTTTTCAATTAAAGACCCAGGTATTAGACTCGCACGCTGGAGACTTAAACTCGAAGAATATGAGTATGAAATAATTTACAAACCCGGTAAGATCAATAAAAACGCAGACGCATTATCAAGAATTAAAATTAATCATTTTAATCAATGCGCAAAATTCCAATCAAAACTTTCTATTTTTGCGACAAATCAAGACGATGACGAAAATTCTAATAACTCAAATTAAAATTTCGATGATGAAAAAATAACCGAAGATTACAACACATTTGCTAATATGTACGAAACAAAATCTTTAATTGATTATTCAAAAATTGAAACTTCAAATGAACAACTTCTAAATAAATCACATAAAAACATAATAACCTTTTTTCAACAAAAGAATTTAGGAGAATTACAACATGAAATATTAGAAGACATTTTTGAAGAAAATGCAGATTTTTCAATGCAAAGACTAAATATTTTCTCTAGTAAAACAGTCAAAAATCGGAAATATTACATAATTCCTTTGTTACTCGACCCAGAAAATATAGTCCAACATCTTTTCTATATTATTTATACAGGACAAAACGAATTTGACCTTTTGTCAACATATTTTCTCGAAAATAAAATAGACCTTCCTATTCTTGAAATATTTTCTTTTATCTTTGCAGACAAAGATATTAAAATATGTATTTGTCAAAATATTGTAACCATCCCAGATAAAGACCAAATACCAATTATATTGGAACAATACCATTTAGGCAAAAGTAATTTACACCGCGGAATTAATGAAACTTTAAGACGCATCAAAGAAAAATATAATTGGCCCAAAATGATTAAAGATGTAGAAAACTTTATAAAAAGTTGTGAAACATGTCAAAAAATTAAAATATGCCGAAAAAATTTAAGCAACCCTTTAGTGCTAACAGAAACACCGAAAACACCATTTGAACGAATAAATATTGATATATTTGAATATCCATCTAAAAACTATGCTTTGACAATACGAGACGAACTTACTAAATTTACCCAAGCTTATCCAATTGAAGATAAAACGGCAAAAACTATCGTTAATACTATTATTTTATTTTTCCAACATTATGGTACCCCACTACGAATCCATTGTGATTATGGCCGTGAATTTAATAATACATTAATGAAAGACCTATGTGAACTATACGACATAAAAATAACATTTTCAAGTGTAGGTCATCCCCAATCAAACGGTTCTTTAGAAAGATTTCACGCTACACTTAGCGAAATGATAAGAGCTAATCAAACCGAAAACCCACATGAACATCCGTTCAACGTACTTCCGTATGCTGTTATTTGTTACAATAACACGAAAAATAAAACCCACGGTTTTACGCCCTTTGAACTAATTTTCGGACATACTTCTTCTAGACCCCCTGAAACCCTATATAATGAGAAAAACCTCATATCAAAATACATACGTGATTTAAACAATCGTATGCAATTCCTTTATAAATCTGCTCGTAATAAAACGAAACAACAAAAAGAAAAAGCAAAAGAACGTTTCGATCAACATGTTGCCAAACATCCTTATGATTATAAAATAGGTGAAAAAGTATATGAACGTGAATCCCAAATTAAAGATAAGGCTCAAAACAAATTTAATGGCCCTTTCGAAATTCTCGAAATCTATCAAAACTCAGCCCTTTTATTAAATCCCAATTCTAAACAAAAATCTAAAATAAATTTTGATAGATTAAAACCATACTACGAGCAAATTTCTCTTCCAGGACCATCCTCGGACTGTCATCAGTCGTCCAGTCCCAATACTCCATAAGTCCAATTAACAACACGATAGGAGTCTTCTTTCATGAAGAAGCAAAAATAAGAATATCTAATGATAAATGGACATTACTTGTATATAAAGATTTAGAACCAATTAAGGATACAATTGTAAATAATGATAGAATTTTAGAAAACCTTATTAATAATATTAATGAAGACGTACCACGAATGAAAGCATTTAAATCTGAAGTACTAACACATATTAGTCTCCTTAGACAAATATCAGGAGCTGTAAATCAAAAATATACAGAAATAATGGCAGATACTAAAAAATATATTTTTAGAGAAAAACGTGGAATTTTTAATGGTATAGGAACATTTTGGAAAGCAATTACAGGAAACTTAGATGCTTCCGATGGCGAATATTTTAATGACTGTATAGAAAAAATAACACATGATGAATATCAAATCGAAAATCTTCTTAAAAATCAAATTTCAGTAACTACTTCAGTAATAAAAGAATTTAATTCAACTATTCAGAAACTTAAAATTGACGAAGAAACATTCAATAATGACATAATAGAAATACGAAAATCAATACTGGATATTTCTGACGATCTGAAATATTATTCCTCTCAAATAGAAATATTAAATATTTGCGAACTATTAATGGAAAGCTATTCATTTCTTGAAAATTCCTTGAATGATATTATAAATTCAATTGTTTTCGCCCGTTTACGAATTTTACACAGTTCGATTATTACACCTTTTGACCTAATAGAATCACTAAAGCACATATCTCAATCATTGCAGAGAAATAATTTACCTTTGCTAATTCACCCTTCAAGCGTGGCTCAATATCTCGAAATCATAGAACTAAAGGCATATCAATATGATTCAAAAGTAATTTTTGTTCTCGAAATCCCATTAGTAGATCCAGAAAAATATATTCTCTTTCACTTATATCCAATACCAATTTTGGATAATCGAACAGGCCTTCACCACATTCTTTCAATAACAAATAATTTAATTGCGCGAAACGATGATTCATTATTATACATCACAATTCGCAACTTGGAATCATGCAAATCTTTGAGCAGCCGAACACTAATATGTTCCAACATCCTGCCATATCCAATAGACAGTGATGCTGTTTGTGAAGCCCAGTTACTACGATTAATCAATCGCCTTCCAAGAACGTGCCAAGTTTCAGTTATCCTAGCCAAAGACTATCATGTGCAAGAACTTAACCAAAACTCCTGGTTAGTTGCCGTTGCAGACCCTTTACCTGTGACCATTAAATGTGGTTCCAGAGACGTTGTTACCCAAACAATCAGTACCAACGCCATAATCAAACTCCAACCAGAGTGCAGTGCATTTATTGGCAGCACCAAAGTTCTAGCGAAGAAATTTGTAAATACCTATGACAATGTTACCTACAGCAACGTTCCAATCCAAATTCCATTTGATTGCTGCAGTCATTACCCTGAAAAGATTCACATACCAGACTTGAAGCCTCTTCAGTTACACCACATTGATACAGAAAATTTAAATATAGCTCAACATAAATTAAATGAATATTCTGATCAGTTGGACAGACTAATCAATCAACCATTCGTAAAGAAACATATCGGTTGGTTTACGATCCTGACCATAACTCTGATCATCAGTCTAATTATCCTGTATATATTTTGTTAATGTTATAGAAGAAAACCTAAAAACCTCAGTATTGGAATTGTCAATGCCAATAGTGATGACTACCCACCTTCTCCACCAAGGTCCAGAACAAATTTCGTACAATGGAGAAGAATATTTCCAAAAAGGCGACCAAATATACGTGTTGGTGAACCAACAGAAGAATCTGAAGAAATAGAACTTAACCTGAACAAACATTCAGCTTGAAAGTTGCTTCCACGCATCAACTTTCATCTTGATGGGGGAGTTGTTATATCTATTCTCACCAGCTAGTTCATCATACAAGTTATGCCAACCTTGGTTCCCAGACTATCAGATATCACCCGCCAACGCAGTATTCAGAAGCCGAGCTTATCTCAATAACAAAAGTATCATATATCAGCAGGTGCCACTTGTTTACGAAAACAAGTCTATACCAAGAAAGCTTCATCAGCAGAACCCACGTCCTGACCCAAGTGTTCAAGAAAGAAGTAAACAGTTCCCACTGAGTCAGCATAACGAAACATATAAATAGTTATTTTCTTTGTATACAGTTCAGTTCAGTAAAGTTCAGTCTAGCTTCTCATTTGTTAAACGTCACGCTGTAATTTTGCAAGTTCAAATGTATATATTTTAATTTGTATTTTTCAAGTAATAAAATAATTTTTTAAAAAGTAATTTCGCAAGAAAGTGATTTAACATATATATATATATATATATATATATATATATATATATATATATATATATATATTCATGAGGAAATGTCAATATATACATATTCAGGACCAAAAAATAAACATAAAAGTCTATATAAATAACTGTCCGCAAGGCCTTAGTTCTCGAGATACAGGTTGTTAAAGTTTTTATTTAATTTTCCTATTTTTTAAATAAAATCAATGATAATGTAAATAATGGAGTGAAAATTGATATACCGGGGTATTTTGGTATGACAAATTCAAATCTAATATTAGTATTGCTCTTACTTGTAGGGGGCGCCACCTACATGTCTTTCTACTCCTTTGAACAATCACAACTTTTTGTTACAGTCTTGTATTACATTTTTGAGTAAAAAAAATTATTCCCTTGCCGCTTCTACGTCAAAAAGGTATACCTGTTAAAAGTGGATACGAGCAACCGTTTTCGAGATATTTGGATTTAAAACAATTTCGGCGCATGTAATTTTTTATCGCAAAATTTTAAAAGTTTGTTATTTTGTCCAAATTTAAACGCATCTTGGCACAAAAGCTTTGAAATGAAAGACTAACACATTTTTTTGAGGTGTGTTTTCAGTGCCTCAGACATAAACTAAACAAAAGGTATTTAATTTTTATTAAAATTGTTATTATTAAGTTGTTTTTAATAAAATCTAGGTTACGTTTTATAATTTTCAAAAATTCCACCATTTGCTTCTAAGCACAGGTCAGCTCTATGGTGTATAGCTCGGGTTGCTCTGTGGATACATTCTGGTGCATTTCTTAGTGTTTGTGCTGCGTTTGTTATCCGATCCAATAATGCTTCTCTTGGATTTACTTTAGTGGAATATACCAGTGATTTGAACCATCCCCAATGACGATAATCCAAAGGATTAAGGTCTGGCGATCTAGGTGGCCAATTAAACGGACCTCCCCGACCAATCCATCGGTTTGGAAAGTTTTGGTTTAAAAAATCTCTTACAAGTAAACTGTAGTGTGTAGGGGCCCCATCATGCTGCAAATACATGTTTTGTCTTACATTAAGGGGAACATCTTCTAATAGATTTCGCAAGTGATTTTCAAGAAAGTTTAAATATTTTTCTCCTGTAAGACTACCGTCGATTATAAATGGACCAATTAAATGACCATTTAACATTCCACACCACATATTAATGCTAAATTTATGTTGGAAATTATGTTCTACTGTAGCGTGAGGATTTTCATAGGACCACCGGTGTTCATTGTGAAGATTATTTATACCATCACGCGTGAACTGTGCTTCATCAGTGAACAAAACATACCTATACAACCTTCGATCTTCATTAATCCAGTTACAGAATTGCATTCTCAACTCAAAATCACCCTCCTGCAAATGTTGAACCCGTCGTAAATGAAATGGGTATAAACAATTAATGTGAATATTTTTTTAAGCAGACAATTGTGTAATTTGATAAGCATCTGCAACCCGCCTAGTGCTTATGCTTGGATCATTTTCGACGGCATTGAGTATAGCCTCTTCTACTTCAACATTGGGTCCCGATTCCCTTTCAGATAGAATTTTGGCACTTGGAAACATCCCAGATTCTCCAGCAGTAGTAAAAACTTGTTGAAAAACTCTTCTATCTGGCACCCTCCTATCTGGAAAACGCCGCTGGTACTCCGCGACTGCTTGAATTGCGACCCCATTGCAGAAGCCATAGACGAATATCATACCTGCATATTCACGATGCGAGAATATCACAGTCATAATGACGTATTTAGATCCAAAGTTTCTTAAATAATTATTGTCAGATAATAAAAGTTATGAACAGAAGTTAACAGTGACAAAATTTGATCTTATTATTAACTAACATTACTATTGCTAAGTAACAGGAAAAACGATGAGAATACCAACCAGCAGTTGTTCTGTCAGGCGAGGCACACTTCTATTTTTTAACAATACATGTATACTTTATGTGAATTTGATAAAAAAAATCACATGCGCCGAAACTGTTTTAAATCCAAATATCTCGAAAACGGTTGCTCGTATCCACTTTTAACAGGTATACCTTTTTGACGTAGAAATGGCAAGGGAATAATTTGTTTTGCTCAAAAATGTAATACAAAGTTGTGATTGTTTGAAGAAGTAGAAAGACATGTAGGTGGCGCCCCCTACAAGTAAAAGCAATACTAATATTAGATTCGAATTTGTCATACCAAAAAACCCCCGTATATCAATTTTCACTCCATTATTTACATTATCATAGATTTTATTTAAAAAATATGAAAATTAAATAAAAACTTTATCACCCTGTATCTCGGGAACTAAGGCCTTGCGGACACTTATTTATATAGACTTTTATGTTATATTTCCTCACGAATCACCCTGTATATATATATATATATATATATATATATTTTCTTGGAAACATGTCATGTGTAACGTAATATATATATATATATATATATATATATATATATATATATATATATATATATATATATATATATATATATATATATATATATATATATATATATATATATATATATATATATATATATATATATATATATATATGTAATATCTCCCAAAAAGAAAACATATTTTATTTTATGATACTTACATGAAATTTTTTATTTGAGTTTAATTTTTAATTCTTTTTTCTTTAAACTTTTTCCAATAATTTTTTTTTCTATTCAAGAGAATAAGGGTACTTTACTCTTAGGCTATTTTCGAAAAAGTGACATAAGCTCTCTTACTATTACATCTACATAATATTTGACATGCCTATTTTTAGTTTAACGATAGGCAACAACTTTTATCGTGGATAAAAATTTTTGAGAAGTGAATAGTTTCCCATATGTTGCATACTTTTTTGGACACACTATATATATAAATAAAATAAATAAATAAATACATTTTATTTCCTATAGTCTTACATAGTAAGTATGGGATATTGTCACAAAAAAATAAACATAAACACATGAATACAATTTGATAAACAAATATAACACTAACGAATGTATACATATATAATATTGAAACATAAATCTTATTATTTAAATATTTCACATTACATTATAGGTGTCACAATCTAAGTACTCCGCTACCGACTAGAAATTCCCGCCATAGAAAAGCTGCTTAACCGACTTAGTGAATTTTTCTGTATTGGATATTTGTTTTATGTGATTAGGTAATTTATTATATAGTTTAATGGGTAAAACCAAGGGGCTCTTTGATACAGACGAGATTAAATTCCAATTTTCAACAGCATCCCGAGGCAAGCCAATATTAGAAGCATTACTTCTTGCATACTTTAGAGAGTTATACATAAACAAAGATGGAAATGTAGGTATGTTCAACATGGCAAACCATGGCCGACAAGAGAATTGAGGTGGTTTAAAAAGCATTGTTCTTATAATCTTTTTCTGTTTAATGAATACTTCATTTGATCTATTGCAATTTCCCCAAGCCACAATAGCGTAAGAGAGGCAAGATTGTACAAATGAATGATAATACAGTTTTAAAAGAACGATATCAACTTTTGACTGGAGTTGCCAGATGACAAATGAATAAATAGCTAGTTTTTTCATAACATAGTCAATTTGATTTTGACCAAGAAAGCCGCGCATCTATAAATACGCCAAAAAATTTCGAAACTGAATTTTGCTCTACAGTTTTGTTGCTAATTTTAATCAAGAGACTCGGTTTTATCCCTGTTTAATAATAAACCATTCTGCTGACAGTAATTCTGCATATTAATTACAGCTTCATTGGCACATATGCTAACATTCTCCAGGCTCTCACCGGAAGAAGCCACGGCGGTATCATCCGCAAATAACGAGATATAGTTGTTTCCAAAGTTCTGTTCGAAAATATCGTTAATAAAAATTATAAATAAAAGGGGCCCCAGTATGCTACCCTGTGAGACACCCCTCTCAACATTTGCAGTACCAGATATATATTGTATATGATTTTCTTTCAAGATTACATTTTGGGTACGATCAGACAAAACATCTTTTAACCAGTTGTAAGCATTTCCCCTAATACCATAGTTATTTAGCTTAAAGAGCAATAGTTCAATATCAATTACTTCGAACGCCTGAGTAGATACGCCATTTCGAAAACCGAATTGTTTAGAACTAAAGAAGTTTTTATTTTCTAAGAATGCAAGAAGTCTTTTATAATAGGCTTTTTCAAAAATTTTTCAAAATACGGAAAGGAGGGCAATTCCTCTATAGTTTAAAATATCATTTTTGTTTCCTTTCTTGAAAATAGGTTGAATAATTACATGTCTCAAGATTTTGGGGAAACTACCTTCAGAAAATGAGCAATTTATTAAATATGTCAGAGGTTCAACAACAAACTCAAGAACATGCTTTAAAAGGGAACAGGGTATTTCATCAAAACCACAAGAATTCTTTTTTGAAACTGATAATATTATATCTTGAACCTCTTCTCGAATGTAAGGTGCTAGAAATAAAGAACTTTTTTCTTTACTATTGAAATTTTTAGGTGCGAAGGCAGCTGTAAAGAATTTATAAAAAAATCGTTAAATGCTTGAGCCGCCTCATTTCGGTCGTAAATGTTTTGAACACTACTGTTTTCTACAAAAGAGTCAGGTTATATATATATATATATATATATATATATATATATATATATATATATATATATATATATATATATATATATATATATATATATATATATATATATATATATATATGTACATCACTGCTGTAGTTCTGAAAAGAACAGTTTTGCTGCCGGGACCGAAGGTTATATCTGACCGGTCGTTGGTCGTTATTTATTTTTTCCGGATGTTGCTGTTATTGTTGAGCTAATCGCTCTTCATTTTTTGTGATTTTAGTTTTGTCCATTATTGTCTTTCATACTGTTGGTAGTTTTAATAATTCCCCCCTTTTATTTTAATCACCTTGTTTTTTAGTTTCTGTGGCTTCTCGGATTATTCTAGTTTTATATTGATCTTAATGGGAAATCTCCCTACACCGATCGAAATTTATTTTGCGGCGGGTTTAAGATGATGTAGGAATAGAGCTGAAGTTGTTTGTTTGTTTCGGATGCTGAGTTTATGCTCTTCTACTCTTGCTGATATTCGCCTGTTAGTTTGCACCACGTAAAACTTTTCACAGTCCTGGCACGGACTGCTCTATACCCCGTGGTTTTGAAATTTGATTTGTTCTTTTAGGTTCCAAGTAGTTTACCTATACTTGTTTTTAGCTTGTATATTAATTGAATGTTGTATTTTCTAAGAATTCTTCCCATCCTGTCTGTCGTACGACTATTTGTGTAATAATAGTTTATTCTTTGGTGCGATTTTTGTAGCCATTTTTCTTTAAAGGACTAGCTATTATATTTAAATTTCGTTTTGTCTCCACTGTGTTTCAGTTAACCGCACGGATTCAGGTATTATGGTATTGCCCACAGCTTGATTTTGTGCTGGGTGATGATGCGATCTTGCCTTTAAATATCTTCTATATAGGTGGCGCTCCACTGTAAAATCTTTAGTTTGTACTTCAGAAAATCGAAACTCGGATCAATTAAATAATGGGTAAAAGTGATATATTTGAGAGCATAATAATTAACATTTTGTCATTATCACATAAATCACACAAAAATGAGGTTACTGCTGCTACCAAATATGGGAATAATAGCGGCCCGGCGCGCTATGAATTAGAAAGCTATTGAAAATAGCATCATAAATGAATAAGCCGAAATTTGAATTGAGTTAAGAAAATAATCAATGTCACTACCAAGATGCGATATTTGATTTATACTGTGATTCGACAAAAAGAAAATGCACAAAATTAGTATAATGTGTCTTAAGAACTTTTTGCTTAAGAAGGAATTTATAAATATCCATATATGGCTACAGCGCTTAATTTTTAAATTTACTTTCAGATATTTTGGATTTATAGATGTTTTAAAAAATTAACTTAATTACCCAAAAAACTCCATATTATAAAAATTTTGTAAACGTACATCAAGAACCTATAATTGCAAACTTGCGCTACTCCCTATTACTCTGGCTCCCCCATATAAATCAAAGGGTTGTCAATATGTTTACACTGGCGGTAAATTGACGTGGCCAAATACGGACCTGATTTATCACATGCCATAAATTACGCTTTAAAAATGCAACTAACCCTTTATGTCCAGACAGTAACTCTGGATGAACTTCTGTGCTACAAAAAATACCAGCAGATAAATCTATACGAGATTGGTTCGATTTTGGCTAATTGAGAAGGGTCTAAAACAAGGCTATTGCATTTTGGGATACGCGCTGTTCAAGAGCAAAAATGTGTTGTCTGTGTTTGAAGTCATAGCTTCTCGTTTTGCGGAAATTACTGTGGTAGTTAAACTGACATAAAAGTTTTTGCCTTCAACAAAATAAAATTGGATGTTCCCAAGGCATATTGTTTATTAAACTTAAATAAACATTTATTAATTTTCAGCAATAACAACAAGCCTGAGTTCTCTGGAAACCATATGTTAGGAGAAATTAAGTAATTATTACTTGTTTGACAAAGATATTGCCATATAGAAGTAAAACTGATTCTGTATTTTGAAAATTGCTCACGACGAAATTAATTTTTGTTTTAGTATTTAATAATTTCAATAATATATATATATATATATATATATATATATATATATATATATATACGAAGGCTCGACAATATATGATCAAGGCCTGTTGGCTAATAGATTTAAAACTAATTTTGAAGTCTGAAAATTACAAAGGAAATTAATTTTTGTTCTAGTATGCTATTAACAATAACTGTATCATACAAGGTCTGTGATGATATATGATGAAAGCAAAAGCGGTCACGTTTTACTTTTCAGGGTAAGGGAGAGATTTTCTTAAACCGTTTTTTAGAAGGGAATTTGCATTTTGATTTAGGGCTATGTTTTTCTTCTGATATTTTTAAGCAAAAAAAGTTCACTTTGTTTTTCGAAATATTGAAGACTTTTTAAGCAAAATGGCCTTTTTTATCAAACACTGCAATCAAGACTATATTAAATTGATCTGAATACTTAGTAATTGTATTCTTCTTTTAGATAGAGGTATTTCGAAAAGGTGTAATTAAAATTCTTGGTAAATAAAAAAAGCATTAAACGAGAATTGACAAAAATATTTTTGAAGCCCGAAGATTTGCTGAATTCCGGTTTAAACAGTTTTCCTGATTACGGCAATTGCGGATAATTTGACAAAAATCCCTTTTATGTTTGAAAACAGAGGAGGTAAAGCAAACCTTTGCTCGATTAAATATTTTCACTTAACTAGAAATTGTGTAGTAAAAAATATGAAAGGCACTTGATCCCGGGCCTCTGACCTACTACCTATTGAAGTTTCATCCCGTTGTTGAGTAACTTAAGTTACATTATCGAAATACACCTGAAAAATAACAATTTTATAAAGTCGTTTATTACAGATGAAGAAATCAGGGCAAGTTTGATGAGATGTTTTTTCTCCTAAAATAAAAGTAACAAATTTCATTTATGAGGGGACTACATTACCTGAGTTTCATGAGGTTGTTCATGACAACTTGACAAACAGGTTAGAGTCACTGAAAAATGTGTCACAACGTATGTCTTTTAGTACACAAATAGCTGAAATGAATCCAAGCAACACTATGCTTTTGTGCGATGGCGAAGTAGTCTCCAAGATATTAAGGAAAGGGAAAATTGTCAAAAAAATCAAAATAAATACGATAGGATGATGCTAAAATGTTCAATGTGTAAAAAACAGATTAAACGAACTATGCGTAGTCAGATTTAACTAGACAAACACTGAGCAAAAGGTCATGAAATGAACATGGTGGTTTTAAGTGAATATAGACTCGTTAGCTAATTTAGTAGAATAGCTCATAGGAATGCAGGAATAGCAATGTATTTTATTAATCGCCGAAAGGCTGCACACATTTTTAATAGCTTGTGCTTATAGATCGCCAAATGTAGATATTGAGATATTTTTTGCAATTTACGTGCTTTAATTGGAAAGTCCTTTAGAGCATTCTGGCTGGCGCGACTTTAATTTTCATCATCATTTGAATATAATTTAACCTACCATATTTCACAGGTTACAAGACCTAATTTAAACTCTGATGAGGAACCTGGTACAAAAATAGACAATAATATTTTAAATTTTCCAGACTAGAGTGTTAAGTACTCACTGCTCAGTTCTAAAGACAATTATATCTGCTCACTCATTATTTCAAATTAAATTTTTCAATTTCAAGTACACAATAAGAAAAAGAATACTTTTCGCAAAAAAAAAGATTATACAACAAACAATATAGGCGGATTGGGAACGTCGCTGGAAAGGTGCGAAGTGAGTTTACGATGACCACAATGATTTGTGTTTTGCTGGGGACATTTTTAGCACTTTTTTATCATTTCGGTCTTGCATTTCTAGTGACCCGATGGCCTGTCGGAAAAGGAGAAGGGTAAATCTGGTTTACAAGGAAATAGTGAACTCTAAGAAGCAGTCCAAAACCTATATAATTTAAATAAAGTAAATAATTATAAAACAATATATAAGAAATACAGAAAGAAAAACTTTTTCAGAAGTTTCTTTCTGAGCATATTCATAATAAGAATCTTCTCCAAATAACACTGAAGCTGTCTGGAGATTACTTAACCACTCTACGAAACAAATCCTCAAGATGTAGTTTCATGCCTTAGCCGGCATTTTAAATTACAGGGTGGTGAGATGTTTAGGTCTTCCCGGATAGAGTATTAAGCTAGAGAAGTAGGAACTTCCTAGGGGGACTGGTGATAGATGGGATAGATGAAATTCCTTCTATTGCATTAAACTGCACTTGTTTCAGATATTTTCCTGACGAATTTAAGATAACCAAGGGTATTTCTATGTATAAAAAGCGGTCTTAATGTAAAGTTGAAAATTATAGACCGATATCACTGCTGCCATCTTTGTGGAAGGTTTTTAAGGTGGCGTATTCTGGACTTTTTAAACAATAACAGTTCATAAAATGCCAATTGGGATTTTAGACAATCATGTTAACTAAACCTGCCATCTTTTCGGTAGTTATTAAAGCACTGGATCAGAGGAAACTAGCTAAGAGTTTGTATTTTAACCTTTTAAGAGACTTCGATATGATTAATCATGACATATTGCTCCAAAAATTTTACATTTACAGTATAGAGGAAGAAGTAATGATCTTGTCGCTTCTTATCTCAAAGACTGAAGGCGGGAGGTATCTCTGTCGGGAATATTGTACGTTGTTCTAGTGCCTAGGGGAGTTTCTCAGGGCTCAATTCTTGGTCTCTTGCTATTTTTATTTTACGTAAATGGGGTACCAAATACGTTAGGGATAAATAATATATTCTAATTCGCAGATGACCTACCTGATTATTGTAGATTGAGGATTTTCTAAATATCATGCTCTCGATACTGGAGAAAATAATATTAAATTGTTGTGTCGAAAATAGCCTGACATTGAATAATCAAAGATTGGTATTATATTATTCTCCATGAGGAGAATAAATAACCTTCCTTACATCACAGTTCATTGAGCTAAAAGGTTTGCGGCGGGTGTCAACGAGCACATTTTGCTAAAATCATTTTGCTAAATTAGTTCTTGGTAATGTTATATACAGACTGTAACAAAAGTCTGGAACTCACCGAATATCTGACGAATTCTTTATCTATTTTTTTAATTAGTAGCCTTAGGTTTGAAATTACGGCGGATCCGTTAGTGATATCCGCGATGTTGCCAAATCTATAGTTTTTCGGAATCTGATAGCAACTTTTGCTTTTGTTATCGACCTCTCTAGATTTTATTAGATATTTGGATTCTGAGAACAATTCTGAATAATCTTAATTAAACATAATTTAATGTAAACTGCATAATTTTCGAAATATTCGCGATTAAACATTAATATTTAAACAATAAGATATGTTTTTTCACCTAAGCGATGACCGGTTCGAAAATAGGCTAACAATGAATATCTTAACCGGAATCCAATAACAAGATCTACTATTACCAAAATTTTGAGGACATATGATGTTCCACGATATAGCCATCCCAAAATAGCTACTGACGATGACGCCTTTGAATATTTTAGTGAGCACAACAGGAAATCCCTATCTTTTAACTAGAAAACTTGGCCAAGATAGCAATACGTCTCACATGTCTGAGAAACGCCTTTTGAATAGGCGGAAAAATGTCATCCATACAGAGTCACCTTGGTTCAGGAACTATCAGAAGATGATTTTGGCAGGTGTTAGCAATTCTGCGAGACTGTAATACAAATGAACATTTCTTGTTCGAAATAATGTTTTCGTCAAATCGAATTTTTCTTTAAACTGAAACTGTTTCGGGAAAACCCTCATTGGGTACGGGAACATCATACAAAGTACCCACAAAAAATCAGTGTTTGGGCCGGCATTATAGGTCGGAAGATAATTGGTCTGTTTTTCATTGAAGAAAATTTAAACCGTAAAAGATATTTCCAACTCCTGAGGAATCACGTTTTCACAGAATAATTACCTTTCGTGGTAAGTCACTTTTATTGCCACGTATAATAAAAAATATCAATATTGTTTTCTCTAGTAAATAACGGAGTTTTTTATTTATTTTTACAGATTGTGCGCTAACACAAATAGTCAGGTTTTCATTATAGGATATATTTAATAGATTTAAATGGAAAATAAAGAATTGTATCAAACATTTTCGTAAATAGGTGACATTAAACTCTTCATGAATTTTAGAACACATGTTCGGTAACGTACTGCATTATCTGAAAATCCATTGCTAATCAGTTTACAGCGGGGATATTTAAGCATCCAGTTAAATTGACACATTTTAGTTACGAAACGAGAATTATCAGTAAATGCAGCATTTATAAAATAAATGAAAATAAAATTATACAGGGTAGTTCATACAATTTTAGCCAGACTATGTAAAACTCACCTAATTTTTCATAATAATTCATTATAGTTTTATACAATTCTAGTAAAAGTTGGCTATTTTGTTTTACTGACTTTATTATTATACACCAATTATTATCATTATAATATACTGAATATTTAGTACTCCATTACATTATGACAAATACAGAAAAACTGTAAAATAAGAGAGGATTGTTATAAAAAACTGTGTTACCAAAAAATTAAAAACTAGATGCCTACATCTGTAAATAATATATTATTATTACTCCCCTGGTCAATAGACATACAGTGTGGCTCTTCATTGGGTCCTCCTTTTATTCAGTCAAGATGACCAATTCAAGTTTGGTAATCTTTAATAACAGACTAAATGCTCCTTTTTGGCGCGTGCATGTTCCGTAATCAAAACTTTTAAGTTTAAGATCCAAACTGTAACCGTAACAAAAGGTTATACAGGGTGTTTCTGGGGATGATTATACATTAAAAGAATTAGCCTAGCTTTGGAAACGCCAAGATATAAAATGTCAGCGATTAGTAGATGTTGCAGAACCTAAAAAACATAGGCAATAAAAATTCTTGAAACCATACCAAACTGAAGTATTTTATTGCTCACATGATCCTTAATTGAAATATCCTTATGAGCGTGGGTGCTAAGTATTGTACTTTTCATTTTACAGGGTGTCGGAATGTGAATAAGATTAAAACTTCTTATTCTATTCAACAACCTTTAACTAGAAAAGTGCAATACTGAGTCTCATGCTTATAGCGACATTTCAATTAATTACTTCACAAATATAATTGAATTTTGAAGGTTTTCAAGAATTTTTGCTCGTCATTTTTTTAATGAATCCATATTTTGGGGACAAATTATAAAAAAGACCTTTCAAAAGATTCCCCTTTCCATTTAGTTTTTATTCAGAATGGCAGCTAGTATCCATATTAGTTTTAAGAACAGAGTTTTTCATATTAGAATATTCTTATTTTATGATTTTTGGGCATTTAAAAGTTATTAGAATAAAAAATAGCCAACTGCTTATCAAACCGTTTTACCGAGTTACGATTGTCAACCAGCTGAATCTGATGTAACGGGAATCGCAAAATCTGTCTAGAATTTTATTTATATTTATGATTATTTTATTTTCAATATATTTAAAACTGTATGTAATAATGTTGGGCCGATAATAAAAATGTGTCTATTTCGGTGGCTGCTATTTATCTCAGCTGTAAACTGATTAAATTTAGATTTTCAGATAATTCAATCAATCAACCTACGTTCTAAAATATCTGTATTTAAAATTCATGGCCTCTGTGATGTCTGCTAATTACAAAATTTTTCTAGAAATTTTTTAAATTTCCATTTAATTTTTATAAGCATATCACAAATTCCGCAACAATTTGACTGTTTTGGTTGCCGTCAAATATGAAGCAAAAATGATCAGTAAGTTGAAAATTATAACATATCAAATTTTCAGAAAAATTCAGTGAAATCCATTTCCCATAAGAAGTTAGCCGGGTCGTTAAAAGGCAGCGATATGCTATGGGGTTAAGAGGTTTTGTATAAATTTATATGGTTTATTGATACATTATCTGATTCTTTATTAGTGAAATTGTTGATCCACTGAGTTTAGGGATATAGGTGTTTTTTAATATTTCTGATCACTACTTAAAATAAAATAATGTTGAAAACAAAGCATCTTCTTTGTTCTTGCCACTGATCTTTTAGAATTATTTGGGATTCATGCAAATTACAATTTTTTTGACGTATATTTGTTTTATAGTATATCTATGAAATTATTACTAATATACAAAAATTATTCTTCAGAGACAGTAGAAAAATAATGTTTATGTATAATAATTATTCTAGTCAATGGGATATTATTATATTTGGATCAAATTTGATTTTTGTTATTGGGTTATACAGGGTGTTTCTGGGGATGATTATACATTAAAAGAATTAGCCTAGCTTTGGAAACGCCTTTATAGGGAATTACGAACCCCTGAGGACGTTGGCCAGAAAGTAATTTTTGTTTATTATTATGTATATTTGTATCTTTATAGGAGAGAAATTACGTCTATAAGAGATAGGTAAAGAAAATAATCTAAATAAAAAAAATTTTATTCTTATCCCAATTGAATCAAATTTAAAACCTAACCCAAATTTAATGAAGGTTTAAATTTAATCAAATATCGCAAAATTTAAGAAGCAAAATTTCAAAATATTAATTCATTTTTAAATTGAAGACTAATTATAATTCCTATGAAAAAGATATTTTATTTAAATTAAGGCCTCGAAATCTTTCATTTACTAAATTTTCGTATCACCGACGGAAGTTCGAATACATTAAAATATTTAGTATTTTAAAGAAAGCAGTCAAAATATATGTTCAATAAACACTAATTAATAAAAAGAAAACAAAAATATAAATTAGCGCAAACTGTACAAAAAGTGCTACTACCCTAATGAATACCAAAATTAAGTCGAAACGTCGTGTCGCAAAAATAAATAAACAAATAATGTAACCTTAGAAGTGAACTGAGATCGAGAAAACAAATATTTTCAATTACAATTGCTTAATTCAGTATCAAATACAGCATTATGTAAGCGTTTACATTAAAACAAATACCGAGAGGTGTGAATATTAGAGGTGACATTTTAAAGGTATAAAGTGTTACACATTACGGCCAGTGGAGTGCGATCAGGAAGGTAATTTATTCATTCATTGATTCGGCGGAGTCCATTTTTGCTTAAGTAGTAGCCCTTTTACCTAAGAAAAGTAACTTTTTATTAAGAACGCAAACAAAATTGAATTAAAAATACATTTGGCGAACTAAATTAAGACAAAAAATAATTACCCTTACTGATACGTACGCTTCTGGCCGTAATATGAATTACCTAATATCTTTAAAATGCGATTTCTTATAACTGCAACTTATGTTTAGAAGCACATATTATGTCACATAAATGTATCCAAGTATTAAATAAAAACGACTTTTTGGTCAACATTTTTATAGATCTGAAACTCCCTATGGACCTGTTTCTGGACCTATATAGATATGCATTTTTTATTAATATTTGTTCAGAATCACCCCTTTAAATATTTCAACGTCATTTTTGAACTTTTATGGATTAGTTTAATAAAGAAATCCAATTTTAGATTGCCTACGTTTCCATAACGTTATAGTTTCTTTTTTAATTGTTTCGTGAGAAACTTGCAACCGAATACAAAACTTGTTACAAAACTTAGAAACAGAAATGATTCCTTAGTAGGTTGACCTTAATATTCGTCAGGTACCTCCCCTAGAATCAATACAATCTTTTAAAATTAACAAAAAAATTATCACATATTGTAGCCTCGGATTTTTTCATTCAAATTCATTTTTTCAACCACAAAAATAATACATGAAGTTATTGCTAAATTAGTCTCCCGACACTTCTACAATTTTCCTTATTTCCTTTCCTTTATCTCGACTGGATATGTCAGTGGTAGGAAACTAATTATTGTTTTCGATTGAGTTATGACAGAAACTAGCAGTTTAGGAGAAGACAAGGTACCCTCATATTTTTTTTTTCATTTAAATAATTGTTCGGTCTAAAATATTTGGTAGATTTTGGTAAAAAATGATTTTTAAATTTTTTATTATTTCTTTATCTTGCAGAGTCTAGCAATATAAACTAACTAGTTCAAAAGAGATCTTTAGAGTTATAATTTAAAAATATGTCATCCTAATTTTAGGTTTGACGACCTAGATACTGGACAATAAAAAACATCTATTTACATTAGATTACCAGATGTATAAACCTGTTTCTTAGGGGGTATTTTTGGCGATCCATGACATTTAGAGTCGGCGACCTCCTTTTTCTAAAATTACATTTAACAGTTTTAAAAACCATTTTACTTTAACAATTGTTTCCAAGTGCCGACTTATCTGCTCACAGGTTATACAAAATATCGTAAAAGCTTTTTTAAGTAGGAATAAAGGTAGAAGAAATAACATAAAAATTGTCATATCAATAAAGGTTACGTTCAACTCAATAAACCTGTAAATGTCGATAGCTTTTAAAAGATTAAAGCCTTCTATAGAAACATCATTTTTACTTACTGAGATATAAATATTAAATCGGTAATAATACCAACTGCGCTACCTTTATGCTGTTTTAAACACAAACTCCTGGAGCACTCGTAATCTTTTACGAGCCAAATGCTTTTAATTTCTGTCCAAATGCACCATGTGTTCTTTATGCTGTCATTCCGCTGCGGAAGAATTTACATGGCGTCAGTTTACTCGTATACCGACGGAACTTGTCAGCGACTGCGGTTAAATATTCACTTTATGAAAATAAACAGAGATGCTAAAATATACGAGGTTATACTGAAGAGTTAAACGTGTAATATGTAATAGATCTGTTAAAAACACTGAAAATGAAACAATGTCTGGAAAATACAACCGGCAATAAATCGCAATCATTGAAACCTGCAATAAGAAGCTATTGGTAAATATAACTAAAGCGATGGTTGAGTAAATTTTATTTCTCACCAAATCTCAGCTCATAGGTATATTCTGCCCCTTTAAAATATGAAGTCGTAACTGCAAAAAATGAGTTTTTTAGTTTTTAAAGATTTCTGGTACTTTAATATATTCTGAAAGCAAACATCGCAAAAATACAAATTGGAAAACACATACCCAAAGGTTATACCCTCGAGTGTATATTCCATGTATTGCGAAAGACTTTAGTAAATTCTCGGCCCGGCACAGCCTTTGGCGTTGAGAAAATTTTAACAACTGGTTCTCTACTATCAATCGCTTCTTGCTAGCCACGAACTTGAATAACTGTATATTATATATGCTCTTTGGCTACTTCCCGAAACTGATGAGACCCAGAAAGGTCGAAAGCAACATTAGTGGGATTACAACTACCACAAGGATAGCAGACCCTTAAACTGATTATTCAGTTTAAGATACATCATGTGTTTGTACAATGATATCTTGGGCAAACAGGTTTACCCAAGTGCAAATCGTTGAGCAACAAAGATTCACCAGCACCAAGAGTGATCTGCACTGGACTTACATTCGTATCACAAAGCACTCAAAGTTACTCTTTGGTTGTAAACGACTGTTAAATTTTGTTGCCTGTTTTGGACTTATGTCAGTCCGTGAAAGTACCCTGAGACAGTGGACATTTTATTGCATTAAACAAATATTGCAAAAATAACTGACTGAAGAAGATGAACAGAAGTCGAAACAGGCAACAAAACTTAACAGTACTTTAGAACCAAAAATTACCTTTACGTTCTTTGTGGTACGAATGTAACTCCAATGTAGGCCACTCTTGGTGCTGGAGAATCCAGCGAACTTTGTTGGATAATGCTTTGCACTTGGGTAAACCCGTTTGCACAAGATCTTACAGTATGAACGAGGGATGCATCCCAAACGGAATATTCCGCCCAAAAGTCTCCTATTCTTGTGGTAGTTGTAATTCTACTAATGTTGCTTTCGATCTTCCTGGGTTTCATCAGTTTGGCGAAGTAGCCGAAAAGCTCTGATGTAACTATTTGTAATTCGTGGTCAGTAAAAAGCAATTGATAACAGAGAATTTCCTCAAAGCCAAAGGCTGTGCCGGATCGAGAATTTGATAGTCTTTCGCAACACATGGAATATACAGTTGAGGGTTTAACCTTTGGCTATGTGGTACACAAAAAAACTGGTTTGACCTAAGGTTAACTTAGGGAACATTTAAACATACCAGCGAAAGAACATCCGGACTATCTAACTTACAATTAATGATTTTATATAAAAACAATATGTCCGAGATGACCCTTCTATTAGATAAGGATTATATTAAAATGTCTTCCAGCCAACGACATATCAACAAACTGATGATCATCTTTAAAAGAAATAAACTTTAAATTTTTTTATTCTACATATACACAGCGTCTCTCGGGTTCAAAATTATACTACTAAAATTCAATTTGCTCAAAACGAAAGAATAATAAAGATTGATTTAATATTCGTAAACTTGACACACTTACGCAGAACATAACCCAACATTCTGGATAATTGAGAAGCCATTATTTCGATGTGCCGATTGAACATTAATTTTTAATCAAATGTAATACCCAAATCACGCACATAATCAACTTTGGAAAGGGTTTTGCCGCCTACCTTATAGTCAAACAAATATTCATGCCTATTACGTGAAAAGGATATTGACGAGCATTTACTTAAATTCAAAAATAGACTATTTTGTTAGCAAAATTCAGTCAGTTTTTGCAGATTCTCCTAAACACTCTTGCAAATATCAAGGGACTGTATGGTTCTGAATATTTTTAAATTGTCGGCATAAAGCAGGAAATTACCATTATGAAAGCAAGATTTAATTTTATTGATGTATATAATGAAAAATAGAGGCCCGAGATGCGATCCCTGTGGGATACCCGAGATAGGACTAATTGAGTCTGAGCAGTAGCCTTAAAGGGACACAAAGAGCGATCTATCTTTAATGTAAGAGTCTACCCATTTTAGGAGGCAGCCACCCACACCAACTTCAGCCAGACGTGTAAGAAGACTATTACAGCTTACCTTATCAAATGCCTTGCTGAAATCGGTGTATATGGCGTCCACCTGTACTCCATTATCTAAATGATTATGAAGGTACTCAGTTTAAAAGAATAAATCGGATTCGAGAGATCGTCCTCTGAAGAAGCCGTGCTGCTCTGATACTATTATATTCCTAACTAAATTAAAAATATATTCATAAACCAATTATTACAAAAATTTTCGCCACAGCTGACAACGTACTAATTGAGCGATAATTCATTACATCTTTCCGATTCCCACCGTTAAATATTGGGACAATCTTTGCGGATTTCCAGCTATCAGGAACTTTTTCACACTTTAAGGACAAATTGTATGATAAGTTGAGCGGCTATGAGAGGAATTTTTAAAAAATATTGGGGGTATTTTATTTACTTTATATTTTATTTTATAGACTCAACAAAGCTTGTGTAACCTCAGAATCACTAAGAACTATATTTTGAAGAGAACAGCAATAATTTTCTGTATTTATATTTGAATAATTAAAATTATATCTTTCCGGCTCGAAAACACTTGAAACATAGTTACAATATAAGTTACAAATGTTTATTCCGGTTGTGGCAACTGTATCTTCTCAACATACTTCAATGGGTATTTTTCTTATACACTGTCTTTTTAGGGAGGCATAACTCCAAAAAGGACTGGGGTTGCGGGACAGGTCATTTTCCACCGATATAATATAGTTTTTAAAATGTAATCAAATCATCTCTTTAGTCTGAATTCGCAAAAGTTTAAATACATTATAGTCGTTTGAATTTTTGTATTGACGCTATTTTTTATAAAGTTTGTTCTTTTGTTTAAAGATTTTTATTGTATTAGGTCTGTAATAGGTAGGGAAATATTTATTTTTAGTAAACGTAAGAACATGTTTCTGTACAATTCTATTGATTTTAGCATAAAAACTCCCCATCGAGATGTCGATAGACTTATTTATTTTTAAATTCTGCCTGCCAGTCAACTCTCGAAATTTCTAGGCATATTTTGTTACAATTTGCTTTTTTAAAGTTAAAATAACTGTTAATAGATAACCGCAAAGCTTTACATTAGTTGATATCAAATAAAAATTCGATGTAAGGATGGTAACTGTCCTCAGGCACGAGGGCATCCGAGCAATGACATGACTAATTTCTAGAACTTCAGATTTATGACATCTACATCTAATTGCATACAATTAAGGTAAAAAACATTAAGAATTAAAGATGAATATTTTTGATCAACATTGTATGGCTCTAAATAATTATTATTTTCTACCTGAAGCCATTCAGTAGTTGACATATTAAAATCTCCGCATATCAACAGTGATCTTGTTAAACTTAAGTGATATTTTTTTCGAAAACTGCCGACAGTTATGTCAAGCAATTCACATAAAAATTAAATATAAGAATAATTCTAGTCAGTGATTGGTTAAAATTGATAGGAAAAAATCAAATATTGGTATGAGCGTGGCCTAACAAACTTAAATTATTAATAATATAATTCATATTTATATTCCATATCCATATATCATTTTATCTAAGTCTTAAATCATCATTTAAAATTTTATCACAATATGTATCTAAAAAATAAAAAAGAATAATGGTTTGATTTTATTTTGGTATAAAATGAGACAAACCTTAATGTCCTCTTAGACTATATTGCGCAATAGTAATAGTGCCTTAAAACATAACATACGGTCGGAAAAACACTTCACCCGCAGAATTTCGGCAACGCCCGGATGAAAAACTGAAACTAAATTGATAAAATCTGAAAATCGGTTCTTACTTAGATATAGTGATCTCAGACCGAGATTATTTGTCGTGGAAGCAAAGGTCTGAAAGATTCCATGTCAAAAAGTCGTTTACTACGTTAACTACTAATTACTAGGTCCTATTGTCGTTTAATCATAAACTTACGACTTTCTGACTTAATACTCAAAATTACCGTTTATTAGGATGGAACGGAATTAGCATTTTGTAATATGTAAAATGGGACCAGCGATAATTTTTTTGTGTTTAATTTATGATCGTTTTTGTTGATATATTTACAGTTGTTCCAATGGATCTTTACACATCTATCGTCATTCATATTAAATTTAATACTAAAAAAATTCCACATTCACTATGGGCGTAGATATAAATACAAATAATATTTATAAATTGATGATATAATAAATATGATACTAACAACAGTACTTACCAGCAACAAAAAATACAAAAATATAGTTTGCTAAAAGGACTGACTTGAAGATTAAACGACACAAGACTTAAAAAATATACAAATACGAATAATATAAAAAAACAGTAATAATATCCTCCAACTAAATCCTTGACTTTTGGTGCTTGACATGAAAAGCCTGCCTATGTTCATGTCTTTGTCTAATGATTGATAATGAGTTTTTCTAGTAATAGTTTTTTAACCATTCACTAGACCGCCATCTTGTTCCGAGTGGATTTTTATTAAAATATTACCATGTCATTCCCATAATTTTTGGCTAAAATTTGAAGTCATTCAGAAGAATAGTTTTTAAGCTATGCCTCGATTTACCAGCCGGACATAAAAACCGACAGATGGACCGATCGAATTGATAAAACATTTTTTTGGCGTTTAAGGACGCTAAAACACGAAGATATGTAAAACCTGAGAGGGAGATTTTTTTCAAATTACAAAGATTTTATTTAGCCGTCATCTTGAATTAGTACTACAATTTTATTAGTTCATCTCTATACTACAATTAATAATATCACACAGTTTGAAATCAGTTTATTAAAGAGTTCTTTCAAGCTGAATTTCTAAATATTTTATTAAGCCGCTATTTTGCTCCGCCATAAAAACTTTGAGCAGTTGATTCCGAGATAATAATTGATAAAACATATTATTTGGCATCTAATCTAGGAACGCCAAAACGCGAAAATCTGTAAAACCTGAGAGGGTGATTATTTCAGATTACAAAAATTTTGTTTTGCCGCCATTTTGTTCTGCCATCTTGAATTAGTACTGTAGTTTTACTAGTTCACCTTTATACTAAAATAATTAGTTATGGCATACAATTTGAAATCAGTTCATTGAGTAGTTTTTTTCAGGCTGAATGTTTAAATATGTTATTTTTCCGCCATTTGTCCCGCCATCTTGAATTCGTACCAAAATTTTACCAGTTGATTCCTACATAATACTTGATTTTTGTGCAAAATTTGAGATAAATTATCGTTTCACTAGGCGGCCATCTTGTTCCGTCATATTGGATTTTTACTAAAATGTTACCAGGTAATCTCCATATGAAGATTAATATTTGCCTAAAATTTGAAATCAATCTGATGAGTAGTTTTTAAACTACGCCGCGGACTGCCAGATAGACAGACAAAACGACAGAACTTGTTAAACATATTTGGCATCTGTAGACGCCAAAACGCGAAAAAATGTAAAACATGTGATTTTTTACATTATAAAAATTTTATTTTGCCGATTAAGTAGTTTTTTCAGGCTGAATTTTTAAATATTTTGTTAAGCCGCCATTTTGTTCTGTCATCTTGGATTCGTAGCAAAATTTCACCAGTTAATTCCTATATAATGCTTGATGTTTGTGCAAAATTTGAGATAAATTGGATAATCGCTTTCTTAGTAATAGTTTTTTTAATATTTCACTGGCCTACCATTTTGTTTTGTCATATTGGATTTTTACGAAAATGTTATCATATGGCCCCTAATTTTTGACCAACATTTTAAATCAATCGGGTAAGTATTTTTTTAGCTGTGGCGCGAACAGACAAACCGACACCCAGACACACAGACAGACCGACGGATTCGAGAAAACATGTTTTTCGTCATCTAGGGACCCTGAAACGTTAAAATCTGAAAAAATCTCAGAGGGTGATTTTTTCACAATTACAATACTTCCCTTTTACGAGAAAAGTAAAAAATTGTAGCAAACGCGATGCTTAATTTAATCTGAAAAATTTTCGATGTGTTTCAAAAAATGTAAAAAACCGTATTCACGTCCCAATTTCCACGACTACGCTACTATTAATCATAAAGATAGAAAGAGCATGAATGCAAGTTGCCGCAAAATCAGTGGCCTGTTATCAGAATCTGGAGAACCAATTAATAGATTCCTTTCAAAACTTAGGTCTCACCACAGATGAACATACACTTTACCTCTAAAATATTTTTATATGTGAAGTATTGTCGTGCCCGCCCCAATTATATTGTATTGTATCTAATCGTGAAAAAGTCACATACCCAGGTATTTACAAATTTTTACGTCCTAGAACCACTAGCTGCCAAAAAACATATTTTCTTAATTCCGTTGGTCTAACTGTCGATCTGTTCGAGGCATAGCTAAAATCTACTTACCCGACTGATTTCAAATTTTGGTCACTCAGGGATGACCTGTGTTGCAAAACAAATAGGCGAACTAGTGTAGTATTAGAAAAAATGTACTGCCAAAAAACTATTTTCCGATTACCTGAAATTTTATACAAAAGTCAAGTATTACGCAGGAATCAATTTGTAACACTTTTGTATGGATCCAAGATGGTGGGAAAAATGGCGGTTTAATAAAGTATTTAAAAAATCAGCCTGATAAGAACTACTTATTAGACCGATTCAAATTTTGTACAAGAATTAAGTATGATATAGAGATGGAATAGTAAAATTGAGGTACGAATCCAAGATGTCCGAGGAAAATGGCGGCCAAATAAAGAGTTTTCTCGTTCTAGCCTGCCAAAAACATGGTTTCTCAATTCCGTCTGTCGGTGTGTCTGTCAGTTTGCGGTATAGCTAAAAAATTATTTACCCGATTAACTTCAAATTAGGGCTAAAAAATAAGGGTCTTATGGGAATGGCCTGGTGAAATATTTAAAAAATTATTACTTAAAAATTAATTATCTAATTTACTTAAAATTTTGCACAAAAATCTAGTGTTACGTATAAATAAATTGGTAATATACCTTTTAAATTATGCCCGAAAATCAAGTGTTACATAGATAGAAACTGGTAAAATATTGGTACAAATGAAATAAGGCAAAATAAAAATGATACAATAAAAATGCTTGAAGAGAAACCATATGTATATGTGTTACTAAATTATTATGTGCGAAACTTAATGGGGTCACACTTCATTATTCCTTATAAAGACTCATAACTTAGCAAGTTCCGTGCAAAGGAAATTTACCGATTTTTAAAAATGGAATGATCTGGATATTATAGGATTTATAGAGTATCATATACATTTCAAATTCTTTTTGTCAAATTTTCATACGAGATTCTGTCAATTGGCCGAAGACGATTAGTCGAAAAAAAAATTGACTAAAAAACTAATTGACTGAAAAACAAATTAGCCGAAAAACAAATTGGCCAAAAATACAACCCAAAAATGCCACGACGTAGCCAAGGCTCTTATAATTTAAAACTGACGCACAAAGCAATATTCGATACCACTAGGTTTAGCACCAGGTTCGCCATTTCATCTGTCGTTAAAGTCATTATAGAAATATGACAGTTTCGCCATATAGGTTTCAGATCGCCACTCTCTCAATAGTCGGTACCGCTAGGTTACTACCAGGTTCGTTGATAAAGTTACCAATAAAACCCAAAAATATGACTGTTGATACTACGAAGGAGCAACAACTAGCGCATCCTGATACTATGCAGGTGCAACAAATTGGGCTTCAGCCTTAACTTAAGATATATTTTTATTTTTTTATGAAAAATATTTATAGTTTAAGGCAAAAAGTAAAGTTTAATTTTTCAGTATTTCGCATATATATGTTTTTTGGCTAATTTGTTTTTCGGCTTATTTGTTTTTTGGATATTTAGTTTTTCGGCCAATTTGTATTTCAGTCAATTCTCTTCAGCCATTTGACATAGATCTTATTTATCATATAATTATTTTAATGGAGAAAATTATGTACTGTGCTTAATTAATTATCTACAAACATTCTAAAAATGCGAAGATATACCAATTAATTCAAAAGAGAATTTTTCAATTTGGATGCTTTTTACCTATTCGGTATCTAATTTAACTGACTCGGCTCGCATTGTATTATGAGCGTTAACATCTCACCTATTATCCCGCTAACGTCGATTTTCGGTTATACTTATTGGTAGGTAAGGAAGTTATAAACAAATATTCCCGCTGCACTTTTTATGACTTTTTGATGTCTCATCGGCGTTAAGGAAGTTTCATTTAACAAT
Source organism: Kuschelorhynchus macadamiae (assembly GCA_030620095.1). Classification (NCBI taxonomy): domain Eukaryota; kingdom Metazoa; phylum Arthropoda; class Insecta; order Coleoptera; family Curculionidae; genus Kuschelorhynchus; species Kuschelorhynchus macadamiae. The sequence continues at coordinate 44,159 of JAUTXW010005019.1, read as the reverse complement.
TTTCTGAATTTTGGAGTATTTTAATGAAATTTTAATTTTGTTTATTTATCCGTAAAATACGTTTGATTATTTTTTAACTAATAAAATATGTACTTATTAAATTAAAACATATTCATGTATTATGAAAATGCCATTTAGTATTTTTCTCTGTGTAGCGCCGGCAGTGGCGGCTATTCAGGTGAAGTACGTGAAGTGCTACTTCACGGTTTCACGGCATGATGTAACACTTCAAAACATCATTTCACTTAAACAGGAAAGATGGTATTGCATTTGTTTTAATGTTGACTGATAAGGCCGAGAGTTTGTATGTTTCTTTTAATAATTCACCTTAATAACAGTTTGATGATTTTCAAATATGATTAAATTTATAAAAGTTACCTTACATACCACGTGTGGCAAAGCTGGGATTGAGCCATAAATTCTATGTAATACTAAGTAAACCAAGATTCGATAAAATTATTACGTAACTTTGTTTCATTTTAGAGCTAGAAATAGAGCAAAATGTAAATGACTTTTAGCTAGTCTCAGAACAAGGTATCTGCAGTGGGTACAGACACATTTAAAATGGGGATTGGATTAGTTGAGAAATTGTATGAGTGTAGACAAAACAAGAATCAATCTAACATATTCAAATGGGTGAACTCTTGTTTAACGGGAGCCTGGAGAGTGATTCCAGGAAGAAAACATTGCTATGGAGGAAACATTTCGGGAAGGGGAAATAAGTGTACGGGCAGGCGCTATTTGTAATGGTAAAACAGAGCTCCGTATCACAGATAGAACCATAAATCACCAAATATACAAACACTAGATCACAAAGAATATTATTCTTCTATTCCACGGAAATTTTGGAGGTTATGTAATTTAATTATAATGCTAGACATAGGGCTAATATTGTGGAACCGCATAACATTAATAGAACGGAGCTGAAAGAAAATGCTCCTGAAACCTTAGAACTCCTCAAAATAGCTATAAGGGAGGATTGGAAGATATTACCTTTTATTTTATAAACCTCTTTTTGCACAGTATGACTGACATCAACTGGTATATGAAGTCAGAGGGGCCCCTACGAGGTATCATTTTCTTTATAATTTGTTACAATAGCAAATTTTATCTTTTTCTGCCCTACTTCGTTCCAACATATATTTTCTTGATGAATTTAGTAACTACTATTGGTTTTTAAATTTACAAAGTTAGAAAAAAGTAAAATCCCGGTTGAAAAAATTGAAAAAATGTTTAAAACTCATTAACGCTGAAATAACAACTTTTAATTGAAATTGGTTTTTATTCTACAGACTCTTTAAATATACATAAATTATTTTTAGAATCGCTATATCGTCTGCGAACCGCAACCAAAAATAATTAAGCTTTGCAGAAACTTTGCAGCATCAATTTTTTATTACTTGAAAAGTAGTTTTTGATTTTCTTAATTATAAAATATAGAAATTTTTAAAGTTATATTTTATTTTTTTGTTTTTCTGTCATTTATGTAAAATATAGATTCTGATTTTTAAAAATTTATTTTTATCTGCATTACAATCTCATTCTAGGAGCTTATACAATGAGTCATTATATTTTCACAAATAACGATTTAACTATTTTACTGTTTTATTATTCATATTGCATATTAATTTTCAACAAAGGTTTCAATCGAGCCATAATTTCTGAAGCATTCGGTATAAACCGATATTATTCTACATTTCTAGAAACCTGGATAAGCTTTAGCCAAATGTGAATAAAAAAGATGCCCCCTTTGAAAAAAATTATGTGTATTTTTTGGAACACCCTGTAAAAACAAAAGATTTTTTTTAATAACGTTCTGTAAATATCTATTTCGTTTTAAAAAATATTTAAAAGCTTTAATATACATATGAATTATAAATGATTTCGTCTGAGATGTATATCGGTCCTTATATATTGGCATATTTGGTTCTAAAAGCAAGATCGGTATTTTGAGTGATAATAAAGTTAGAGAGAATTTAAAAAACTCATTGGGGAAAATATTCAGTACTCCTCCAAACATAAATGAAAACTTTTAAATTTGAATTCGTTTTTATGTTTGTTTTTCTTGAAATAAACCTACATGGGTTTTAATTCGGGCACCATTTTATCTAATGTTATAACAATGTTTGCAAACCGTACAAATTTAGGCTTAATGGTTCTTCAAAAATAAGTCAGAATGCTAATCCGACTAATAATAAAAAATTACAGCTTAATATGTAAAAAAACATTTTCATATCTCGAAAAATACGACAATTAAAAAAACGTTTTTGAACTTTTTACAATTTTATCAAGGATTGAGTTAATCTTGTAAATAGAAAATAAAAATTGTTTTTGTGTATTTTCGGAACAAATAAGAAAATTTATAGATTCTTGTTTGCGACTCTACAAATCGTTACGCCTAAACCTATTAACATGAAATAAGTTTTGCAAGAGATTATTAAAAATCTCAATATCTGTTCTCATTTTAAAAATATTTGACTTTAAATTTTACCTAAAATATAGCTTATCATGTTGTAGAAGAAGGTTTACGTGATTTTTTTTAATATTTGGCACTGGACTTTTTATTTATCTGCCTCTAACTCTCAATATTTAGAAACACAGAACAAAATATTCTTGGAAAGTTATTATAAATATACTTTTGCACAAACCTGCATGGCATTACTCAAGAAAACGGAGGTAGAATTAAAATCTATTCTACTTAATTAAAACGCATTATGTATTCACTAGAAACACTGGCTTGACCTATTCTCATTTTTATGATTGATATGCTTTTAGTAATAATTTTAAAACTCTTATTATAAATTATAAGAATATTTACAATTTGTTTTGTGTCTCCAATTTTACATTTCCGTTACTCGACCTAGTTATTTGCCTAATAACTGGGAGGCACAACACAGAATTTTCTCCCAATAGCTATTAATTCTGAAGTTTTCTGCAAAATAGAGGTAATTTTCTTCGGTTCAATATACGCAATTAAAAGTTAATTAGCACGCCCCTACGAGAACCTATCAAATATTATTTCTTTAGGGAATTAATTGCCATTAACAACAAAGAGGCATTTGGAAGTTTAGCCGTCAGAAGCCATAATTAATTGAAACGTTACAATTCTCCGCATAATAACTTATAACTTTTGCGGTGAAAATTAGAACTGTATGTGTAGTGTTTTTTTATTGGTTTAAATGAAAATAGAGTCTGAGTTAAATGAAGCTTCATAAATAATGGTTATATTGGTCTCAGTAGAACTTTTTTTGTAAGATTAATTAAAAAAGTCAATATTCCTGAAGATACAAAAGTTATGTTCTTAACTAGAGCGGGAGGTTCATTTTTGTACGTGGAACAACATTTTTCTTACCACCGATTGAACTAAAAAAATTACACATCAAGGCAGGCTGTCAAAATTCCTAAAAAACCTTGTGGTTCGGGGAGGTGGCGTTATTTTTAGTTTAAAATTTTCTATGAAATAGTTTCTTACTCTCCGCTGAATCCTCTATGTAGCCTTCAGCCACTGATGTGAACTTACAGCCACCGTCCCTCTTCAAATTTATGATTTCTACTCCTTCTAAAGTAATGATCTGTATACAGTTCTGAATATGGCAAGTCCAAATATCCGGCGATATTGGACGGCATTTTTCCGAATATGTTGATGCATACTTCTTATAATTGATAAAAAGCGCCGGCGGGGTGTTTCGGTGAATGTAGGGCCATATCTTCTATACAGCTGTAGATGTTCTTCACCAGTTAGATCAAATGTCTTGGTGTCAGGGATTCTTATTACGAAGAGGGTTCGTTTCCTTGTCTGTAATATCATCAACTGACATTTTTGGGATTGCAGAATCATAGAAAATATAGCATATTGGCAATGATTTGTCGATGTCATAGAATTAAATGACTCCTTTAGCTGATATAAAATACCATATAAGTTATAAATGTGTTCTGTAGATTTTAGAGTATTTATACGTCTTTTAAGAAATTCTCTTAACAACGGTCAAAATAACCATATGTTTCCTCATTTCAAAGGCGCACTATATTGTTACTGGAAGTAACACGGCATCCATAATAATATATAACATTATTTTATTTATAGTGTCTACTTTCAGCACTTTTTTGCGGAAAATTAAAACTTTTCGCACTAAAATGTGTGAGGAAAGTAGGCACTTTCTGCATGGTCGTAGGAAAGAGTATGTTGCGCAATAAGTCTCGAAACACGCACATTTCATAAAATTGTGGAAGTTTGGTGTCAAGAGCCAAAGGCAAGTGCAGGAAACACACGAGTATGAAATGTACATTTCGCACATGTTTCAGACTGTAATTTCCTACGACTGCATATGAAACTTTCTGAAAATTAAACTCATAATAAAATTATGCTTGCATTGAAAATATCTCATTTCTTTCGATGTGGAGTCGCAGTGTGCGAAATAACATTTCTGACAGATCACGTGGCACCACACTATAGAACTTGTCATGGTGTGTGACTAGTTCAGCCGTTGGCTACAGTGACGCGCCACCATAGACTATGACAAATATTATTTCGCACAAATCGGAAGAAATGAAGGATTTTCGATGTAAGAGTGGTATGCTGATTATATACATTTTCATAGGAGTCAAAGGGAAGAATAATTGCTCCTATACTTAATAGTTATAAAGTAAGCAATGTATTATACAAATTCTTCTTATATCCAGAAAGTTTCTAAATTATCTTCTAGCAATTCTTCAAAAAAACTAAGATTAGTTGCATACTTGGGGAATAAAGTGTATGCCGTATATATATATATGTATATATATATATATATATATATATATATATATATATATATATATATATATATATATATATATATATATATATATATATATATATATATATATATATATATATATATATATATATATATATATATATATATATATATATATATATATATATATATATATATATATATATATATATATATATATATATATATATATATATATATATATATATATATATATATTGATTTATAAAATATATATATATATATATATAATATATATATATATATATATATATATATATATATATATATATATATATATATATATATATATATATATATATATATATATATATATATATATATATATATATATATATATATATATATATCCTGGACTATTAGGAAAACATTTCGAAAAGGTGCATGAGTATTAATGAAGGTTTTGAAGGTATTTTTTTACGTGATAAAAGTAATACAGATTAAAATAAAGCCATTGTAGCCATGTAGAAAATAAGCAAAAAGAACAAAAAATAATATTAAATATTTCGTCATGGCACCGTTGCTGTTGAAAACGGCTTGTAGACGACGTGGTGTGCTTAACACTAAATTTCTTGTAAATTCTGGAGGTATTTCATTCCATGCTTCAAATATGTTTTGTCGGAGTTTTTCCCGACTTTTTGATCTTAGTCGTGCCTAATATATATTGCAATTTGTACCCAAAGGTTCTCAATAGAAATGAGGTCTAAACTCTTTGAACTGTGAACTTTCATCCTCGTGAGTTCCCCTAATAATTCTTGCCTTGTGGATTAGTGCATTGTCGTACTCGAAGATGTAATCATATCTATATACCACTTCAACTGATGGAATTATGACTCAACGAAAAATATCTTGATAAACTTCATCCGTCTGTCTTCCCTCAATAATTCGGAAAACTCTTAAGCCACTAGTACTGATCCAGTCCCAAATTTTAATAGAAAAAGTCCACTTTGATTTGTCTTATGAGCGTATCTCTCCTGATACATCATGTTTCTGGGTCTCTATATATGAATGTAGTCATTGTTGCACGATTGTTTCTTCGTCAGATATTACCCATTTCCATAAATTATTCTGGTTGAGTTATTCCCTAAAAAATTCTTCTTTTTGATTTAGTCAAAAATATTTTATTAGGAGCACATCGACTGTTTATATCTGACGCTCCTATTCGACATCTCGCTGTTCTGGGAGAATCCGGAGAAATTGGTTTCCATTTTTGCGTTTAACGATGTCTTGAAAGGAAGTCGGCAAGTTCGACATCTTCATTATCCGTTGAGTTCTTTCTCCTACCGCATCCTGGTTTTTCCTTAATTTTTTAAATTTTTTCTTTGATGACATCGTTATATTCTTACTTACTCTCCAATCCGCAAGAATATCTCTTACAAGTATCCTGTCCCTCAATTTGGTTTGAATATAGTTTTTTGTTCTTCAGTTAATGCTGATATTATTGTTTTTTTTAACTAGCAAACATTTATGACAATAAAATATATTATTTGACAAGATGACAACAACAATTCAAATCCTTCAGCTTGATAGATAGCACAGGACATTAATGCAAATTTCTTATCCCAGAGTTTGTTGGATGCAACGGTACTTATACAATATTCATTAAGAACTTATATCCAGTAATATTAACCCATCCACCGAGGTTGTTCAGTTTATGGTGACAATTAAACATATATAATTTTTAAAATAATTTGTTGTGATCAAAAATTCGTAGGGTTTCTTCTGGAAATTTGCAGGTTGGTGTCTGCTCATTTCTGAATTGGTTGCATTCCTGTTAGTTTATATCAGAGCTCGTTTGATCATTTTATTATAAATTGACAGAATGAAGTATTTTTGTAATAGAACGAAGAGCAGAGGTTTTCCCTTTGGTTTGTTTTTCAGTGCTGTTCGCTGGTCTTAAAAAGCATTAAAAAAGGAGTAACCTCTGCTCTCATTCTATTACATAAATACGTCATCTTGTAAGATCATTGCTATATTCTCAAAGTTGCATTTTTTAAATTATATCATTTTTCTTAGCAAACCCTGCCTAACTACAAGAGATGTTGAAGTCAATCTTCGATCTGCAATGGAAGCAACCACTCTTAGATATTAAGACGGCGTGACCTTCCAAAACCGGTGATTCGGAAATTTCAAGTACCTCCGGATCTGAGAGTACAATAATAAAAAGAGAAGATATACCATCATGTTTTCAAAATACGAGCAGGATATTATTATCTCTGAAGAGAGAAAATTATTTCTTAAGAGAAGAAATGGAAGAAGGCGCAGAACCACTAAAAAAATTCAGTACATTTAATCAACTTTATCACTAAGATTTTTTATATTTGATTTTAAAGATTATTTTAATTTTTTAAAATCTTAAGTAGTGTTTTTTCAAATAAAACTGTTTATTTTTTCTATAAATAGGTATTTAATAAATATATAAATGTATTTTAAAGGAAACTAGTAATTAGGTAAATCGTATTCTGCAAAATCATGCTTTGCAGTAAAGCACAGCCTAGAAAACAAATTTAGGCATGTAAGAGCTACAATTATTCATAGGCTGTATTGGTAATTTTTATTAGACGGGGCCCAAATTAGATGCTCAATTTACTCAGTAAACAAAAATAGGGTATGGTAAAATAAACAATAGATATATTTAGTTAAAACATTTAATAACAAATGTGTTTTCTATTTCAATCTCTACATATGCTTAATAATGTTGATTTGGGAAATTTTAATTTTCTTTAACAATAACGTTTTATATTTACAGACACAGAAATTGTATAATCTGAGAAATACATCACATAAAATTAACTTAAGTAACAATAGAGGCAAACAACAATAGCACCTATAGCAATCAATTATAGACAAAACACCTACTATTTTACAATAATCTTCTTAAACTAGCACTTTTCTGAATACCAAGTTTATAAAAAAATTTCTGTGGAATTGCCTATTTCACTAAGTTCAATTTTCCCTCTACGCTGATGAGTTTTTTCTTCTATTCTTCAGCTGCCTTTATTGGCATCTCTTTGGATTTTGGCACATTTGACAAACATTTCTTTATTGGTTACCGATATATTGTAGTCACCAAAAAGGGTCAGTGAAGCAATATGACGGCAATTTATTCCTTTATGATGACAAACACAAGATTGCGATGAAATATCACCAGACTTATTCAATGAAATACGATAATTTTTTATTTACAAAATATCAAATTAGAGAACAAAATTCATACTTGCATATAGTTCTTATCTAATAATCATTATATCTGCACCAAACTGCATTCATTTTACCCGATTAAACCCTAAGCCATTTTCTTCCTTTTAAATGATTTTATTAACATTACCAAAGAACTCGTTAATACTGGAAATCTTTAAAACATGTTTTGCAGCTATATTACGTAGTTACGCTGAAAAATCTGGAACAATAAATAAATAAATCATAAATATTAGGCTGAACTAAAGAAATGCAAACTTCAAGTGTTTAAATCACCAACAGCATTGTTAGATATTACTTACCATTGGCATGTTGGTTTAAATTAGCCACATATACTCCCAAAATAAGTAAACTAATAGAACAAAATGCTTAGTTCGCGCGTAAGGACAGGGCATCAAAACCTATAAAAAATAGTTCTAAATTCTAAATTTTTTTAATATTATTTATTATTTGTCCTAACGCTCTTGGAAGATTGGAAGTTTAAATTACTTTGTAAAATTAGGAGAGCCGCTAGAGGGCGTCAATTTTTAATGTTGTTTATATGGAAAATTGTATAGTATTGGCTATCAGCATGCTTTTTTGTTTTATTTTACTTTAAAATATATCAAAATATTTAACAAAAATAGCAAAAATTACTATACTGAGTAATAAGTGTTTTCTTATATACGGAGGCTTACAAAAATGTATTATATAGTATTATATATATTGGTCCTGAATGCAATAAATTGTAACTTAGCGTAATAGTTGCGATTGAAAAAGGTTTAAAATGAGTTCAGTTACTATTTAATAAAATAAACTATATCGAATTTGCTAATACTCGGTGATAATAGTATCGGTCCCAATGTACCAATGTAAAATATAGATTTTGAACTGTTCTGTGTAAAATATAAAATGCAACTGAAGACAATAAAAATATCAACAAATTGGCTTTTATAAATTTTAAATATTACAGGTGCTGAAAATCCAATCCAAACACGATGGGGCTATCTTCTTTAGTTAAGGAGTTCCTGTGTCCACCTTCTAACTTCATCATGAGACCCTGAACACTACCTTAGACTACAGTAATTGTCAAAATTAAATCAACAAGCCTAGACCCGACGGTAATAGGGCTATAGTACTTGACAAGACAAATCAAATAATTCCAAACACGACTAGGTTATTGTGTTTAGTTGAGGAGATCCTATGGCATCTTCAGGCTCCATTATCAGACCTTGGACGCCACCTAAGTTTATAGTACTTGTTAAGACAAGCCTAAACACAACGGGATTATGTGGTGTAGTTGAGGAGTTTCTATGGCTACCCTCATGCTCCACAATCAAACCAGCTACATGGTGCCGTATAATTGTAAGTAAGTATTGAAGTTACATAGGTATGCCAAATTTTAGTTTAAAAATCGGTTACAAGTTTTGAACCGTAAAGACAGACATACGAAGAAAGCAAGTTAGATAAAATCTGGCAAAAATAGTATAAAATAATCGTTTCATAAGACATTTACACCCGTATTTATTAAAGAGGTTTAAATGTAGACCAGGTCTAATTCGACAGTTACAGGTTTAAGATGACATTTTCTACAACTAAACAAATAATGTTTCTAAATGTCGCAATGCAAATTGACAGCGATAAAAGCGAAACATAACTGGCGAACTAAGAGTTTTAAGTACCATGGCAACTAAACCTGGTTTAACTCTTAAACCTTTTTAGTGAATACGAGGGTTAATATTTTTAGAAATATTTATAACCAACAGCAAAAGTTACGGTACGAGCGGGGATCGAACCCGCACCTCTGCATCACTCCAAACTCCAAACTCCAAACTCATTTATTTCAATATTACATATATACATAAGGTGCTATGCAATTTCTAACATAAAATTAATATATGTATTTCTGAGCTTCTTTCCCGAACACGCCTTGCGTGACACAAAGGGAAGGATCAAAATCCTGCCAAAGCAGGTGGCTGCTGTTTTGCCTTCAAAACTGCAGGGAACACCAAGGCTTAATTGGGGGTCCTGACGCCTACACAATAGCATTTATTCAGGATCTTATATGAGTATGTGATTCAGACGGATCATAGGCGCAGTAAAGGTTGATCAAGGGTGAGTAGCGACAACAAAATTACGTTCAAGGTACACAGGGAAAAAGCACGGAAAAAACCCTGTTTATATGTATGTTCAGGTACTTATTTGGGAAAATTAAAATAACTGTCCCGCTGGCGTAGTTTACAGCTTGAAACTTTCGGAAGCTGGCACAGTGTTTCTTCACCAAAACATTCAACACGCATCACTAGTCCATCGCTCTAAGCAATTGCGCTATCTTACCACTGATAAGCAATTCGTTAGAACTTGTGCATATTCAAACCCACCAGTATCATAACCATTGTTGATCCTGCCAAATATTCTAACTTTAGGCGCGGCGGTACAGTCCATATTAGTAAATTTATAATTTTAGGTTATTTATTCCAGTCAGGAATGCCGTGCCATAAGGTTAGAATATTTGGCAGGATCAATGGTTATGATACTGGTGGGTTTGACTATGTACAAGTTCTAACTAATTGCTTATCAGTGGTACGATAGCGCAATTGGCTAGAGCGATGGACTAGTGGTCCCCGCTCTTACCAAAACTTTTGCTGTTGATTATAAATATTTCCAAAAATATATTTCACAGTTTAAAAATAAACTGATAAAATACTTTTATTGAAGACATTTAATCTCACACATTCTTTAGAACACTCGCTTTAATTTAGGAGATAGAACAAAAGCTAAATGCAAATATTTAAAGACCTCATCTGAGCAGCCAGGATTTGCAAAAAATAAATTACAATTGGAAAGTGCCAAAAGAAGAAATATATTTATATTGACTCCACATTTACTGTTAGAAGTTAGAATGTCCGCTCTCTTTCTAACACGGTGCGTTATGTTTGTCAATTGTTTTAGATGGTTTTAAAGATAGAAGTATCAGACCAGGAATTTTTATAACCAGTAAGAAGATATCCACTTAATAAAAAAATATTAAGCATTTGTTCCATTTAAAATAATAAATTTGTTTCTTGGTTTTGACTCTCCAATTTTTATTTCTGTATTTTTTTAGATCTTGGTCTTTCAGATAAAATTTTAAAACAAAATATAAACACAAACCCTGTACTTTAGGGGCCGAAAATATATACTTTCTGGACAATTCTTGATATCTACGTAGCATAGAAAAGAATAAAACTGTCATGTTTTATTTGTTTTATTCGTTGCTGCATCCATTCAAATGCCTTGCAATATGAATATAAGTAATTTCCAGAATTGTATGTACAATAATTAATATTAACAAGTAGTAAACAAATATAGCAAACTATGACTTTAGTACTTCTCTCGTAAAAGGGAAGTATTGTAATGGTAAAAAATCACCCCCCTAGATTTTTTCAGATCTTCACGTTTCAGGGTCCCTAGATGCCGAAAAACATATTTTTTCAATATAATTTTAATGTATATAATTTTTTCATAGCTAAAAAATTACTTACCTAACTGACTTGGTCAAAAATTAAAAGTTATATGGGGATGACCAGGTAAAATTTTGGTAAAAATCCAATATAGAGAAACAAAATGGCGGCCCAGTGAAATGTTAAAAACATTATTACAAAAACCTAATTATCCAATTTATCCCAGATTTTGCACAAAGATCAAGTATTATGTGGGAATCGACTGGTAAAATTTTGGAATGAATCCAAAATGGCGAAACACCATGGCGGCTTAATACAATATTTTTAAATTCAGCTTGAAAAAACGATCTAATGGATTGATTTCAAATTGTGTGCTAAAACTGATTGTGATATAGAGATGAGCTAGTAAAATTGTGGTACTAATTCAAGATGGCCGAATAAAATGACGGCCAAATAAAATGTTCGCGATCGTGAAAAAATCGCCGTCTCAGGTTTTACATATTTTCATGTTTTAGCGTCCCCAGATGCGAAAAAAATAAATTCCATCAATTCCGTCGGTCCGTCTGTCTGTGTGTCTATTCCCAGCATATCTTAAAAACTACTTACCAGATTGACTTCAAATTTCAGAAAAAAATTAAAAGTCATATTTTTGAAGAGACAGTAGGTACTAAATGACCAACTAATATACTGAATAAATACTGGACTAAATTGGGTCACACTTCACTATTTCTAATAAAAGGAAAGATTCATAACGAGGGAAGCTCCGGGTAAAGGAAATTTGCCGATTTTTATTTAATTATTGATGGTTGGAGAAAACCCTAGTGTACACAACAAAAGGGTTTTACTAGACTCTAAAACTTACAGATCTCGTCTTCACTTGTCCTGTAATTTGCCTACTTGTTCAGGTAAATATTTTTTCGGTACTTCTTACGTAAATTAGTATTATATTACGTATAATAAAATTATAAAATTATACATATTTTCAGTTTTTTTTTTTGTTTATGTATGTGGCATAAGTATTGTAGCTATATTCAAATTTGTGACATTCTTGTATCCATAAGGGCCGCCAAGGAGGCTATCGGAGTGACCGCCCCTCCGGGAATGTCAGCGTCACCGCACCCCCCCCGGGAAAGTCAAAGATAAATCTGGTACAAGTTTTGCAATTTTGTATCCAACGAGAATTCATCTGGTGGTGACAGATAGTTGTATTAACACAAGAGAAGACATTATTTCGTCATCAGCATTTTTTGCCCCACCGGGGCTAAGGTGGTTACATGTATTTCCAATATTTCAAATTTCTAAATACTTAGAGTAAAAGTAGTGTGCAACATGGCGTTTTTCTATAAATATTATACATGTAATAGACGTAATCCGTTACAAAATACGAAAAAAATGGAAAAACAGAAATATGAAATAAAGGAATGGCTCTTAAGATCAAGGGCTAGGATTATTGTATGATATTTTAGATGCAGATAATAGTAACCAAATCGTTCCACAAATTGTTTAGTTTTTTTATAGTATAATTTAACAATTTCTCGATAACAACTTTATTTTAACATTAGTTTAGGTTAAGAATGACAATATGTAAGAGTTGCTTTTAAAGATTTTGATAGAATTTGGTTTGTTATGATCGTAAAAATCAAATTAATTTTAATCGACTTTTCTCAAATTACCACCCGGTATACCTTTTCGACTCTGCTTATTTTGATTATTACCCTTGTAATATTTACCGATTACTAGTTACTAGTTTAAGGATAAGGACAATATGATATATAAATATATATATATATATATATATATATATATATATATATATTATATATAGACTTTTTAGAGATTATATTTATATAATACGTAATAAATATTTTATTAACAATTAAAATAATTCCTTGCAATATGTCTATTGCCAGGTAAACCTTTTTTAGGTATACATTTTACAGAATTGGCGCCCTAATAAAAGTGGCTGTCCTAATAAAACAAATTAGTTTAAAATTGCAAAGTTTTAAGACGGTGTTAGGACAAATAAAATTTAGCCAAAACCACTTTTTATAGGTTTTGGTGTCCTGACCTTTGCTTTCCAGCCCATAAAATGAAGCCATATAAGGATTTCTGTAAACTTTTCCATTGTTTGAAAAGGTTTGCTTATCTCTTCTCGCCCAAACGTCACACTTAGGTTATGAAAATCAGTTAAAAGGTACTTCACAGAGAAGTAAAATGCGTGCTTTGGTTACCCTACGGGCAATTTTTATGTTTTTAGAATTTAAAAAGATCAAAGCAGCAATTTTACTATCAACATATAAAATTAATATATAAGTATTAATGAATTTAAAAATAAAATCTAATTCTCAGCGATAACGTACTTAACTCGCTTTATATTTTCGGTACCTGAAAACTTAACATTTCGTATTTACGCGGAATAAATAACCAATTAATTCGTGATTTTCCTCGTAATTTGTTGGCGTTTTTGTACAGAGCGTCAATCAATTATCGAGGCATAACCTCAAAACTAAATTGCGGTTTGGTTTACCAGAATGATTACACTTTTGTATATGTTCATTTCGAGAATTACAACCGCTTAGCGGATAAGTAATTATAATCTGTAAACCGATTATTTGCGAAAGTTCGAGTGTGGTTTTAGTATTCACGGAATCAATATAATATATGTCAGAAAAATATTTTTAATTTGCAAAATTTATGGTAGCTAAAACCGCATTATACGTGCACAATACAAATATCAATAATAATTTAAAGATGGCGTTTTTCATATGTAGGTATCTGCAGTTATTGATTTTTCAAGGTTGTGACTAATATTAGGATTTTGTTTTAATATTTTTTAGGCCAACCTTAAATCAGTTCTGGAATACTAAGTAATAACCCTGAAGCTCACGACCAAAATTGTGTCTTCAGCACTAGACGATAAACTGATATAATTAATTATGATGTCCGTATACCGCAGTCTATACGCCCGAAGTCTAGTCAAGGGTGGTATAGGTGGAGAGAGTGAAGATAATAGTCGCGTCTATATATACTCCCAATATTTGGTTTGCGGACTTGACATCGTGGCTCCACCTTGCGACCGTTCAGTTATATATAAGAATATTTCTACCGAATATAAACAAGGTTTGATAAATTTTCGATGTGAAGCCTGATGGCTCAGTGTGAGAGAGCCCCAGCTGCATTGCAAGTTCTAATCCCGGTTCGGGCTATGACTTTTTTACAAAAACTATAATGTTAGATGGATCCAAACCATTAAGTTAGCACCAGTTTTGTCAATAAAATCATCATTAATGCCATCTAATATTTTAAATTTGAGAAATATCGGTTGCAAATAGCAAAATCTGCAAGATCAAACGCGGAGTCTAGTTGTTACGTAAAGAAATTTTATTATTAGCCGGAAAAATTATACAAAAAATAGTCATCCCTGTACCTAATTTAAAACTTATTTTCTTCTTGCTTATTTCCAAAACTTTCCATGCATTATTAGCCTTTACTGCTACTACTTTCCCTATCAAGAATAACTATTTATCAAATCGTTATATAAATTTTTCAAAAGCATGATAAGTGTTTTTACCAGACACTAAGTGACTTATTTTTAAAATTAGGTTATTTGCGGACATGTTGGTAATTGCCTTATCTTTCTCCCTGCTGGAAATTTAAATTGTTTACACCTGATACCATGTTAAATGTTTTGGAATGACACTATTAGTTGTAAGTTTCTGAGGGGGTGTTAAAATATCTGGAAATGGCCGATCAAAGAGACATGATTTTCAACGGGAACTGCCAAAAGAAAACATATTCACAATTTAATCTTCAACAACAAAGTCATAGTCTGTGATTATGTTCTTGTCTCATCTCTTTATCAGAGAATCCATTGGAGAAAGGAACGCTGGCCTATTGGCGCCACTTTTGAATATTACACTAAATTCTCGCAAAGGTTTTTTAATAGTTGTTAAATTCTAGAACTCTGTTTTCTAAAAGATCTGCAACGCCAAGCCCCATTGAGTTTCTAGTACATTGTTTTTCAGAGTCGTTCATCTTAAGCTATCCACCAGCTCTTCTTTATAAAATAGTTAATAATATGTATGTAAGCGTTCTCCTAGAATGGATCCGCCGATTCATGATAGAATAAGTCATATTTTTTCCAGCTTTTATAGAAAAACAGTTGAGTAATCTTAATGTTTCATATTTTAAATATATTTCCTTGCCTAACATCGCAGAGTTAGAATTCCTGTTGCAAACTGCAGGTTTCTCCTCGATATTGCCGATTAATTAAATACCGTTTACTGCCGATATTTTGGGAAGCCCCTAGCAATTTCGTAACTGTTACTTTCATTTCACAAGTTTTTTCTAGGTGTTTTCATTAATAATAAATAACATTTCTGTAACAGATGATGGGTTAGTGGTCCAGGCCTAAAAATGTAAAGAGTGCCCGACGTCCTGGATATTTTGCAATGTGCAGTTCTTTATACAAATATTTACTATCCATAGAGCAGCCATTTTACAAAACCAACTCTTTATTTAAAATAAGGTTTATAAGTTTACAAAAGTGCTTCACTTAAATGACAGCTGTTAATTAGAGAACATAAGGTCATACATTAGGCTGTATATTTTAGTATCTGGGTACCATTTGATTTACTTCTTAAAAGTTATAGCACATTAAAAACTAAACTATTGTTACAAATATGTATTTTGATCCCGATGTTAGTCAAGTACAAAACAAAATTTAAAAATCAAAGGCTTTTAAATGTGGAGCAGCACTCTGACGTCAGTTGCTCGGGCGCAATCTAAAAGTACAGAGTTGAACACACTGATATTCTAAAAAGTTTAGTTCTTAATAATAAAATCAAAAATAGGAACAAATTAGGGTTATTTTTATTATGCTACATCTCTGTTACCTGCTTGATCTTTTTACCAAAAAACGGACACTCTGTTTTTGTTTGTAAGATATCTACAAGTGCTTAGATATCTTTCTATATAATTGGATTTCAGGTTTAGAAATGCTTGTTTACTATATGTGTTTCAGATCAAATATGTAGAAGGACACATAACAAAATACCACAAGTGTCATAAGAGTCACGTGCCAGATGGTTCAGCTTATTTGTTGAGAAATTGGCCGTGTGGTTATCGTGGTGGCAAAACGCCCATTGTACTTTTTGGTAGCTATATCTAAAAAAATTGTTTTCGGAATTATACATGAAACTGTCGCAAAAATTGAACTTTTAATTCAAAATGCTCAGAAACCGTTTCTCTGAGCCTTATTTAAAATTGGAAGGATCGATTTTTATACATTTTTCTACGTTAAAAATAAGGGTCAATTGCATGCCAATCTGGTGCCTAAACGGTTCATGTTTTCCACAAAAACAAAAAAGATTATGGAATAGCATAGATATGCAAACCATACTGCCGTTCGTAAAAAAATTATATCGATCGAAAAATAACATAAGACAATAATAATGAGAAGGCAGAAAACTACAAAACTGCGTTTAAAATTTGGAGTCTAGTGATTCAAATTCAAAAAATTAGGGGATTTTGCCCGCAACTGACCAAGATTAAATTCTATTTTAATTTAGCCGTGGCCTCTGAAGTTTTGGGGTATTGTTTTTTTTTCGAAAAAAACATCGATGCCTCAAAGGCCGATCCTATCTAATAAAAACTAAAGTTACGATTTTTTTTAAGTTTAACTAAGAGTCAAATAGTATCCTTATTTTTAGCTGAATAAAAGTTATTTACTTTTCACACGAAGGTAAAGCATATTCAAAAACTTCAATCTACTTTTTACAAGTTTTCAATTTACTGTGTCTACGTCCTCGCAAAATACTAGGATCTGAAAAACTCCAAATCATCAAGTCACCTTAGATTTTAGCCTAGAAAATGATTCCTTAATAATTTTTGAGATTGGCAGGATGAAAATTTAAGTGCGCAATATTTTACCAAATGTTGTAAGATCTGCTTAAGAAAATTGGCTGTCATGTATGTTTAATGCCGATGTTCGTTTCAAATAGATGCTACTTAATTGCCTTGTTTGGGGCAGCAAAGTTCATGACTGGATATTTATAAACAAGGAATATGGAGACCCCTGTACGTAAGGGGACCACTTAATTACTTTTAACAGTGCTCGTAATGGTGTTGATTGTGGCGTTCCGTATCTATATATACTGAATTTGAGGTATGTGTAGATTCTAATTCTATTGTTGTAATGTAGTACATACGTTCCCGTGTATGTTCGCCGTTTTTTAATAAAACACTAAAACTACGTCAATGGTCAAGACATTTACCTACACATGTTGTGTTTTTTCTTTAAGAAATTACGCTGTCTTGCATTATACTCCCGCGGATTAAAAATTAAGTAAGATGGGTTTTAAATGTTATTTAAATCTAGAATTATCAATAATGAAATTAACAATCTTTGAAAACAATAATATACAGAAACCACCACAAAAAATTTTAATACCTTATTCGTCGAACTTTTGAAGAAATGAATGCTTCGATATGCGAGACTACACGTATTATTAACTACTATCTTACCCAGCAGACCTTATTATGCTTTTTCCGTTAGATGGCGTGAGGAGTTTCCAGTGGAATTATAAAAATATGGGGTGCATTCACCACATCGTCTAGAAATGATATTGAAGACAAACATATCGGTTTTATAGAAAAAATACGCAATGAAACATTACAAAAAATAGTGTTGAAAGGTCATGTAAATTAGTACAGTACAACTCTCTTACGAACTTGCTGTTTAAAATATAATCAAAATATCATCAAAATACGCGAATAGGATGACTCTGTAGTCACAGGATATGAATCTAATAAAACATTCTTAGGACCTCCACAAAAAACGGCATCAACAATTTGAAAATGAGAAACTTGCTAAAGCGATTCATATTTATTTTTATAGTATATATACCCAAAAAAAATATCTATGCGAATAACTCTCATATTATTATATGTTTAAAATGTATTCTCACACTATTTCTCGCATTTCGTTCATGTATGTTCAAATTATACCTTAAAAAATCGATTATCTACGTTAATGACTTCTGCAATTTTTTTATGTCAAGATATTTACTCCAAATAATTTTATTTCCAGCTTGGCTCGTAAAAGATTTTATTTAAAACTAACCGATTTTGAAATACATTTTTACTCTCCTCGTAAAAGGGAGAGATTTTTTCAGATTTTTACGTTTGAAAGCCCCTACATTTTTGTCGGATTCTCGATCTCTCTTTTCACGGCATATAATTATAGCTTTTGGTGTAACTATTATTGATGTATTTCTCTAATTGGTACTACTGTCTTAACTTGTTATTGCTGTTTTATTTTTTTTTTAATAATACCTTACTAAGCTATTTCACTGGCTCTTATGGAGCAAACATATGGGTCTTATTTAAGTTTTACAACTTTAGTTTTTTTGTTTTGGGTATTCTTTGTGTTTCATTATATTTTCATTATTTGTGTGCTTTTGATAGTCACGGTTAATAATATAAATATAGAGCATTTAAGTCTACGCTCGTTGTTCACCGGGTTTTCTGATTTTAAAATATTGGTCTAGCTAGACTTCGACATTTTTTTGTTGTCTAAAACGTGGCTCTCTGACGTGCATAGCTCTGCTTTGTTTGCAATATCCAACTATCAACTATTTAGAAAAGACCGCTTAGAGAGAGGGGGAGGGGTAGCTGTTTATGTGAAAACAACCTATGTAATTGAACACGTAACTTTTGATTTTGAGATAAATGCACAACTTGAAATTCTGGCGTTTAAGACCAAAATCTTAAACAAAACATATGCTTTTTTGGTTATATGTAAACCACCACAGTTAAATTTCCAAAACGTAGTAGACGATTTTGACAATGTATTTGCGTTTTTGTATCCCACCGTAGATGATATTTTTTGCTTGGGCGATTTTAATATAAATTTGCTAAATGTTGAGAATCCTTTGGTAGGCCTATTTAAAAATAATAGATGAAACCACAAGAATGCGGATACTTCAAGTACATTAATCGATGACCTTTTTGTCAGTAATCGCTCTTTAATAACAAAATGTGGTATTTTATCTGCCGGTGGTGTTTCGGATCACAAAATGGTTTTCGTGAAATTATTCTGGCAAAGGCCCCTGTTATTCCTAAAATTATAAAATTGCGATAAATAATTTCCTAAATGATATGTATAATTTAACTTGGCAAAATATATTTTTTGAGAATAATATTGATACCAAAACTAATATTTTTAATGAATTAATATTAACCTGTTTTTATCATTCATACCCTTATACGAGAATCCAAGATTACTAAGTCGAGAGCACCGTGGCTGACAACAAACTTAAAAATGTTCATGAAACAAAGGAATAGCGCCTTTCAAAAATATAAGAGAACAAAGCGAAATGAAAACTGCGTTCATTACAAATACCTTAGAAATTTTACATAAGGTGTTGTTAGAAGGGAGAAAAAAATATATTTCGACTCCTTATGTAGAGATAATAATTCTAAAAAAATGTGGTCTGCACTAAGAAACTTTAATATTTGTTCAAATAAAAATAATTATATTCCAAATAATTTATCTGGTGCTAACGATATCAATAATTTTCTTGCCTCGTTTATACAAAACACTGCCACTTGTACAGAAAGAGTGAGTTTCTATGAAAACAACACTTTTAATGATAATAGTTTTCATTTCATCTAGCAACTGAGTCGGA
The DNA here is from genome assembly GCA_030620095.1 of Kuschelorhynchus macadamiae. Taxonomy (NCBI): domain Eukaryota; kingdom Metazoa; phylum Arthropoda; class Insecta; order Coleoptera; family Curculionidae; genus Kuschelorhynchus; species Kuschelorhynchus macadamiae. Next base: position 24,053 of record JAUTXW010005019.1, on the reverse strand, counting down.
TATAAATACAGTTTTAAATTCCATAAAAAGTAATGTGACTGAATTTGATGAAATTTCTCCTCTTATGCTAAAATACTACAGTCCGTTTATTGACAAATTCATATTACATATTATAAATTGTTCCATTGAAATCAGCTACTTTCCTGACCAGTGTAAGATATCAACTGGAAACCCTTTACCAAAAGCTACAAATCCGACTAGTTTTAACGATATACGAGTAATCAGTATTCTCCCTACTCTCTCTAAAATATTTGAAAAAATTCTACGTAATCAAATGTATGACTTTTGTAACAAAAATATTATTCCTTCTATGCAGTGTGGGTTTTTAAAAGGTTCTGGTACATCGATAGCTTTGACTAATGTAACTGATGATTTTTTTAGGGTTTGTGATAAAAATATGAATACTATTTTAATACTTTTAGATTTCTCAAAAGCGTTTGACACTATTAACAATAATTTACTTATTTCTAAATTAAAATATTACGGTTTTAATGAGGAGTCTGTTCTTCTCGTTAAATCATACTTAACGAACCGGTCTCAAACTATATTTTCTGAAAACAAACATTCTGATCGAGCAAAAAGAACTTCTGGTGTACCTGAAGGGTCCGTCTTAGGACCATTGTTGTTTCTTATATATACATTCGATATTTTTAAAGCTGTAACGTGTTGTAAAGTACAACCATTTGCGGTTGATGTTCAGATTTATTGCTGTGTGATGTAAGTTATCAGGTAGATATTGAATCGGCTATTAACAGTGATTTAAAAATAATAACCGAATTTTCTGAGGAAGATAATTTACATTTAAATGCCACAAAATCTAAACTGTTGGTGTTTGGTAATAAAAATAAAGTAAATTTTATAAAAGATAACTTTAGTATAGCAATTAATGGTTCCAAAATGAAGTTTGTTGATAATGCCGAGAATTTGGGAGTTGTATTAGATACGCAGCTAAGGTTTAAGGAGCATTTAAAGTAATTGTTTCAAAGAGTTTATAATTCCTTAAGGATGTTGTACAGCAATAGACATGCTTTAAATAGAAAACGTAGGAGGAACTTATGTAATCTAATTTTTCATATTGCGGCTTTTTATATGGGTTTTGTTTGGATCAGGAGAGTCGGTCTCGTATACAAAAAATACAAAATAACTGCTTACGATTTGTTCTTGGATTAAGAAAATATGATCATATTTCACATTTGTATAAAAAAGTCAACTGGTTACGAATGGATGCTCGTAGAAACCTTCATTTTGGTAGTTTTTTAATTATATGTATTAGTGATCCTTCCGCCCCCGTTTCTGTTCGTGAACGATTCATTTTTCGTGGTGAAATACATGGAAGAAATGTAAGAGGTAGAAATAAATTAACTATGCCTCATAACCAGTGTTCGATGCTATAATGCGCTTCCTGTCGAATTTTTAAATTTAAAAGTGCCAGTATTTAAAGTAAATTATAAGAAACACCTTTTTGATTTGCAGAACACAGGTAATTTTGTTTATTAGAATAATAGTTGACTGTCAGGGGCACAATTTTATGATTTATAAAAGATCTGTTCTTATTGCACCCAAACTTTATTAAATATATAAAAATACCACTGTTTACCGCGACTACTGTTAGACTAGATGTAGAATATTATTTGTCATTGATTGGTTCAGTAGAGTAGCTATAAAGCTAGACTGCGCCGATCATCGTCATGCAAACTTTTTTTTATGTATTTAAATATTTTGTACATTTTCTGAATAAAAGGTATTTATTATTATGATTATTATAGCTTAAAAACCACTTATTCTATTGACTCATGTGGGGATGATCTGGAAATATTCTGGTAAAAATCAAGTCTGGCAAAACAAAATGGTGGCCTAGTGAAATGTAAAAAAAAGTATTACTGAAAAACTACTTATTCAATTTACCTCAAATTTGGCATAAAAAATAAAGTATTATGTTGGAATCAGCTGTTGAAATTTCGGTACAAATCCAAGATGGCGGAACGACAAGGCGGCTTCATAAAATATTTCAAAACTCAGCCTGAAAATCTACTTAAAGGACTGATTTCAAATTGTATCATAACTGATTGTCGTATAGAGATGAACTAGTAAAACTGTAGCACTAGTTTAAGATTGCGAAACAAAATACCGGCCAAATAAAACGTTTGTAACCACTTCAAATTTCAGTCAAAAATTAAGGGTCATATGGGGATGACATGGTAATATTTTGGGAAAAATCCAATAAGCTGGAACAAGATGGCGGTCTAGTGAAACGTTAAAAAATTATTACTAAAAATCTTATTATTAAATTTAATTCAAATTTTCCACAAAAATCAAGTGCTAAAGATAGCAAAAAAGAATGGCGATCTAATAAAGTATTTAAAAAATCAGCTGACTATGTACTGAACTAAATTGGGTCACATTTCACTTATCGCAATAAAAGGAAAGACTCATAACGAGGGAAGTTTCGAGTAAAGGAAATTAACCGATTTTTTTATAATTTATTGTTTTCTTAACTCCGTTTGTCTGTCGGTCTCTCAGTTGGTTTCTGTCTCTCGGTCTGCCTGTCTCGCGGCATAGCTAAACAACTAACCTGCTGGACACTCGAACTGCATAACGTAATTTTTTGGGGTATTTTTAACGTTCGATATTTCAAAAACGGTAAGCTAAATTGAAATGGGGTTTTCGAAGTCAGCTTACTCAAGGTGTGTAGATTACAAACTCGACTGGTGGATCGCCAGATATGATGGGAAAAGGTTTGTACAGGGTGTAAACTAAAACTCTGCATTTTTTTCCAAATTTTATTTAACGATATTTTTTACAAAACAATATTTTATTTATTGTCATATACACCAAAATAATCTATGATTAGATACAAAAAAACAATTTCTCCCGTTTTTTGAAATTGCCATTTTTTCGGAATATACATATTCAAAAATTTGTACATGGTTTTACAAAAAAAATCCTAACTCACCAGTGATAGCTCACATCAAACTGATTGTTGTATTATTCTCATTATTTACAATACTGCCATCAGGAAAAAATACAATTATAATATACAGGAGTCTAAAAAAGCTTACAGTTGATTTCATTCCTAAAATATCATGTTTTTGCATATTTTTATGCTTTGAACATTGAAAACTACAGAAAGTATAATAAAACGTAAAAATTTTCAATCTCGTTACTTGATTTACATAAATTAGAGTCTTTCACCGAAACGGTTTTTTATATTCCAAACCTCACTTTGGGAGAAAGTAGCGGCACAAATGGACAGTGTTGCTTTTTGACAATATTGTAGAGTGTTTTTTAAATCCATTTGACTTTTTAGAACTGAATAATTATTATAACGAAATTTTAGCATTATTATACCTATAAAACAGGTTACCAAGCGTTTTATAGGAATTTCGTAGTTTTACAGAGTGTCTCATGGTGATGGTTTCTGGCGAACTAAACAGCAGACCTTAGTCAAAGAATTTGGTTACTCACATAAGGAGACATGTTCTAAAATTAAAAATTAGCGGTAAATTCTAGATTTTTTATGAAGCACCCTGTATATTAAATAATATTTTTATTCCTTCAACGATCGAAGAGAATTTATGAAAGGTGCTTACTTGAGGTATGTAGGACCGAGTTATAAATGAAACTGTTAGATACCTGTCTACGTTTCGCTTTATTTTAAGGGATCTTCAGGACATTCAAAGACGTTAATAATAATTAGTGTAGTAACTAGTAATCGCACCTGGATTACTTTTAAATTAATGATAAGGTTTTTAAAATGTTACAAAATTTTGAAGATCTTATAGTGTCTTGAAAATAAAACGAAACATCGAATAGCTTGCAATAACTTGATCCATAACCCAACTAAGCATCTTTCAATACCCTGTATATTGTAACATTAAATATTATAATACCCACAGGTATTTTGTAACTCTAAAATTCTAAAATATAATAAACAATTATTTGTTAACCTAATTCAACTACAGCGAAGAAAAAGTTTAGAATTCTGATGGTCATGAAAGTCGGTACCAATGGAGGTATTTGAACTCGTGATAACATTCTGGTAATGTGAAAAACCCTGGATAGTTTGAGTGTACCTAACTACGATGGCACATTTTTAGACACCTTAAAAAAACAAAAAATAACCCTTGTAAACCAAATATTTGGTTGGCCCTCCTCGCAGACGAATAACTTCACGGCATCTCCGAGACATGCTGTGCACTAAATTATTAATGAAATCTAGGGGGGCGTTGTTCCATTCCTCTTGTATGGCTTCGGACAGCTCGTTCAAGGTTTCTGGGGCAAAAAACACATTCTCTATAATATTCAAAATCCGGAGACTTTGCAGGCCAATTCATTATTATTGACCTGCAAAGCCTCCGTTACAATTTGCGCTTAGGCCGTGCGTTATCGTCGACCAAAAGAAAATTTATAAAAAAAATTCAACTTCCCATTGTATATTACCCCCGCCCAAACTGTAATGCCTCCGCCTCCAAAGGCTTCTTGAGGTGCCATGTTTTCCTCGTCATACCTTTCATTCGGCTCTCTCTAAACAAGAATTCTACCATCCGAATGAATGAGGTTTAACCTTGTTTCGTCGCAAAAAAAAACAGTTTCTCCAATTGATGGTCCAATCTTTATTGGGCCCATATGCTGCACGATGAAGCAAACGAGGACACTTCGCTCTACGTCGTGCTCTAAAAAATTTGTTTGATTTTATTTTTTAGTTCGTACTTGTTGACCTCTACTTGTAATAATAAATTGCTTTCGATGTTACAGATATTTCCATATTACTCATGGTTTGGGAATTTCTTGAATAAGATTTTTTTAAATGTAGATAAAAATTGGACCTTGCAAATTTAATGCTTGCTATGATAAAGTTTTACCTCAAATTGTTTCTGTTTAATGTCCTCCTTACAGTAATCAGAAACATGCACTTCAGCTGTACGACGCAGCTCATCGTTCAATTTCCTGGAACACTTCGTTCTTTGTTGGCGCGTATTACGTACTAAATTTATTTCTGCCCTTCCTCTAATTTTCACCCAACCACCACCGTGCCGATATGCGTCGTTTCCCGTATTTTCAAATCTTGTTTTTAGCCGCGAAATTTGACTTTGGTTCACATTATATAAATTTGCGACTTCTTGCTGAGACATGCCTTGGTCCAAGAGCCTAAGGGCATTTTGCCTTTCGGCAGCAGTTAGTCTCCGCATCGAGAAGATATGAATTAAATACACAAAAAACAAACAAAATAAAAATCAATAAAAGGTAAAATCACGAAGTAAAATGTAAAAATATGAGTTTATACGTCAAAATGACAAACAAGGAAGAATATCCAATTAAGCATTTTGTCGTATCCATGGAATCCATGACATTTTTATCGTAACGCCAACTAAGATTAGACGGTGCACAGGCCATAAACCTTCCATCTTACAATTTAGCGGAAATAATAAAAAATCCAGCGAAAATCGGCATTTCTATGTATTTTTCATTTGCTGTTACGCCCCCTAGCGGTCATCTTAGAAACTCAAAAATTTTTTCCAGCATTTATTTGGCCACTATAGTTAAAAAAAATTTTACAGCAAGTTTCTAAAATCAGTAGTTTCCGAGATACAGTAAACGCTTATTTGGCCACCCGGTATAATTATGAAATTATTATAAAACGCTACTGGTTTGCTTTCCAGGTATAATAATGCTACAATTTCGTTATAATAATCATTCAGTTCTAAAAAATCGAATATATTCAAAAAACACTTTACAATATTGTTGAAAATAGCGCTATACATTTGCACCGCTAATTTCTTTGGAAGTGAGGTTAGGATGGAATTTAAAAAACCGTTTCGGTAAAATACTCTAATAAAATCAACTAACGGGATTGAAAATTTTTACGTTTTATTATACTTTCTTTAGTTTTCAATGTTCAATGCATAAAAATGTGCAAAATCATGAAATTTTAATAATTAAATCAACTGTAAGCTTTTTTAGATGTATAATATTATTGTATTTTTTCCTAATAGCAGTGTCATAAATAATGAAAACAATACCACAGTGAGCTTGATTTGAGTTATCACTAGTGAGTTGGGATTTTGTTTGTGAACCCATGTAAAATTTTTGAAAATCCCCTGTATATTCCGAAAAAATGGCAATTTCAAAAAACGGGAGAAATTGTTTTTTTGTATCTAATCATAGATTATTTTGGTGTATATGACAATAAATAAAATATTGTTTTGTAAAAAATATCGTTAAATGAAATTTTGTAAAAAATGCAGAGTTTTAGTTTACACCCTGTACAAACCTTTTCCCATCATATCTGTCGATCCACCAGTCGAGTTTGTAATCTACACACCTTGAGTAAGCTGACGTCGAAAACCGCATTTCAATTTAGCTTACCGTTTTTGAAATATCGAACGTTAAAAATACCCCAAAAAATTACGTTATGCAGTTCGAGTGTCCAGCAGGTTATTTATCCGATTGACTTCAATTATGGCGGCCTAATAACACACCAAATTTTGTAGAATAATTAGGTGTGATATAGAAATGAACTGGTAATATATGGTGTAAAACAAATACGGCAAAAAAAATCGCGGCTTAAGAAAATTTTAAAAAATTAATATTAATAAAGTAATAATCTAATTTACCTTAAATTGTACTTAAAGATCAAGTTTGATAGAAGGATAAACTGGTAAAATTTTGGCGAGGAACCATTATGGTCAAACAAATTGGCGGACTAATTAAATGATTAAAAGACTAGGATCAAAAAACAAGGTATACAATTAATTTTGTAACAAAATCAAGTGTGGACCAGGGCGAACTGGTAAATTTTTTTTAATCCTATGTGGCAAAACAAAATGGGGCCTAATTAATAGTTTAAAAAATTGCTATAATTTCATTTCTTAGAACAAAAAACCTTTCTATGGAATCAAATAATAAATGTTATAGTTGATTTTTTATGGAATATGTAAATAAATTTAGAAATCAAAATAAGAAATAATAAAAATAAAAATAAAATAACAACATATAAAAACTAAATAAAAAATATATATACTGGAACATTAGTTTTATTTAGGTAGGTATAGTAACTGAATGAATATCGGTATGTAAGTATGTTAGATTTGGACAAAAAAACGATGGAGGTGAAAAATGTACATCTGTTTTAATCTGAATGTTTGTTAAATATGTAAATAGAACAAATGCCGTGACCTATTTAAGAGAACGGTGACTTTCATCTTAACAAAACTTATAAAAATGTAGCAAAAACGGTAAAAAATATATTTACAACCAACATGAATTTTAAAAAATCGGTAAATATGAAATGTAAATTGCTGTTTACGCAGAACATCCCTCCTTACGAATTCCATGACAACAAAATATACTATAATAATACACATTGTATACATTGTAATAATAAGAGAGTTTTATTATAAGATAACTTCTGGGTACAAGAGTAGCTCAAGCTCTTTTTAACAAAACTTTCCTCGAAATGAAATTTTTTCATTATCAAAAAAAGTTTTACATATTTATATTTATATAATGTGCATAAAATTATTACCAAATAACTATATGTATATAAAATTAGTTTTTTATATGTGTGGTGGAATTTGTTACGAGAAAAGTTCCAGATTAAAGCCAATTTACCGATTTTTTAATGTTTTCCGGGACTTTAAAACGTTAAAAAAAATCTAACAAATTTTGGAAATTTTCACTATTACAGAACTTTGCTTCTACAGCATGTGATATAATATATTAATGATATACGGTGGCTTATATGTGAGGAAGTAAGTATAAAATTTTAAAATATTAAGTGGGTCCTGTTAAGTGTAGATTTCGAAATATAACAGCACTATAAACTCTCCGTTCGTCCGTAATAAATCATAAATCTAGTTCTTATTACACAAGTATTTAACTAACCGGACAGTCCTGTATATCGTTTTTAATCAGTTTGATTTTTATCAGTATATCACTGTTAACTGATTTTGCATTGTGCTTCAGATAAATTGTACCTATTTAATAGAAATAAGAACATATAACGGGATTTTTCCTGACGTTACTAAATTGCCCTATTGAAAGCAATTTTTATCTACCTAAACTCGTAAAAGAGTTAATAGTATCATTCTTTTTAGTGTGCTAATGAAGCTCATTCATTTTATTCAACAGTTCAAAATCAATATCTCGTACTACTATTAAATCCCTTTTCGAGGCAGCGGCGCTATTTGATGTTACAATTGGCTAGTGTGTGAGGGACCCATATTTTTCCAGATAAAGTAAAAGTTATAATGTTTCTGACGATCCTATTATGATTAAATGTAAATATAAAAATTTAACTTTTGTTTGATTTTTAGATAAAATGTGTTTTTGGGAACGTGTACTTTTTATTTAAAAGTGTTGTCGCTAAATTTGTTATAATCGTAATGTCATATGATTAGAATGTTCCACGTTTACTTTACTATAAAAATATATTTCGCAATCATACTTTATTAATCGCAGAATACATTACAACCCGAGTTACAGCCCCATTACTTTACGCTATTACTTTTATCATTAGACTTACTTCAAAAAAAATCTACTAGAGACACTTTCTTCATTACAGTTCGAGAATATCCTAGTTTTAAACTAAATAATTGTTTAATATAATTTAAAAAGAAAGAGAACATCGAGAAAAAGTAATTACAATCCTAATACCAAACAACTAAAGCTAAGGAACAAATAAAAAATGTTGAAGAGCAACTTAATGAAGTTGCAAGTAGGCGGGATTTATAAGATTGAATAAAAAAACTAATGCATATGTTTTTTTCTTTGATTTTTGATTAATTCTTGAAGGGGAATGCAATGTGTTTGTAGAAGAGAGAGAAAAGTAGAAGTAGATCACCTTGAACGTTAATAACAGAGACTAGACATCAGGGAAATTTCAAACAAACCTTCTAGAACACCTAAAGACCTAGTTTTTACAGAAAAGAAAATTATGGAAGACGCTGTGATCTCGGTGGAATTTATTCATTTAGAATGTTCTGCTGAAGAGAAAATACTTAGATATAATCCATGTTATTTTATAAGACCTAGATTGCAAAAACTTGGATCTTAATTTGAAGTAATTAATATTGTAGATAAAACTGAATAACGATGATAATGAGCCATCACAAAGCCATTAAGAAAGGATCTGAGAGGTGTGACACAAATTACGTGAGCTAGGCACCAAGCAAAGATTTCGTGGATAAGTGGTAGATAAATAATAAGCACCTACATTAATAACCCAAGTTTTAAGTAAAGATAATTCAGTGGACATTCTGTTCTGCTAGAGCATCATTATGATCCATGAAATAAGTTCGAATTAGTAATTTTTAGAGAAGTTTGTAAAATAATGGTACATAATAACTAATTATGTATATTAGTACTTCTGCTTTCTTAGATCAGAAAAACGATCAATATTGGCACTTGTTTGCATCGACAGTATAAATGCAAATGCGATTTAAAGCCCGACAAGAATTGTTTTGGGAAGAATATTGCAACAGCCTGTCGCAATTTATCAAAATAAATAAAGAAAGGACTATGAAGCAAAAGTATTCCTGAAATAACACGTGACCGCTTTAAACCATACCGTAATTAATAAAGACTAAATATGACTTTAGGGCCTATTTTCCTAGTCTCTGTGAATATTGGTTAATTTGAGTTTATAATGCAACGAGAAAAAAAGGTAATCTTCAAAATTGTCTCAACATTGACAAGAAGCACCGAAAATAATCAAGAGGCTTACTGACTTGGTTCATCGGATCATAGAGAAGTGCTAAATAGATAGATAACTGAAGGAATATTATGGCCAAGAAGCTCATTAGTACGAACACATTTAAAATGAGTTTTTCATTTACCAAAGCTATTCGTTATGTGATTAAATCCTTATCCTCCATAAGCTGATAAGTAAACCAACCCTCCATTGGATTTTCAAGTCTAGCTCTAAGTAATTGATATAAACATTATGCTGATTCACCTTTGGCACCTAAAATAGTTGGCTATAGATTCTAAACATTTCGAGAACGGTTTTTGGATGTTTTTGGCACGAGATGTTTTTGGCACTAACTCTTAACAAAAATTCTTCTTATTAGTCTTAATTTTTGTGTATTAATATTTTTATTATATAATGACATACAACATATTAGTGTTAACTCATACTTTTAATTGCCTGGATTTTCCAACAAATATTATGTATTTATGATATTAAAGCTTGTTTTGAAATCCAACGTTAAAGAAAAATTGAAAACAATATGCTAGCTTCCGCAAGCCTCTCTTCCCTAGTTTTGCCCATGATGGATATCCATACCTATGCCCATAATTGAAGTGAAAATTGCTGAATAGTGTAAAAATATAGCTTTTAAATATCTATCAGGTTGTGCCAATTTCTATACCTATATTTATATCGTCTTATTTTCTTACAAAAAAGCTCGTTTTAAACGTTGGCGCATGTTTTTTTAAACACCTTCTATATGGCATTACAATTTTTAAACTTAAAAAAAATGAACTGAAATTTGAAAAATGTATCTATATACTAAGTTCTTATTCTTAAAAATATTATTTACATACGATATTTAAAGGGCGCCAAAATAATTCCTGCACGCGTGCGCCGCGGTAAATCTTGCGGGAGCCTTGAGTAATGGTAACATTTTTTTTTTCACATTTTCCTAATTTTTATATCTTATAGAGTACAGCTTTGATTTTATAAGTGCATCTATTTCGACGGTTGTTTTTTACATTATTTCAATTTAATATTTAGTTAAAATTAATAATGGCACAAGTTTTAATGATTACATATCGATTTTTAATTTTTGTACAATATTTCATAATAAATAGAACTATTGTTTCCTTACTCAATTCAATATACTAAGCAAAGAAAGTTTTGCTATTTTTGATTGAAAAGTATTGCCAATTTCTTTCAGATATTAATTAAAATACTCTAGATCTACTTTTAGAAATGTTCTTCTAACCGTCTATAACCAACTGCTTATAGACGAACATACTTCTGGTACGTTACCAATTTAATTTGTCATTTGACGTCTATTCCGTAATTAAAACAATTAGTCATTAACGGGAGAGTCCGCATAGGGTAGCATTTAGGTTCGTTGGGATCAGTGATCAGGCTATCAATGCATGCAGATGCGTTAGATCAAGAGCCCGCTTCATTTCATAAAGGGGAAAGACCCTGTCAGGCCGAGCACGTCTTATAAACTCAAATTTCACATAGGTGTCACCCAACCAAAACAGTTTTCTATTGATTAGTGCTTTAAAACGATAAAAACTAATTATCGCATGTAGGGGATAAAATTTGTGCCTTTTGAAATTAATTTCCAAGTAAAAAAATGCAATAGTTTTTGGTGAAATTTTTACAAATTTCACCCCAAGATGTCTTCATATTTTTTTGATTTTTACCTAAATGCCAGTGGGAAAAAACTAATTATAATTTTCGATCGGCTTATCTCAGAAAGATTGTATTTAGGAAAAAGGTCATCTGGTCGAATTTGTGCAAGATACCCTGACCTATATTTTTAAAATTTACGTAATTAGTCTATATTATGGCAGATAATGATAAAACAATAATTTCTGCCATTTGTTTCAATTTTCTTAAACAAAAAAAGGATTAAGCAATGTAAACTTTAGCTAGCTGAAAACAGGCCTTAAAAAACAACAATTTAAAATTAGTTACTGCATCAAGTAGATGTTATAAAATTACTTCTCTAGAATTATTACATTTTAGAACTCAGATATCGAAATATTTGAAACAAGCCATATTAATATGAAAATAAAATAAAAAATGTCTGGAGTGACTTGTACCGCCGCCGCAACCCTTATATATCTATATAAATCCTTTAACCGCAGTTATATTTTTTACATTTATAAACTCCCATCCGCAGCAAAAACCCTGCCAACATAAAATATATATCTCAATCTTGCCTGAAGCAGTTTACTTGAGCCTTGACAAATGCTGGCAAGGAAAAAGTGTAAGGCAACATACATTTTTGGTATCAAGTAACGAGACGAGATATAATAAATGACGTGTCATCTGCATAACTGATGTCTCGATATACGGTAATCGTTTTGTGACATCGGCGCAACGTTTTTTGGCCGCAAAGGAAGAATGTATTTTACTGATAGCGGCGAGGCTTGATCTGTCTGAAAAGTGATTTTTTTTTCTCCAAAATTGTTACCCCTAACACAACGACAAAATATTATTTCTTTAGACATTCCTAAGGTCAATTGTTAAAAACCTAGATGTGGTTAATAAAATATTTATTATATTCAAGTTTTTTTCCTTCCTTTATATATTGTATAAAAATGAAGTATAGTGGGATTCAGGACTATGTAATCAAAACCAAAATAATATTCTTCCCAACGTTTCGTCTACTTTATTGAGGCTTTGTCAAGTGGCTGTAAAAAACAGAAAAGGCACAAATAGTCAATAGACACTAAAAGAAAAATCTAACATGCGAAATGGGGAGAATTAATACATAAAATGTATACAAAATAACTCACCAATATTGTGTATGGTTTCAAACAACCAAAAAAATACTAAAAATCACACTACTATTCATTGAGTGATAACATAGTTGAGAACTGGACTTTTCTTGGCTTTTTAAAAATTCTTCACTTAATTCATTAAAAGAGAAAATTAATTCGAAAGACCTTATTGCCGCCAAAGCAGACAAGGGTTCATGTTTAGTAAAAAAGAGAAGAGCAGATTATGTCAATAGAGTGATGAAGTTCCTGGATTCTTAAGACTTTGAGAGCATTAATAGAGACTCTACTAACCCTTTCTTTACAAAATTAAAGGGGGTCCTAGATCAAACTTTGTGCACTTTAGAATACTTTAAAACTAAAAAGAAAAAATGTACCCTATGAATCCTAGAACATCATTATTCTATAGGTTACCTAAAGTGCACAAAAGAAAGCTCACCTATCAGGCTGCTGGTTTCTTTTATTGATTTGCTTTGAATTCTAAGAGAGGCGGCGGGTTTTCAAAACTCATATTCGCCTGAAAACCCAATTAAATTTGCTGATCCTATCAAACATATTAATATTGCTAATGATGCAATTTTTATTTCACTAGATGTTTTAAACATCTTTTCCCCAGTATACCACTTTTGGACACTGGCGGCTCGTGGGTGAAAAAGTAAGTGAAGTGCAAATGAAGCAAGAACATATCGCAATAATTTTTTTTCCAGAATTTTCTTATATGTGGAGGGGTAAAATATTTTTTTATGACTTACCTTAATTTTGTATACTAAGTCAATTATCCTATCATTCATAGCAGCAAATTTATTTATAACATCCCAATAAAATGGATGGATTGCCCTAATCTCCTCCAAAAATTTCTTTTGAACTGAAATATTGCCAAGAGAAGTAAGTCTTTCTTGAGATATTGTATTTCTTAAATAAGTTTTTACACATTTGAAGCAAGAAAAACTTCTATCCACTGAAGCACTTGTTAAAATAAGGGAAAACAATTTATATGCTTCGGTAAAAATATATTTATTTTGATTAATTTTTTTCACTTACTCTTGCACCGATATATTCCAATTACTCTCATTGGCAAAAATAAGACCAAGCTCATTTTTAAGTCGTTCACTTTTTGAAAATATTTCCCCATATAACTGTAACAAATTTTCAAACGGGCCAGTCGGAAAATTTAAACTATATTCGGAAAATTTAGCAGAACCTGCCATACATGAAAATGTCAGTTTTTCACATTCTTGAAATCTTAGTGTCATTTCCATTAAAATATGGTCCAATATTTCATAAAAAAGGGTTCTATACTTAGCCTAATTTCTTCAGGTGAAAGCTTAGCAAGCTAACGTTTCTAATGATTTATTTCTGTAATAGAATTTGCTCAATTGAATCAAACATGGTATTAAAAAAATGTTCAATTTTTTTACAGAGCGCCTCACGACAGCGTTTTATATTGGATATGCAAAAATAAATCTCAAGCGATTTTTTTTTGAAGAACGTCGAATAGTATGTCCGTCATTGAGAAAATGTCATTAAACACTAATGCCAGAAACGTGAATTCAAAATCGTTCATCTCACCTAAAAATCCTTTCGCAAGGCGGATTGATTTTTCATCAGATTTGTCACAGTTTGTAATAAATTCAAAGACGTCTTTTAATTTATTCCAGTCTTGAACAATCACATTTAATAACTTTGAATTTGAAGTTATAACAACACCATAAATAAATATAACACAAAACAGCCAAGCAAACTACAAAGGAACTCACCGGTTGCAGCGAAATCCGCGAAAATAAAAGTAAACAACCACCGCAAACTAATCGACACGTGGGTGTAATGTACTGCGCCTGCAATTCACCGAGAGCGTTGTATGGCGCTGGTTAACATTATTCTTCCATGCGGTCGACGACATCGCGTACGCGTTGTCATGGCAACATAGTAGGAAAATCTAAACATAGCACCTCCAGCAAAGTCGAAGCGGTTTGCGCCACTCTTATAGTTGTTATAATAAAGTTCGACTGAAGGTTTTAAAAAGACATGCCGCCAAAGGTCAAGTAGGTAAATAAATGAAAAGATATATAATAAATATAGTTAGATGTTTGCTTGTTTATTTTTCCTGGTGAAGTAGCACTTCACCTACTTCACCTGAATAGCCGCCACTGCCTTTGGAATGTATTGACTCGGTGAGAAGATTAACGAAACATAAAAATATCCCTAATTTAATTATTATAGACCACCTTATTTTACTTCTATCAACAGTGCTAAATCAAAACTTTTGTAAGTTCAATGGGCAGCTTTTTCGACAAAAAACAGGCTTGGCTCTGGGCTCTTGTCTTTCACTATTCCCTAGCGAAATTTGTATGCAAAACTTAGAGAATAAAATTATGGACAGCCCATTTTTGAAATCTCTCCTAATTTATAAGAGGTATGTGGACAATGTATTTATAATATGGAATAATAGTGAAAAGTAATTGGTCAGATTTTAAATTTCATCAATAGTTTACATAATAAAATTTATTTTTACATTGGAAAAAGAAACACAAAACAAATTACCTTTTTAGATTTATTTTCAAAAATTATAAAATACATTTCTAAATTTATAGAAAACAGTTAACTACTAATAATTTAATTCAATTCTCTTATAACATAATACACTCTAAGTTTGACAAAAATAACAACCAATATATATATATATATATATATATATATATATATATATATATATATATATATATATATATATATATATATATATATATATATATATATATATATATATATATATATATATATATATATATATATATATATATATATATATATATATATATATATATATATATATATATATATATATATATATATATATATATATATATATATATATATATATATATATATATATATATATATATATAACGGTCTTAAAAAACATTTAAGCAGTTAAAATTAAGGATAAGATTCATATATTCTCAAAATCTGGAGTATATTCGTTGAGTTGTAGAAAGTGTCTTGCTATGTATGTTGGCCAGTCTGAGAGGAAGATATCTACCAGAGTACAGGAACATGTAAACCTCTTTAATAAATATGAAAATTCGGAAATACGGTAGACTAAATCTGCCTTTACGAACCACCGAATAGCTTCAGGATACACCTTTGCTGTACCTGAAAATATAAATATCGTACACGAATGTTCCAAAGGAAGGAAATTAGAGAAGACGAGAGAGGGAAAAGTCCAGTTCTCACCTGTGTTAATAACTTATTTATTTGTCGAACCTCATTTCATCTTTAATAACACATAATAATTAGCGTTGTTTATTTCATTTTAACTTTATTTACATACTAGTCATGTGACAATTGACATTGACATAACTACATGGGATAATTGTAAGTTTGGTGGAGCATATGCAACCATCAAAACCCAAGGATTCAGCCTCTTATTATTAGTGTCGTACGTCTAAGTTGTAACGTGTGCTTTGTTGTTTTGTATTTCATTCTTATTATGTACTTGGATTTGTTGTTTTGGTAGCTATACTTAATATTATTTTTTAATTGTACAATTAGTATATTTTTTTCCAATATTGTAGGTCCAATGATGCTCGCAAGAGCGAAACACGTGTGAACTTAGGTTTTTTAATTGAATTATAAACAGGTCTCTGAGAAATATGAACGACTTTTTCTAATTAAATAACTTATTTCTTAATATTATTTTTTTAACAATTCATTAGGCAGCCATTTTGTTACGCTATATTGGATTTTACAAAAATATTACCAGGTCATCCCCACATGAGCCTTAATTTTTTATCGAAATTTGTCAATCGGAAAGTAGTTATAATCTACGCCCCGAACTGACGGGCAGACCGATAGATAGAACAATGGAATTGAGAAAACATATTTTTTGTCATCTATGGACCCTAAAACGTAAAGATATGTAAAACTTGGATTTATTCACGATTACAAACATTTCATTTGGTCCACCATCTTGCATTCATACTACAGTTTTATCAATTCATCTATATACCACAATTAATTCTTTATTAATTATTAGGTAGTTTTTTAAAGTTGAGTTTTTAAATATCTTATTAAGCCGCCATTTTATTTCGGGTCTTGGATTCGTATTAAAATTTTACCAGTGATTACTACGTAGTAGTATTGTGCTTGATTTTTGTGCAAAATTTGAGAAAAACTGTATATGTAGTTTTTTATTAATACTTTTTTTAACGTTTGTCTAGGCCACCATTTTGATTCGCCATACTGTATTTTTAACAAAAGATTATCAGGTCTCCTCATATGACATAATTTTGACTATATTTTGAAGTCATTCGGGCAAGCAATTTTACAGCTATGCCGCTAACAGACAGACCCAAAGACCGATAGACAGACAGTCCGAAGGAATTGAGAAAACATGTTTTCCGGCATCTAGTGACCCTGAAACGTAAAGATCTGAAGAAATTTCGGAGGGGGATTTTTTCACGATTACAATACTTCCCTTTTACGGGGGAAGTAAAAGTGTTGTTTCTACTTTCTTAGCTATAAGTATGAGTGGCGTAACAAGACAACGTGGGATCCTGGTGCCAAATCGTAAAATCGGGCCTCCTCCTCTCTCTATAATAAGTACATATAAATGAAAAAAGAAATAGGAGATTTTGTAAATCGCAAAAAATATTAAAATCTTGTTTTAACATTCAGAATAGCTCCTGCAAATCGGATAGGTATCACAGAAAAATAAAAAAGGTTATATATCAACAATAATATATTCAATATAAACTATTCTTAACAAACTTAACAAAAAAAGAAACAAATAAACAAAACTACAATCTAAAGTATGATAATAGTTCTAATTATACCGACTTACGATTAGATGACTGACTGGTGTACTTTTCACTATAACTTGAAAAAAATTGTCTATTTTTACATGCTTTTCCAATTTTGCTTCGTTTTCTTTTAGCCGCTCCCGATTGGATTTATCACAACTACAAGGCTGAATTCTCACAAACAAAATATAAAATCAGTATCACTGCGACTATACGCCTGTTTTAGTCTAGTACCCAACACAGAACACAAAAAATTAGCACCCAAAGCCATTACCGCATCTAAAACTTTTGAGGCCTTAGGCCCACTTGAGATTACGGGTCCTTATCGGCCCTATCCTCTAAAAGCATTGAAGCCAGTGCCGGATTAATTATTTTCGCTAAAATGTATTTACGGGCGCCAAGCTCATGGGAAGAAGTGTCGACCAGAAAAAAAGTCCTCTGTTCATATAGCACAGACGCTTGTTCTCTCCTTTGATATAATAATATATAGAAATTACCTACTTACTGATTAAATGAAACAAGGAAAATTATATAAAGGATTAGGTACGGGCCTAATGGGTAATGCGGTCCTGCCCAAAGCAAATAGCAAATAACTTAAAATAAACTATCCAGTAATTATTTTGCATCTTCGCTCCCTATTTCCCGTAGAAATTATGCTCGATTGATATTTACCGACGTAAAACGCTCCGCTGCAACAGAAATGAACCTGCTGGAGAACGCCAACTAAAAGAAAAGACTGTTTGCCCGTTTGGTGCGCGTTAAAGTCTATACCTTAAAGTAGGAATTAAAGTAGAGATCACAATTCATTCATAAATCAAGTTGTGGGTATGCGCCAACATGGTTCCACTATTTTTCACATTCTATCGACCAATGTTTACGATAAAACAAGAAGCGGGGTTGGCCCATGTTCAAGCCGTGGCCATTTGTTGACGAATGCCAGTGTCGGCGCGAGTTTTCACTTCGTGCATAAGGAAATATCATTAATCGTGAAAAAATCATCGTTCGGGGTTTTTACAGATCTTCATGTTTTTCCATTACTGTCGGTCGGCCGGTCTGTTCCGGTATAGCTAAAAAATCCACCTACTCGATTAACTTTAAATTTATTTAATTTTCCGTAAAAATTACGTCTGATACAAAATGAATGTATGAATTCAACATGGCGAAACAAAATGATGACCTGTTAAAATATGTGTTGTACGAAAATGAAGAAATGGGCTATGCTTCATTATTGTTGACAAAAGGAAAGATTCTTACCTATTCCTTAATGAGGCAAATAGGTATTTTTACAAATATCAAAGAAATAATCGTTCCCAACTTCACTATAAAAATCAAACCAATAAGTTAGGTAAGTTTAAAAGGAAATTAGTTATTTATATATTATTAAACTTTGTTTTTAGTTATGTTTGCCTTATGTCACTGTCATTTTGCAATTGTGACATCTAGAAAAATTATTTGTTCAGTTGTTAAAAATGTCCTCTTAAACCTGTAACTGTCAAGTTAGACCTTGTCTAAATTTAAACCTCTTTAGTGAATACTATTGTTAGAGTTTTAAACTATAATCAATGCTTTTATTGGCTTCCTACTCATCTGATTGTATGTTTATATGTCTGCTTCAAATCTTGTAATTGATTTTTCATCCCTTTCGTTATCGATTATTTTTAAATTTGACATGCACTTTCGGATATAAAAAATCCGAATTTTTTAGTCAACGTTTAGAAATCCAAAATGGTGGCACCAATACGGCTGACGAATTTTGTTACTTGTGTAGATTAAACTGCAAATTGGTCCCTAGGAAAGTTTGTGTGTCAGCATTTAAAAATTCAAAATAGCAGTGCCCAAATGACAATGTCAACAGATCGGACGGATGATGTTAACATTTGTGGGGATTATTTAAGAATGCACAACAAAAATGAAAATGGTGGCGCCAATATAGTGAAAGAATTTGGTCATTTGTACAGATTCGGCTGAAATATCAGTATCTAGAAGTATTTAAGAATGAAAGTTATGAAATTTTAGTCAATATTTGAGAATTAAAAATCGAGGCAACAACATAGCAGGCTAATTTCAAAATGTTTGCAGATTTGATTACAATTCAGCATTTAGGGGTATTTATGACTGCACATCATGGATTTTTGTCAACATTTTAAAAATTCAAGATTGTAATGCTAACATGGCGGCGGAAATTTAACATTTGTACAGATTTAAGAATACATATCATACATGTTTAGTAAATATTTAAAAAATGAGAGTAGGAATGCCTAGATTGCGAGCGAATTTTAATATTTATACAGATTTGATTAAAAATTGATATTAAGAGTGCAATTTATACATTTTAAGTAATAAGTATTCAAAAAGGGTATGTCAACAATCAATCAATCCGATAAGTACTTTTTTCAGATATTTTTATTAGGCCACCGTTTTGTTCCCCCATTTTGATTTTGTCTCAACATTTTTACCAGTTCATCCCTATATAATATTTGATTTTTGAGCAAAATTTGAACATAATCGATGCAGCAGTTTTTTGCACTGACTTTTATGACATTTTATTAGACCGCCATTTTAGATTTGTAGTAAAACTTATCAGTTAATGGTTATGTCACGCCTAACTTTTCTGCAAAAATGGGTAAGCAGTTTTTTAGTAATATTTTTTTAACATTTCAGTAGACCGCCATTTTGGTCAGCCATATTGGATTTTTACCAAAATGTTACCACGTCATTATCTTATGACCTTTAATTTTTAACCAAAACTTGAAGTAAACAGGACAAGCAATTCTTGAGCTTTGTCGCGGACAGACATACAGACTAACCGACGGAACTGAGAAAACATGTTTTTTTTGTAACTAGAATACCTTCCTCTTGCGACGGAAGTAAAAAAAGCAACTATAAGCGAGCGCTATAAGACAAGAATAGAATAGCCAATTGTCTTATTGTTTTTCCATGTTAACAGCTAAAATTTAAAAAATAAAAGATTTTTTTTAATTTTTTATATCGTAAATCTTAATCATAGAACATTTTTATGAACAGTTATATAAAAAATTATCCCAACTCAAGTGAAAACTAAAAAAAAGGCGCGAAATCATCCGAACGTTTATTATTTCCCCAGATTTCATCCAAAATCTGGGGATTTTTGAAATCGTTTTTTTGAGCGTGAGACGCCCTTTAACTATTGACTAATATAGTATAGATATATTCTATAATTATTTTAATTCTCTGATAGGAAAAACTATTGTTATCGTCAAAAAATCACCTCCGAGTCTTTCTTGAATCATTTTGCTTCTGAGGATTCTCATATGACCCACGACGAAATAAACGTTCTATTATACTGAACCGGATTAGTCAATGCCTCATGTGATCGAAAATAGGTGAGTAAGGTATCTTCCATTAGACACGTCTCCTGGAAAAAGAAATCTTGCTGTTTACTTTAGTGATTAAAAGAAAATTCCAAACTTAAACGGCCATTTTTTATAAACTCACATAGCGCACCACAGTTAGGTCAACTAAAGCTCCTAGTTTCGCAATGTCCAGGATAAAGTAAATAAAACTTATTATCTAATGTCACCGCACCTTTAGAACGATGCTTCTTGAAGTAAGGCAACATACAATTAGAAGATTTGAACCATATCAACAAATATACAATAATATATTAAAACACATGTGGTAGTGACGCTAAGAAAAGCTTGGTATACAATAAAATATTTTTTAGCAAATTAATTTCTTTAATGTTAAAATTTATTGTAGTTCAACGACCCGCTATTGGTTTTCAAGCCAAGCCGGTCGCGTGACCCTATTACAATCTTTACTGTAAACTATCATACTATTTTACTATAAAGATCCCTAGTCAATAAAAGTGGGATGGTCTAATACCACAGTGGGATGGTCTAATACGTGAAGTTGTCGATCGGGTTTGCCATATCTAACTAAAACTCTTGTTACTGGTCTAATCTGATCTGAGGCTTTGGGTATTCTAGTTTGTATTTTACTATTTTGCAATAAAAATAATTTCTTTATACTGTTTAGAAACTAATACTAGAAGCACATTACTATTCGTTGTATAAAAATTGTATTGCATCATGTTTAATCATATTCACCGTAATATAAATTAATACAAACATTGGTGTTCCTGGCTAGGCTTGGCATCGTCATACGATCGACTTTATGCTGTGTGGTAATTTTGGCAGTGGCTAAATATGTAAATAATGAACTCTATTTTTATTCTTACTCTAAGGTCTATACACACGACGACCCGATTTTTGTCGCCTATCGATAAGAGTCGCTTAATTTTGTAAATGTAATTTCCTTACTTAAATATGCGCTTTTATAAATCGGTAGTTTTTAATTCTATCGATAGTTCTAATACGATAGTTTTTTTTGCAGACTTTAACCGGACCGCCAGGCCCAAAAATGCCCGGGCAGTGGCGCAATTGTACCATTCGCACTATTGTAATTACGCCACTTATAAGTATATTAATTTGATGCAACATTTGCCTGAAATGTTGATGGCGTGGATAAAAAAGTAGTGAATCACACAATCACACAACAGCCTGCCCAAAACATTGCTAAAAAAACTGTACTGCAATAATATTAAACCATTTTGAAATTTTTGATTTCACTACAATTTACTTACTTTTGAACTTGTACTAGCACTCTTCGCAGCTACTCGCTTAGGTTCAGAAGTTTGGTATTTATGGACTTATAGATGATATGTTGTTTAAATAATTAAAGTAATTAAAGATTCTAAGAATTTGAAAAAGCACCTCTACTTTCTTGTATAATATAAATTACCTATAAATTTGTTTGTGAACAAAATCTACCTATTTTATTTATTTATTTATCTAATTGCATCTCAAAGGGATATGTATGTAACTTAAGGTATAACGCAAATGCTCCAGTAATACTAATGAAATTAATGGTTAGAGATATCATGGAATCTATGGAAATAATTTTACTGATTAACCCTATAGTATAATAAACATACTGACATTTAAATGTATCGATGAAATATCAAGCACGTTCCATCGTCAATAAAATAGATCTTTTTCCAAAAACGGTTTATCCGGATCCCATAAGAATATTAATAAGCCTTAATTCGTCCTTTAGACACCGTTCATAAAGATCGGTAATGTCTTTTTTAATTCTCAGTAAATACTAGATCCAAGTAGTCCGAGGCAATATAAAAACATTCTTTTCCTATTAAACGTGAACAGAATTCTTTATCAAACTCTTTACGGCTTCTTGGTTTGTATATAATAGAAAGTTGTAATTTCGGCATCCGGTGTTAGTCTAACGATGAATTAATGCGGTTGGTTCCTTTATTTATTGGGTACTAAGAAGCTTAGCTCGACGAATTATGGTAGTAAATAGCGTAATTTACTTTTACTGTTTCTTTATGTTGACTTCATGTACATACATGTACAATTTACGATTAATTAGACATTCGTAAACGTGTTAACTTTAGTACTCATATACTAAATGTATATGTTTATACCGTCTCATTAGTAACCTACAGAAGATAAGTTACCCTCATAATGAAAGTTAACCAAGAATTTTCAAGATTTTCTGCGTCACCATCAAAATGCAAAGAGTGTGGAAATAGCTGGTAGAATTTTAAACAGAGTATTTTTGATAAGAAAATCCACTTTCTCCACAAATTAATACTATTTTATATTTTAAATATTGTTCTCTTTGTTTTTTATTGCGATTTTCCTTCTACTAAATTTTATAATAAAAGTCTCATAAATAGACAAGACCAATTTAAAGAAGTGAAAAGCATGCCACTGCTTATGTATTTTGGACACCCTATTTAGGATAATGCGTACAGGTATTTGAACTCTTCTAAAGTAGTTCTTTAATTTAATACTTGCCATGATGTAGTTGGAAAAGTTGTTTTTTCCATGTTGCACAATGACCCCCTTAATTCCAAAACATTAAACGTCTCTTAAATGTATGTAGAGCTGATGATTTTCGCAAAAATCGTTTGAATCTTTTAACGCCTCACTAATTTTAATCCAAAATAATGCACTACTTCCCTTATATTGACTTTTTTATAGTAAACATAACTAGGAACAGTCGCGGCATCCAGATTTTGGTTTGTAACGGTAAGCTTTTAAGTGATAACAAAGATACCTGCACACATACATACATAAACAACATATATATATGACTCTTAAAGTCATTCCCTCCTTGGCAAGTACAGTCTTGTGAACACTATTTTTTGTATTGTTTTATTGCGTATTTCTTCTATAAAAGCAATATGTTTTCTTCAATAACATTTCTGGACGATGCAGGTATGTGGTGAATGCACCCTATATTAAAATTCCACTGGAAACGTATCGCGCCATCTAAAGGAAAAAGCAGAACAAGGTCTGCTGAGCCAGCTAGTTGTCTCTAAAGATGGAACCGAGTTATAGAAAACCGACTCTTGTGGATAACTGATAACGACTAGAGATGAACACTATTAGAAATTTAACCAGTGCAAGCAAGTAAGCAGAAATCTCTTAATGGATTCCAACTCTACAGAATACAATACAAAATTGGGATCCATTTAAGAGGTGTTTTATTTAGCATTGGATGGATTGCCTATGCGTGGTGAAATACGTCTTTGACACAAGTCATCGTGGCGCATTACAAGCAAACACTCCATGCAATGGCAGTATAATCAAAGGAGATGCCAGATTGGTCTCCGTTTTTAAGTAGACTCTTAAATTTAAAAAAGCTTTGGTTTGGATATATCCAATAGTGAATACTTATCTATTTTAAATTACGCTTTTCTTGATATTGCAA
>JAUTXW010005018.1:0-91704 GCA_030620095.1 Kuschelorhynchus macadamiae | reverse complement strand
TCCTAGAGCCTGAGAAACAAACAATTTTTTATTTATAAGGTCAATAAATTTACTAACACCAATGTTGTCTATATCTAGATCATTAGCATAAATTTTAAAATAGTTGCACATTCTATTTACTGGTGTATTTTGGTAAACATTTATTCTAGGAAAGTACACATAAAATGTCTTTGTCTGTCTTGCTGTGCTAGATCTGTTTATCAAAAATGGCAGCTGCGAGGGAATATCCGGACAGTCTATTCTATTAGTTAAGACCTTGAACACATACAATATGCCCTGAGCCTATATTTTAAACTTATTTATGTCAACAGAGTGTCAATTGAGACAAACAAGCAAAAGTATTTTGCTTTGTTAGTGCATTTTTATAAAATCTTGTCATTTAAAAAAAATTATATTATTTTTTATTAAACGATTTAATTTTTTAATTTCAGGATCAACATAACAATGCTACCAGCATTGATGAAGAGATGAGAGTGACTCTTATACCAACGCTGGGGTTCCTCCTTTTAGTCAATTGCCAACCTAGTCCTACAAACCTTAGTAATAGTTTAACCCAAAACCAAATTGACAATACAATTCACGAAAATGCCCGAGAACACGCAGCCAGAATCTCAAACAACCTACCTCACAACATCACAACGCTCATCAGACCTGTCACATATAACACCTCTGACAGTGCACAACAATATTCAAACGCAACAGGTGAAGTCAGGGACTCAGCCAAAGTTTCGAAAGCTGGCGAAATTGTGGACAACGAGGACGCAGTCGTCATCGATCTGGAAGAAATTTACAAAATGTCGATCTTGGAGTACGTTGGAAGACGAGTCAGGTCATTATGGGACTATTTAATACATGGAAGCAACGAAGGCCCTCAAAGTACATTCGTAGGTATGAACACCGTGCACTTTGTGTGTTTTTTTGGATAGTGATTTAAAAAATAAGTTTATGTGCACTAATAGTAATTACAGGTGATAATTTATAACACATATAAAATATTGACATTACGGACTTTTTAAAATTTTCAAAATTCCATTTCCATTTCCCTCATTAATTTCTTTCATTAGTTTCCCTCGCTCGTCTTCTCTTATTTCTCTCATTCGCTTTCTTCTCTCGTCTCCGGCCTCCTTTAATTAAGCAAAATATATATTTAATATCTTTATTAAAGATTTTTCTAAATACGCAACATCAAGAAGAATAAACAATAATAATTGAAGATTTTACTACATTTTATTTGTTGAAATTAATGGTCAAATTGACTTATTCTATGCTTTAATCGATATTCTTAAGAGGCCGCCCTGATAATATGTTTAACTCATTGAGATTTCACTGCTGGAAAATGTTAATAAGAGACGGTAGAAAGTTTGAGTTGCTATAGGAGGCCAATGCCAAAGATATTTGTGGTTTTAGTTAGGTTAGCTTCAGATGCAACCACATAACCTTCAGCAACTGCACTGGACTCCATCCCCCTTTACGCTTCAGCTGTAAAATATCTGCTCCGCTATTAATAATAATAATACTTTTATTTCCAGCAATGAAACAGATGTACATAAAAAAAATACCATCGGTAATTGGAGAAAACGTCAAGATTAAGCTAAATATACCTACTGATAAAGGTACATCGTCAAAAAAACACACATTGCATTTTGACTACACTAAATTGATAATGACCTTAAATCATAACAATTTTTCTCATAACGTTCTGCATAGATTTTCTATATGATTTCTCATCGTAAGTTTTTATCAATTTCTAAACTTAACATTATTGAGGAAATGGAAGGTGTAATAGAACCACTTTCAATTTCGTGAAGTAAAAAGTTGTCATTATTTTGTTTTTTATTTTAAAAATACAACAAAATTTGTTTTACTTTGGTTTATAATCAAACAATTCTTTTTAGACCATAACATTATACAATTATAATAATATCTGCTGTCCTTTTAAGAGTTAATATTTGTATCATCTGCATGTGATATGACTGAAATACCAGTCGGGATATTTTTTAATTAGGAAATTAAGTCATTAGATTTAACAACATATAGCACCCCAATCTGCTGTCAATGAGCCTCTCCCCATCCTATTTTGCCAAAACATACTGTTGTCGCTCACTTAATTAAGACTCCATGCAACTTTAACAACAGTAGCTCATGGTTGACCATATCGAATGCTCGGGAGAAAGCCACAAATAAACCCGATACATGAAGTTGTTTATCATTTCCATCAACAATTGTCGTTTGGAATTCATGAAGGGCACATTCGATACTGCGAGATTCTGTAAACCCATGGTGAAGTAACTGATGTTTTAAATTCATTTCAAAATTTTTTGAAATACTCGTTAACAAACGTATGCCTCTATAATTTGAATAATTATTGGAATCTCTCTTCTTATATAGTGGTATCACAGTTGCCCATTTTAATTGTTAAAAATTCACACAAAGCAAATCCACACCGTTTCAACAAATTATTTGATATGCCATCATATCCGGTGGCATCTGAGTTCTTTAAGTTTTTAATAAAAGTTAAAATATCTTGTTTATAAAAACGTATTTAAGATTTACAAAAAAACGTTGATGCGTTGTGTATGGTGGTCGAAAGGCTGAATATTTTCTATAAAATAGTAGATACTTTTCATTGTTAATTTCATCGGATAAAATAAAAGAGCATGAAGTGTGATTTTTTTGAACCCTGAATTTTGTACCACAATTAAATTTCCTTTGTTTTCAATGTCAACTGTTGTTAGCTTTGCTAATTCCTCTCTTCTACAAGCGCCTGCAAGCCCAAATATAGTTGCAACTTTCAACAAAATATATATATCACCTGGTGCCTTATTCATGAAATCCGATATGTTTTCTTCTGTAAAAATATTTGCTTTCTTTGGTTTGAAGCCAACATTTTGTTTGTTGATAAAAGCAGTTAATTTCTGGAATTTGCTTATATCTATATTTTCTTTAACATTTAAAACGCTCTGAAGCATTGAGTACACAAAGTATTTGGTCTAAATTCTTTGCTTAATTCATGAAAACCAGCTAATAGTACCTCTTCTTTAACCGCTTTCACACCTTTTCCTTTGGACCGTTTCCCGAACAAGTCGTACTGCTGTTCATACTTCTGTTTTGATTCTTACTAGCAGTAGCTCCAAATTTGCTGATTCCGCGGCTTTTAGTACCTCTTCTGGTATTTCTTCATCTGAACTATCCAGTTTAAGCAGAATTACTTTTTTTGAAGTTTTTTTCTAATGATTGAATGTTTGTATTTTGGTTGACATAGCAAAAAGACTGAAATTGTCAAAATTGCAAGGTGGCAAAGAGAACTTATTGTTGTCTTATTTGACTCTGACAAGTAACGATACAAGTCGTTTAATTATTTATCGAATTATGGTAATCTAATATGAAGTAAATCTGGCTAAATTCTCTACAAGCGTAACAAAAACAGGATAAATCTTTATTTTATGAATATTATTTAATGCTTGTGCGCAAAGAGTTTCCTTTGCGCACGCAGATGGGTGCGCAAAGTATTCACTTCGCGCACGCTCGTAGAAAAAAGTTGTATTATATCTTCAAATCTAGCTAATTTGAAAACTGAAACGTATTTTACTATTATTTTAGGGAGATGTATAGGAATAGCCAAGAAAATACGCCAGATAATGCCAATACTGATGATAGGGGGAGGAGTAGTAGTGACAAAGTTGGGTAAGTATCAATTTACGAAGTTTTGAAACATTGCTTTTAACTGTACAGGGTGTCCGGATTTGGTTGCAAAAGCAGGGTATCTCGCTTATTTTCAAAGATAGAAACTTGCGGTTTTCACGAACCTGAGCTAATTTTTTGTGAAACTCATGAAGCCGTAAACAAAATGTTCATAGCCTTCTTCGTTTATGAGATACTGGGCGAAATAGAAAATTTTGCATTTTGGGACCCCCCTCGTATCTCGGTTATCCTTTAACTTAACGCAAAGGGATAAATTGCTGCTTATGCAGTTTTTTACGCTGGATCCAGTGGCGTAGTCATATTTTTCATTTGAGTTGTTATTTTTTAGATATGACCCAAAGTTGTGTTTTTTTAAATGGGACACCCTGTATATTTGTCCAGAAATTGATTTGTCCTTTTAAAAGCTTCTCAAAAATATATAATAGTATGGGTCTATTGTAATAAACAACAACAGATATCCTAATTTTTATAATTATCATCCCAAATTTTGCAGTAGGCCATGCAAAACAATGCTGCCTTTTATTTAAAGCCGTAAACAATATCTACATCCTAACAATAAATCAAAATAAATATGTAATTAAATCTATTTATCAAAATATGTATTGATAATTTCGGACCAAAAAAGTACCACCTACCTAGATTTATGTAACACAAGAACAAAACAGTAATAAATTATTATGTAACAAGCCTTTCAGCAAAAATCAACTGTCGTATAAGAACTACAGTAACCAAGGAAATCAAAAGAACTGTTCAAACTGATTTCCATTTTGTTCTATGCATGCTTTGCACAATTTTCGTATTCGTTTTAGGGAACTAAGCAAAATAACGGGATGATTTTGTAAATATCGAAAATTTTCACTTATTGCATTTCCTAAATCTTGGACATTATCATAGTGGTCTTTGTAAATTCTATTTTCCAGATATCCCCATAGAAAAAAATCTAAAATTGACAAATCTGGGGACCTAGGGGGCCATCTTATAGGTCCATTTGTTCCGATCCATTGATTGGTAAAATTATTGTCCAGAAATAATCTCGTCATTCCAGAATTGTGTGCAGGAGCACCGTCCTGTTGAAAATAAATTTCGTTAATTTGGGATAGAGGAACATCGTCAAGTAATTCAGGTATAGCTGCCTCTAAAATTTCTATATAGCGATTGGCTGTTAGATTTCCCTCAAATATATAAAATTTTATATATGTTCCTAATATGAAGCAGGACACATTTAGACCAAACCTGCCCTGCTGTCTTCTGGGAAATATTTGGTGTTGATTTTCCTGGGACCAGAATCTACTATTGTGCCTATTGAGTATACCAGAATTACTGAAATGTGCTTCGTCTGACCATGTAACCTTCCTTTCAAAATCTCTAACCATATCGCATCTTTCTCGAAACCAATTGCAGAAGACTACCCGACGCTCTGCGTCCCCTGGCTGTAAGTGCTGCACGAGCCTAAATTTGTATGGGTGGCATTTGTGCTTTTTAGAATTTCTTGAACTCTAGTTTTTGGAATCCCTATGCTCTTTTCACTGGCCTTACAAGAGTTTGTAGGGTAAGCTTCTGCATTAGCCAAAACCGTAATTTCCTCAGCCTCCCGATTTTCTTTATTATATGTTTTCGTGCGAGGTTTGATAAATGATCCGTGACTAAGTAATTTTTTTTTTATTCTATAAAGAGTGGATATATTAGGTTGCCTCCTTTCTGGATATCTAAATAAAAATTAAGCAATAGTAAGTTAAAATACATCTCATACTTTTCATAATGTTCGAAAGTTTGGTTTTCTTTCATAATAATACAAATATATTTTTACACAATAAATAAATACAAAAAACTAGCGCTATATTTTATATACGCGTACAAAACTGGGAAACGTCATTTACTTCCAAGAAAACAAAAGAAAACGGCATCGTTTTGCATGGCCTACTGCAAAATTTGGGATGATAATTATAAAAATTAAGATTTTTGTTGTTTTTTATTAAAATAGACCCATACTATTATATATTTTTTAGAAGCTTTTAAAAGGACAAATCAATTACGTCACAAATATACAGGGTGTCCCATTTAAAAAAACACAACTTTGGGTCATATCTAAAAACTAACAACTCAAATGAAAAATATGACTACGCCATTGGATCCAGCGTAAAAAACTGCATAAGCAGCAATTTTTCCCTTTGCGTTAAGTTAAAGGAATGCAAAATTTTCTATTTCGCCCTGTATCTCATAAACGAAGAAGGCTATGAAAATTTTGTTTACGGCTTCATGAGTTTCACAAAAAATTAGCTCAGGTTCGTGAAAACCGCAAGGTTCTATCTTTAAAAATAAGCGAGATACCCTGCTTTTGCAACCAAATCCGGACACCCTGTACAGAATAATGTGATCTTGCTAAAATGCTTCATGGGCGTATTCTTGTTCTAATCATCATAAAATTTGTCTATAAAAAATATCAAATCAAATTGTTCAACTGTTACAAGTGCTTTCCAGTGGCGTAACTACAAAATTTGCCCCCCCCCTCTCAGTTTTTTAACACGCCAGAAAAATAGGTAAGCGTCTATCGAGATCATCCTCTAAGAGTTCTTATACCAAAGTTATTTTGTATGAATGAAACTTTTCGGTTTTAAGAAGTCGGTCTACGGACATGTGCGAGACGTCATTTTTTTCTTCTTAATGCTCTGGTAGAAAGGTGCGGATTTTCTTCCAGACTGATTAAAATATTCAGAGCCTTAGCATGGTGTTAAGGCTCTGAATGCACTCTGAAGACTCTGTTGCAATCTCAGGTCTGAGAACGCACTTTTACCTTTCCAGTTTCACAAAATTTTTGGGTAATTTTACTTACGATAGATTTACTAATATTTCTGTTAGAATATTTGCCATTAAGTCCGTTTTAGATGCTGCAATTCTTCTTGCAATATGCAATAGTCTTGAACATGGGCATGCGCAGTGACAAGACATTTGTACAGTTTGTCAAACTGCGCATGCCTTTGTTCAAGACTATTGCATATTGCAAAGAAGAATTGCAGCATGTAAAACGACCTTTAAAAATGTCACAAACATCTTGAAGGTTAGAATCTGTTATCACCTCAGGTATATGAAAAAAAACTAAAAATTTGTTTAAGCTGTAAATAACTAATATAAAATTGGACCGACAATACCATACATTTAACAATGACAACCCAATAAATATTTAAAATATCAATTAAAATACAAATACAAAAAAAAATAGAGGAACTATAATACAATGTATAAAACACATTCACAGTTATGGCCAATTGTGACAAATAGAACATAAAAAGATGAACTACATAAAATTGTCTGAGTAAAATTCATTTACCGTATAGTAGGCTTTCCCAACCAATACTTTTTTAACCTCTCTCCGAAATTTTTTATAACAGGTTATCTGTCGAATCGGTAAAGGCAGTTTATTAAAAAGTTTAAAATATTGACTTTTGAGTTAATGTACTGGATGGTATGGGCAGATGAATAAAATTTGTATTTCGGGTATTGTAAGCCGAGACATGGGAGTTAATTTCACTCTTAAACTTTTTAAACATCAATGAGACCGTTTCAAAGATAAAAATGCTTGGCAGGGTCAATATTTTTTGTTGGACAAATAAAGGTCTACAGGTATCTCTACATCCAGCCTTGAACAAGTATCTTACTGCTCTTTTCTGTAAGATAAAAACAAAGTTGAACAACTTTTGCGAGCAAGTTGCCCAGAAAGTTATACCATGTCTGAGGTGGCTTTCAATAAGGGCAAGATACGCGTTGCTTGTTGTGACAGGATCTAGTTCTCTAGAAATAACCCCCACCTCCAGAGGTTCAGATACATCACTGCTACTCCTCACAGCCTGCGTACGGCCATTTAAATATGACCTAAACCACTCCAGCGCGATGCCTCGAAAGCCATACACTTCGAGCTTTTGCAGCAATATTCCGTGATTCACGCAGTCAAATGCCTTCGATAAGTCACAGAATACGCCTCTCTGAACCGAACTGCTCTAATGTAAGTATGCATCTCAGTGATCTTCGACAATGTTGGGAAAAACGATATTGGCCTATAGTTCGAGGGATCCTGTGAATCACTGCCCTTAAACACAGGGATAATGTTACTTTTTTTAAACATGCCGGAAACTCCCCCACAACGAATGATGTATTTGTAGACTGTGTTTGGACCCTCAAAGCCTCACTGGTGAGTGAAAGAAAAACTCTCATAGACAGCTCATCCCAGCCAGAAGAATGCTTATTCCTGATCTCCCCAAAAATTTGCTGTATCTCCTCAATGTTAACATGCCTATCTCTTTGACAACTCATTGATTAATCCTGATTAACTTGTTTCAGCATTCCTCGTCCTGTTTTCCTTGAAAACCATGGGCTTGGTGGGTCTACTCCTACTGCTGAACGTAGGAACGGTAGCTGCTAAGCTGGGTGCTTATCTAGCTTCTAAGAAATCGGACCATTCTCCACAAACTCTGCACGTGCACGTGCAGCCATGGAAAAGTAAGTACAGATCACTTTTATCAAAACGATACAGTAACCTATAGCGCTTGTTTTTTCGATTAAGTGCTCATAACTAATTCTTTTTAATTATAGAAATATCGTCTTACAACACAGTGCGGCACAAAAGTTAGGCAACGGCCATTTTTCTTGTAAGCTCCTAGTTTTGCATCAGTGTTGCCAGGACTTTTTTTTGGGTTGGTAGTAAATTTCATTAAATAGTAGAGCAAATGTACTAGATTCTATACAGCCTAACGAGCTCTCAGAAAAAGTGATAACGAAAAAGAAAAGGTTCTGTGATGTAGCACAATATATCCTATATTTTGTTACAGGGGACAGTCCGAGTTCATAATTTATTCTTCAAATCCACCAATTCAAAAACGTACTAGATTTTGCTTCCAGCGTACTAGCGTGTTAGATTCTGTAAGAAAGTACTAGATCTAATACAATTTTACTAGACTCGCAACACTGTTTTACATTCGTTAATGATGTTTGCGGCGTTGTCAGATCTACGGCTTATCAATTATTGATACCATGTTTTGATTTTCTCATATTACACCATGCATTTTTTTTAAATTTCTTGATCAATAAAAGAATGTTTTGTTGAAAAAATAATGTCTGATTGTTTAATAAAATTTTGTAAAGAGAAACCAAAAAATTTTAAATAATAAATAAAATTGACTGTCGAGTTAACTTACATTGCCTTATTGCCAGATTTTTGTGCTAGTTTATCACAAGCAGTAATTAATAACAAACAAAAAGACTACTTACTTTCGTGATCAGTTTATTAAACGCTGGAAGTGACCACCACTCAGTTCCATGCAGTAAAATAAGTTATGTTCAAAGCATTCCCCTACATTACTCAACATTTAGAGTGTAATTTGACGGCATTTTTTAATTATACGGTTTTGCAAATCATCCAGAGATTCAAGTTTGGTAACATAAATCTTAGATTTCAAATGACATCACAGAAAAAAGTCCATTGGATTCAGATCAGGTGACCTGGGTGGCCAATCAATAGGTCCCCTTCTTCCAATCCAGCTTTGAGGAAAATTTTAATCAGAAAGTTGTCTAATCTAATAAGGATTCTCCTCATTGTTGTATGTGATACACCAGCTACGTCGGACAGTTTTTATTTCCGACTGAACTGGCACGACCCCTCTCCCCTATTTAAACTTCGGGGGTTGTTATCCCTAACTAGAGTGTTAAAGCTACGGGGATAAAAAAACTGAAAATTAGTTCTCCCTCAAATCAAAAATCGACGGGTCTGTGCGCTTTTCATTTTAAAGCCGGAGAATCGGGGTGGAAAGTTTGCGTTGGCTCACCCTGAACATGTTTAACGATTGTTTTTCATACACAGCACTGCTCACTTCTTAATTTTCTTTTTTTATAGGTGACGAACACGTCTATTCCAGCAGTCACCATCATGGTGGGCCGCCATATGGATGGGACGACAAAAGTGACGCGGGCATTGAGTCACATGACTTGTATAATTTATACGAAAAACTCAAGATCGAAAATAACCTTAGGAGGTATCTCTCCTCGAGCGGTCACTCGTAGTTACTAAAATAATGTTATAAATAACAAGAAAAAAGCGTGCAATGTATTGTAGGCAGATGGTTGATGGGAACTTTTAAAAATCAGGATTGGTTTTTGCCACTTTTTGACAAAAAGGCAAAGTAGTTTTCCAGCACACATAGTAACGAAAAAAAGCCAAAAGAAGGGTTAATGCTGACATTACACAGGGCCGGTGTTTTTTCTCTCTTTCTTGGATTCTTTGACTAATCTTAAGTATAAATAATTAATAATGTCAAAGTTTTAGTTTTTCACGCTTTTAAAGATAATTGAATGAAAAATGGAACACACAGGATGATTATTTTTTTTGGGGTAAGGACCCATATTAGCGTCCCAAATTTTCGTGTGTTAAGACATTGCCTTTCAGCACCATTTGGAAGCTATTTAGTAAAATATTCATTCGCTCATTGCAGATTGTAGGGAAATAATATCTAAAAGTTTAAATTTTATTCACATTTAAACAATGTCACACAACAAAGATACAAACATAAAACAATTTACTTAATAGGATGGAGAATTTGGGAATGTTTGGGGCGTTAAAAAGCGTCGTGATCCCAAAAAAACATCTCTCTATAGATTGTTCCAAATGTCATACAGTGATACTGTTTTAGTTAAAAAAAACACAAGAAAATAATTAAAACTTTGATAAAAAATGTTTTAATGCATGCACGCTCCTCTGTATGTAGTATAGCCAGTTTGTAAATATCTTTTCTCTGATATCTATTTTTTTATTAATTAATTTATTTATTTATAATGTACATATTATGTTGTTGCCCAGTAATTGGAAGTTGGCTTTATTTATTTATTTATTTGTTAAAGTGATAAGTGATATTAGGATGTTGAAAGAAATTATGGTGTTCAATGAAAATGTTTAATAAAGATTTAAAGTTACTACTATAGTGGATTTATTTTACCCATTTAAATAATGTTTGATTATTTACTATATAATTTATTTTATGTAACATACAACTGGTTGATTTAAACGTTTGTTCAATGCCAGTTAAAAATATTAATAATCTAAAAGAAATGAAAATGTAACGTAAATCACTCGTTTAGCACTTTTAGTTACGTCACAGTGAAGTTGCCTGTATACCAGTCACTATGACCACTATGATTTAAAAATTCTTTCCATTGTGACGTCGTAGCCCTTATTTTTTGTTATTTTACGGTATACAGCCCGACATCCTCCAACGTTGCCCTCTTCTAATATATAGGTTTATTTTGACTACGCTAGCTATAGGGGGCCAATTTTATGCGTATTGAACAAAATTCGGGGTCTATATTAAAATATGGTTGTTTTTAACAAAACCTATGCGGTTAGGTAGTTCCGTCCCGTCAGATTAGCCCAGGTTTTTTGACAAAATCGTCCTTAGAGGGGTAATAAATAATACAACAACAAATAAGATCAATACAATTCTGTTGTACAGGGAAAAGAACTGTGGCAACGTCTGAGTCTGGCGGGCTGTGCCGCGTTACGTCGTTAGGCGTTAGCTGAGCTCAAGATCATCGGCAAAACTATCATTAAAGCCGTAAAATTACGTTCTAACCTAACGTGTATAGAAGAAAATGTCCTGGTATGATCTCTGTGTTTTTAACGTAAGTGGTTCCACGTTACCGATTTTATTGTTTTATTTCGGAGGAATGCGGTAGACTCAAACGCTGACGTAACGATATGCTAGAAAGGAGGAGACGCTTGGTTAAAGACATTGTGACTAGTTATTCCCAACAGCTGTAAGTCACTGCTGAATTCTTCTATCCTGTTGGTCTGCCTGGTTCCACATAGAATTAATAGTCTAATAGCCATTAAGTGGCAGGAGTAAAAAAGATAAAGGGATAACTTGAAAGAAAAGGTGTGTGATAACAAAAGTATTTTCATGAAGTATCTTGTGGAAGCCAATATGTATTAAAAATAATTAAAAAGGCAATTTGATAGGGTAAAAATAATATCAAGAAAGATATCCGGGGTGACTGGGAGTTTGGAACTTACCATCTCACCGTTAAAGCCTTTAAACTGTAAGGTGTAACTCATCGCCCCAGATCTATCTAAGCCCCGGACGAAGACTGTGCTGGCAGATCATCTCAGATTTGCGCCAATAAACCCAAAAGCGATTAAACGACTAGTAATTCCATGACAGAGGCGCTCCTTTAATATATAGGTTGTTTACATGTCTGCCCGAATTTACATAGAATATTATTGTATTGTCCGCTAGGAGGAGTGAGGGGATAGCCTGAAAGAAAAGTTTGTCTCATGGTACCAGTAGTACTTTCAAGGAGCATCTAGTTGAAGCCAGATGCGTTTCAGAAATTAACAAAAAAGGAGTGTTTAAAAGATATTTGTAAGAATCAGGTTGTTCCGAGAACTTAGAGTTCGCCATCTGGGCATCCCACTGATACGTCTTTAAACCGGAATAAAGTGTAAATCATCTTAGGGTCGCCCCAGCTTTGACTAAACCCCTGACGAAGGGCATCCAATAAATAGACTCAAATATAACAAATTCAAGCTTGTTGGAGTTTTCGTGAGACGTTCAAATTGCAATGCAAAGATCTCGAGTTCCAATCTTAATTTAAATAATGACTATTTTTTAGTTTTTTTTATAAAATTTATAATAATTAATACCAATGCGGATTGACTTAGGTTAACTTAGCTGTAAAGAAAGCACGTCAACAAAATTCCAAATCTATAATAAAACAAAGATACTTTTAATATAAATTCCGACGGAATTACTAATTAACTAACGTGAAAACCCTAGCCAGAAAACGTGTTTACGGAGTCTCTCGTATCGGCTTGTAGAAGACAGGCCTCTGTGTTTTTAACATAGGCGATTTCACGTGTTCGGTTTTGCTGTGTTGTTTCGAGGTCATGCCAGAAACTCAAACGCTCATAAGGAAAACTAACGACCCCGAGATAAAGGGAGCGCTCGCTGTGAATGTGGGAGGTCTAGTTGTTCCTGCATTCTGTCCTGTTCGTCTCTGTGGTTCTACATAGAATATATAGCGTAATAGCCACTATGTGGTGGGAGTAGGAGGGGTATAGGGATGATTTTGAAACAAAGGGTTACCACTAGTACTTTCTTGAGAAGCAATTGGTGGAAGACAAAATTAATTCATTTTTTGACTAATACATAATTGGAAATTTGCATTCAGCTGGATGCACCCCCCAATGAGCTAACGAATTGTTCCATTAAGGAACAGAAGTCGATAATCCAATTACCAAACCAAATGTGTAAATAAGTAATTAGAATCCGCTGAATAGTCCTGGCAGCTGAGGCCGGCATTCTTAAGAGAAGAAAGAAAAGTAGTTATTTGACAATTGACATTTTAGATTTTTGTGCGATAAAAACAATTTGAGAATATCATTTGATTATATTTTTTATTTTTATATTTTTCATATATAAAACTTTTAAGAATTTGATCTTAAGTAAGTACTTACAAACGTAAACTGAATTTGATTTGAAACCAAATTCGAACAACAGAAAGGTTATGTTTTGGCGGCCGGTTTATTATCTATTGCAGTTGTTTTCAAATTCCTTTTTTTTTCTATTTTGTTTTTAAATTTTATATGTTCCTGTAGTTTCAGCTTCTCCGCGATGCCGGAACCCCACAAAGTAATTACTGACGTGTTCGCACCATTCCAAGAGTATATAAATGCAGAACAAGACATCCGTGAGGTTTGTATTAAAATATGCGTTTTTGCTTAACTTATCTTAGTTTTGGAAGTTTACTGCCCAATAGATTTAAGTACTAATAAAATTTTAAAAATAAAGAACGTAATTTTGGATGCCTTCAACATGTTCTAGAAATTTGACTTTTATTTTACCTTGCCGAATATAATATTATAGATAATTTTATTTTAGGTTATTAGAAATATAATGAAGGATGTAGAAAAATCGCTTCGAGAAATTGTCATTGCTTTACAGGTCATTCACAGTGAAAGTAATTGTGAATATAGTAAGTAAAAATCTTGGTTATGTGGTGTCACGTAAAATTACAAACCCTATTTTCTGGAGAATTAGAGACTAGCAAATAATATGTCAGTTGCTTGTAAAAGGGATTTATTTGGTGGGTTAAAATATATAGGCTTAATAATACTTAATTGTTTAGAGGTAATTTTAGTACTTTGAAGTATATTGTTTTCTCTGTGTGCTGACTGTGCCCAAAAGGAAATTGACATTGACATCAGTATAAGGAAATTGACATTGACATCAGTAAAAAAACTCCAAATGATTTCTAAGCTTATATTAAAAACAAAATAGAAACTGTTTTGGTTTTTGATATTTCCAACCTGATTTCTTTATAATAAAATCATTAAAACCTATTTTTTTGCAGATTGGACAAAATTTATTAGTTTTTTTTTTAGTTCATCATGCCATACTAAAGAGTCGAGAGTTGTTCGAACAAATTCGTCAAGGTTTCGATGCATTAGATAAAGTAGTCCCATCTGGACAGTATTACAGATACAACGACCATTGGAGGTATTCAACCCAACGGCTCTGTTTTCTGGCTGCCCTTATTGTATTCCTTGAGAAAGGCTTCTTAATTGACCAGGTTACCGCTGCGCAAATGTTAGGAGGTATGTGCAGTATGCAATGTATCAAATATTTAGCAAATTTCATATACTAATGTATATGAAATCGGCAAGGTGTATACGG
Source organism: Kuschelorhynchus macadamiae (assembly GCA_030620095.1). NCBI lineage: Eukaryota > Metazoa > Arthropoda > Insecta > Coleoptera > Curculionidae > Kuschelorhynchus > Kuschelorhynchus macadamiae. The sequence goes on along the minus strand of JAUTXW010005018.1, from coordinate 77,290 downwards.
ACATTAAGCTTGTCCAAGGCAATTATCTAAGACATTTCTGAAAGAATATTTGCAAAACATATGACGATATTGAGATGGGGTTTTTAAATTGATAATTAAAATTTTTATACCAAGCTAGTCATTATACAAAAAATATATATATATGATGAATTTTTAATATTTTCAATATTTTTGATAATATGAGGAATTTTCAAAATTGTTAGTTTGTTTATTTCCCTTGTATAGGGAAGTATTGTAATTGTGAAAAAATCACCCTCCAAGATGTTTTTATATCCTTATATTCAAGGCCTCTAGATCTCAAAGAACACATACAGTTCAGCTGATGTAGATCATGCCTATAAAAAAATTTTTAATCCATTTAATAGATTTTTCAGTTTTAATATTTCCAATGAAAAAAATTTAAAATGGCATAAAAATTAGCAAGAACTCATTAATAAGTAACCCCAGGAATAACAAAATCATCAAAGACAAAGCGTAACTTATATAAAAGAATGCGTCTAGGAAAAATCTCTCCAATAACTTATAAAACTTATTCAAAGATCTTTAAGACTGTAGTGAAACATGCTAAAACAATTTCTGAAAGAACTATACCTCTTAAACAACATTAGTAATATCCTTGAAAAATTAATAAATGAAAGAATAATTACATATTTTGAAAAAGGATATTTACTCTCTGAATTTCAAAATGGTTTTATACATAAAAAGTAGGACTACATTGGCTGTGTATTTGGATTTATTAAAAGCCTTTGACAGTGTAGACCACCAGGTTCTTTTTTTGAAACTGGACAAATATGGGATTAGAGGTATCAAATGTACAAATGAGTTAATAAAATCATGTTTATTTAATTGTAAACAGTTAGTTATAGCTCAACAAAAATGAGGATGATACATCCAATATTGAAATTGTAAAGAGAGGGGTCCCACAGGGATCAATTCTGGGGCCACTCCTTTACATAATCTATACAAATGAATTATCCCTAATTTCTCCAAATGCAGTGCAGTGTGCAGATGACACATCTGTAGTTCTTTCATTTATCAAATATTTAATACTTTTAAAATTAAATTTTTAATACTCTTAGTGTCTTGGGAAATTGGTTCACATCTAATAACTTGTTATTACACATCGATAAGACCAAACTTATCAAGTTCAACTATCAAACTGCTCCAAATCAGACTACCACTACCTACATAAACAATAATCATACTGTACAAACTGTAACCTCAGCTACCTTCTTGGGAATCGAAATAGATAATAGGCTGGACTGGCGACATCACACTGATAGCCTTGCAAATAAAATGGCTAGTTGTTGCTATGCCCTGAGAGTTATTGCATCCAACATCAATTCTGAAACAGCAATTTTGGCATATCCTGCATATGTACATTCAAGAATGAGGTATGGCATTGTCTTTTGGGTGACAGCATTTTTATCCTGCAAAAGAGATGTATACGAAGCATCTTTGATCTTAACAGTTTTGAGTCTTGTAGGGTCAAATTTATTGAAAAGAAAATTCTTACTTTCATATCAACTTATATTTATGAATCAGTAATATTTGTCAAGCAAAATAAAAAACTTTTAAGTTTCAGAAACAAATCATTCACATAATACTAGACATAAAGACGATCTAAAATCTGTAAAATGTAACATTACATATAATCAAAAAAATGTAAACTATTCGATAATAAAAATATATAACAAACTGCCAAATAACATTAAAGATTTTCATCACATAAACTGAAAAAATATCTCAAAAATTTTCTCTAGAAGAGGGCTTACTATACTCTGGATGAATACTTCTGTGATAACTTTTATTAAATTTGCTGTGATAAATTCTATTAAATTCGCCTGAGGAACTTTTAAACTTCATCTAAAAATTAAATTTTAAAATATTTTAACCTGTTTTTGTGTAAAAGTCTTCAATGCATGTAATTTTAAACTGTATGTTTAATATGTCAATCTGTATTTTTCTTTTTTCATTTTATTTTAAATGTTAAACTGACACATCCTACACCCCGCTGGGTATATAATTTTATATTTAGTAATGTTTTAAATGTAATTAGTTTTAGGTTGACATTTGTAAACTGGGACAAATATATCCATTTCATTTTAACATCTCTCAATTCCGTCGGTCAGTCTGTATGTATGTTCGCGGCATAGCAAAAAAACTACTAATGCAAACTTCAAATTTTGGTCAAAAATTAAAGGTCATATGGCAATAACCTGATAGCATTTTGGTAAAAATTCATTATGGCATAACAAAATGGTGACCTAATCAATTGTTAAAAGGAATTATTGCTAAAAAACTGCTTATACAATTTACCTCAAATTTTGCAAAAAAATGAAGTAACAAAATAGTGGCTTAATAAAATATTTATGAATTCAGCCTGAAAAAGGACTTAAAAGATTGATTTCAAATTTTGTATATTAATTGTGGTATAGAGTTGAATTGATTACTGGAACTGTGGTACCAATTCAAGATGGTGGAACAAAATGGTGGCCAAATGAAATAGTCATGAAAAAATCTAGGTTTTACATATTTTTTCCTTTTAGCATCCTTGGATGCCAAAAAAATACGTTTTCTCAATTCCATTCATCTTTATACTTTTTACTTTTGCTTATTATATTAATTACAAATTTTGGGCATGTATTAACTGTGATATAGAGCTTGACTGATAAAATTATGATACGAATTCTAGATAGTGGAACAAAATGTTGGCCAAATGTTTAAAAAATTAACATAAAAAAAATTTCTTATTCATTTAACTTCAGATCTTGCAGCAAAATACAGGGATTAACTGGTATGAATTTAAAATGACGGTACAAAATGGCGCTTTTAAAAAATCGGTGTATAAAGTACTTGCAGGTAAAGGGAATTTACCAATTTTTATTTATTTATTTATTCAGAATAGTGAAAATCAATCTTTTGTAGTTCACGAAAAGCAAAATATACATCTGGATTTGGAGGATTACCTGATGGGTCTGCTTAATCTGGCATCAGAATTGGTAAGATTTTTTTTTTTCGAGTATTATATACCTAGAAACTTCTCACTTTGAATTTGACTTCTATCTGTAGTTAAATTTCAGGTGATTCTAATCTAACCACAGACGAAAATTAATAAACATTCATTAATATATTTGCAAATAACATAAACTGCAATTTATGTTTTATTGCTCCGTAGATATTTCTGATTTTCATAACATAGGACAGAATTTTTCACAACTTTGGTCAATTAAGAAATCATTGTTCTTGGGATCAAGTCAAATTGGACGTAGTATCCGACGTTTCGCATTTATTTGCACGAGGCATTTTCAGGGATTTTTACTCCACTAGATCCGAACATTGAATGAGCTCGGAGAGATTCAGGTGGGCTTTTATACCCGACTTGTGCTCGCCGAACGTTGACCTTGTGTTAGTATATTGAGCTTCTTGTTTCTCCCACAAACACTTCTCCACAGGAGCAAGGAATTTTATGTATTCATTCTGTAAAGAAACAAATTGTTCAATCTGCTGTAGCTGAACACCAGCATACCACTGGCCACATTATAAATGTAAAGGAAACCAAGGTTCTAGCATCAATTCCAAGATTTTATAAACCGATCTTAACACAGGGTCACGCTCATTCAGTGTTCAAATCTCGAGGAGTAAAATTCCCGGAGGATGCTTCCTGCAATTGAAAACGAAACGTCGGATAGTAACTTCAATTTGATACAGTCTACTCCCAAGAATCATGATTTCTTGATTGTGATTTTCCATTCCACCAATATCTGTGGCTTGAGTAAAAACCTCAAATCTGTTCACCACTACTTTCAATCCTGCAAGCCTCATATTCTCACCTTTTCTTTCCTGGCTATAAACTTACCATTGTACTCTGTATAGTTAAAATCAAAATTCGAGTGTAAATCCAGGATCTGGGTTGACATATTTCATTTCTCTTTGCATAGGCTTTAGAACTTCTTTATTATAAAAATGTGTTATTGTGGATATGTATTTTCTTTGTAATTCGGCATAAGTGTCACAATTTACTTCTGTTATAGTAAATTATAATTTTTGACTAAGCTTTGTAACATAGTGAGTGGAGTAAGTCCCGTAATAAAAACAAAACAACTAAAAAAAAATTTAACGAGTTTGCTCTACTCTGTAATCGGGGTAATTGGAGGAATCTTTTGGATACTGAGGACCCTCTGCATAGTTATCACTCTTTACTCCAGGATTTGCTTAACAGGGCTCTCGGGCATTCTAAAGGTTTAACAATTTTAATGAGTTCCTTACATTATATTAGAAAATATTTTTCTGACAGGCATTTCTTTATAACAGCTACTGGAACACCATCAATAAATCTAAAAAATTAATGGAATATTATCAATGATTTAAGGAGAAGAAGTGTCATGATTTTTCCCACCTTGCTTAAAAAAAATCCCTAGTTCATCCTCTTTTAACAACTCAGTTGAGTGTGTCCTAAACTCAGGGATCGGGTCTTGGCCCTTTACTACTTTTTATTTTCTTCAATGACCTTTTCACCTTGAAATATCTGGTTCAAGGCCTGGAAGGTCTTACAAGGAATATAAATGATCTGATTAAAATAAAACTATGGTGTGATGCTAACTTTTTGTCTTTCAATGTCTGCATGATAAACCAATTGCATTTAAAAAAAAATTATTTTATTGCCTGACACCTAAATTTTTAGGTTTATCAGTAGACAAAGAGTTGAAACTCATATCAACAATTTATGCAATAATATCTCTCCCAGTTGCTATACACAGTGGTTAAACTTCGAATTTATATGTGTTATCTTACATATGTCACACAGACTGAGCTACTTATCCCGGAAAACATTAAATACTTTTGGTCATTTGTACGAAACTTAACAAGAGACTCCAATCTGCTCAGTGTTATGAATTTTGACGGGCAAGAAATCACTTTCAGTCTTGCTATACTTACAACCATAATTTAGACTTTAGTAAAATTGATCCAATAAGTTATTCAGGAAAGATACTGTCAACATATTGTTTTACAGAGGCAGAAATCTTTAATAAATTAAAGGACCTTGATCCTTCCAAGAAAACTGGCCCTGTTGGAATTCCTTCTATTCTATTGCAACAATGCTGTGAGTCATTGTCTCAGCCTCTATGTATAATTTTTCAGAGATCCATTAATCTGGGTTTCTTTCCTGAATTTTGGAAGTTTTCTACCCTTCTGCCCATTTTTAAATCTGGTCATAAAAGTAATGTGAGGAACTACAGAGATATTTCTTTACTTTTACATATACCAAAGCTCTTTGAGGCAATTATCACCGATCATATGTTTGAGACTTTAAAACACTATATTACGAGTATGCAACATGGTTTTTATCGTGTTCGTTCAACAACTACCAATCTTGCAATATTTCAAAACTACTTAGTGACATCGGTTGAGGCTGGCAAGCAGATCGATGTCATTTACATTGACATATCTAAGGCTTTTGACAGTGTTTGCCATCAGCTTCTGTTATGGAAATTACAGCAAATTGGTTTTTGTGGAAAATATCTTATATCGTATTTATTTAATCGTCGCCAGCATGTCAGCATACGCGGTTCAGTCTCCAGGGAGATTCTTGTGACTTCGGGTGTCCCGCAGGGTTCGCATGTAGGTCCAGTTCTCTTTCTGCACTTTATAAATGATATAATATCCTGTTTCGAATTTTCCGAATGTCTTTTATATCCAGGCGACTTAAAATTCTTCTCACCAGTCTCCTCAGACTCCAATCCTCTGCAGTCTGATATGGAAAGGCTCGTCAAATGGTGCAGAACTAATTATCTCTCTCTTAACATCTCGAAATGTAAAATGCTCTGTTTTCACAAATGTATTAATACAATACTATCCACCTACTTCATAGATAATGTAAACATTGAAGTTGTTAGTTCTTTCACGGACCTAGGTGTTATTTTTGATGAAAATCTAACTTTTAATCTACATATTGATACATATATATAACATATAACAATACATATTGATAACATTGTACTTAAGGGTTTTAGACTTCTGGGTTTTATAAAGCGACATAAGAAACACGTAACTGATATCAAAGCAATTGGGTGTCTCTATAACTCTTTGGTTTGTAGCGTTCTAGAATATTGCTGTACAATATAGAGTACATTATGCCAGCGTCACATCGACAGAATTGAAAAGATGCAAAATAGGTTTTCTAAATACCTCTTACATAAATTGCAGTCTGTCATCTAATATTAGAGCTCTTCTTTGCTACCATCAAACCTTTGAATTTAGAAGAAAGAAGGCATTTCTGATCTTTTTGCATAAATTGGTGAATGGGGGGATTGACTGGGGAGTGCTGCTTAGATCAGTCCCGTTTTTAGTGCGTATTAGAAGAACAAAACAATCACAACTGTTTGTTGAGAGGTACCACCGTACAAGTTATGGGTTTAGTGCATTTGTTGACCGACTAGTTCACAATTGTCATTTCTCAGAATATGATATTTTCATTCTAAGCAGTTTTCACCTAAAAAAACAGTTAACCGGATTGGTTTTGTAATGTTTTTTGGCCCATATTAATGTTAGTTTTTGTTTATGTAGTTGTGTAGTTTTATCATTATTCATGTATTATTTTATTTCAATTGAAAATCTTTCTTATTGGTAATTTTTGTTTGATGATCTGACATATTTTTTCTTAGAGTTACTGACTTCATTATTTATTTATTTGACGTTATTTGCGAAAGCGTACCATTTGAAATGTTTAGCATTCTGTAGTGTACGTTTCTGAAGGGCCACTTGTCCGATGCGTGCATCGACTACATCCCTTCAATAATTAAAAATTAATTAATTAACTATTTCTAACAACCTAGATCCATTGATAGCTCACAATTCATACTTTGCTTTGATCGAGGCTCACCTTCGAACTGGTTTTTTGATAAGATTTTTTGTTACAGAAGAGGGAACTAAGATATATGTCTAGTGTAAAAGCGAGCGATTCTTGTCGTCCTTTATTTGTAAAACATTCTATTTTAACTTTATGTTGTTTATTGACTTTAAAATCTGTCTCTCTAGTCTGTAAAAAATATAATAATGAATTGTTTGTTTCCAATCGTTATAACATGCGCCTTTCTTATACACCAGGGGTGCTTTTTGAGTAGATATCGAAAAGAAAAATTGTTTTAATAAGTAGGTACTTAACTAAACTACAAACTCTAAGAACACTCTGCTAGCGGCAAAAGGCGGCTTTATCAAAGGAACGCGCGGTACTTGTCAAAGAAAAGCCGCGTTTTTTATTCTTGCCGCTTTTCTAGAAATTTCGGGCGGCGCGTTTAACGGGAACATTCGAGACTTTCGTTCACGCCGATATAAATGTTGCGCCTGCATGAATTGGAGTCATTCTGAATTGCAACTTGAAGGCAATACTACGTCGATACAAGGTTTATTATTAAATAGTACAAAATGAGTGCAGCGAAGAAATCTAAAACGTGTCATTTTAATAAAGATTGGGAGGGAGAATTTTTGTTTTGTATGGTGAAGGATAAGTGCATTTGTCTTATTTGTCGTGCGTCAGTTGCGATACCTAAGCGTGGTAACTTAGAGAGGCATCATAAAACGGTTCATAAAAACTATGAAAAGGATTTTCCGCTACAGAGTGAATTAAGAAAACGAAAAGTACGTGATTTGATATCTTGTTTGAAAAAAGAACAAACCATGTTCACAAGACCAGCCAAACAATCAAAAGCTGCTACGATCGCGTCATTTAAAATATCTCATATATTGGCGAAACACAAGAAACCATTCGAAGATGGATCGGTTGTGAAGGAAGCATTTACTGAAGCGGGTGAGACTTTATTTGGAGATTTTAAAAATAAAACAGAAATCATTTCTGCTATTAGAGAACTTCAGTTATCTTGTCCGACTGTCACAAGGCGTATTGAAGTCATGAGTCAGGACATGGCAGATAAACTAAAAAATGGTATCATGGAATGTTCATACTTTTCTTTACAGTTCGACGAATCCACCGATATGATAGACACTGCCCAGCTGTGTATTTTTATTCGGATGGTATTCAATAACATACATGTTGGCTAAGGAAGAATTTTTCCCTCTCTGAATGGGAAGACCCGTGGTGAAGATATATATGATGTTTTCTTCAATTTATGTGCACTACAACGGATGGAGCACCAGCAATGACTGGAAACAAAAACGGTTTTGTGGCATTGTGTCGAGCTAATGAAGATTTCCCTTCATTTTTTCCAATCTATTGCATTATACATCAACAAGTTTTGTGTTCAAAAGTTTTAAACACGGAGGAAATTATGGGCATTGCAACAAAAATTGTGAATTCCGTCCGTGCACGTAGCTTGCAACGGCGGCTGTTTAAGTTGAAGTTGGAAGATAGGGAGTCAGCTGAATACACTGATTTAGTTCTTCACACGGACGTCAGGTGGTTGAGTCGCGGAAAATTCCTAGAAAGGTTTCAAGAATTATTGCCCGAAATAACAGTTTTTCTAGACGAAAGAGGTGATGACACTCAGATGTTGAAAAACGCAAAATGGCTGACTGATTTGGCATTTTTGACTGACATCACAATGCACTTAAACACCATTAACTTGGAGCCTCAAGGTAAAGGATAAATTGTTTTTGAGATGATTAGCGCAGTAAATGCATTCAAAAGTAAATTGCAACTTATGATAGATCAACTGAAAAGAAAGGATCTGAAACATTTTCCGTGTTTGAAAGCAAGGATTCCTCAGTTGAATAATGATACGTATGAGGCTGAATTATCAAATATTTTGGGACAATTCGAAATGCGTTTTTATGATTGTAGTAAATTGGCAAATGTAGTTATCCTTTTTCATGTAAAAACATTGAGGTATTAGCTACCGAAATAACAAGTCAGTTTAATATGAATTCATGTTCTGTTGAAAATGAGTTGGTGCAGATTATATCAGATATACATCTCAAAGCTACAGCATCTGATACAAATTTCTGGTGTTTTATATCTGAAGATAAATATCCGAATCTAAGGCAAATCGCCCTTCAACTGACAGCAATGTTTGGGTCAACTTACTTGTGCGAGTCTGCATTTTCTGAAATGAATCGACTAACTGACGATCATATGTTATCATGCTTGCGATTAGCACTCAGTGGTTACGTACCATCTTATGAAAAGTGCTGAGGACATGCAGTGCCACGCTTCAACATCCAAAGTCACTCCTTAGTTAAGTTTAACACCATATGTAACTCTTTTGTTTTGTAATAACCAATAAACTCGCAATTTTGAATAACTATAAGTTTTTTCATTGTTATTGTAGAGAAGAACCTAACTAAACCTAACCTAAAATAATGTATATTGTGCGGAAAGCTAATATCTATATATGCTACGGTACACCCTACCTAGGTAGGTAGGTAGGGTGTATGTGTCGTGTATGTACGACAACCCTGCATCACACATACTTGCAGCCTCTCAGAGCCGATCGTAAGTGGTCTAAAAATATTGAGGTAGATCGCCAGCAGTTCAAGTTTGAGCACCCCTGTTATACACTATATTTGCCTGTTCCTAAGTACGAATACACTAAAAAATCATTTTTCTACAGTGGCAAAAACATTTTTACTCTCAAAGTGTTCTGATTATGAAATATTTTTCAGCAAATGCCTTTCCTTCTTATATTCAAATATTTAAATCCCACGTCAATAAAACTTTTAGTTAAAGCAACCACTGTACCCAATACTTAAGCCTTCAGCCTTCTTGGTCTGCTCAGAGATAAAAAAAACTTAAATCCAAATTGTTATTGGAATTTTTGATCCTTTTTTATCTCCTTAATTTTCCTCGTTTTCAACAGAATTATTTAAAATAAATTTAGTTTGTAATTCTTTGATCCTGAATTATTTATTTAATGGATAAAAAATCCGCTTTTAGTAAAGAAATGGATTTTAATAAAAAAAAAAGTCGGTTTTAAAAAAAATCGGCAACAGCGTATAACATTATCTTATTTTTAGTCCCGCTTCGCCATCAATTCGGTCACCCTCGGCGACTACAATCGACCCCTACAGATCTCCAAGTTCGTGGCTGAGCTGAATGCAGGCTTCCGCTTGCTGAATCTCAAAAACGATTCCCTGCGAAAACGTTTCGACGCCCTCAAATATGACGTGAAGAAGATCGAGGAGGTTGTGTACGATCTGTCCATCAGAGGGCTTACGCCAGGAGGTGCAGCTCCCCCACCGGCAGCCATAGGAAGCGGAGAGACGCCCACCGGGTCGAACGTACCAGCGAGTGTCATCGGAACCGAAGAGGGGGCCGGTTAAAATACAAAATGAGATCTCTACGTGAGAAATGATAAAAAACTTAAGCGGGTTAATTATTTACTTTTTTCGACAGTTATAACTGTTAACAGAAGCCTTAGCTGAATAAAGAATTTAACTTTATTATAACGTTTTCCATCTAAAGTTAACGCCGATTAAATTGAAAGAATATCTGCAATTTGGTCCTTTTGAGTGTGCTTTCTTCCTTCTTATTCAAGAAGTAACTGAATCAGTGGCGTATTTAGGGGTGGGCAAATGCCCACCCTTAGAGTTATTGGCAACCTTTTTTTTCTATTCGTCGCTGATTTTCATGGACACATGGACTAAATATAAAAGAAAAATTTAAAAGTCTATTAACCCTTAACTACTGAGGCAGAGTCTGGCAAACATCATAAATTTTGTTCTGTTGCTCTCACAAAAAAAATTTCTAACGTCTGCCGCGGCAAGTGGCTTCCGCATTTTTGGTTCTTAAACAGGCTATGTTGTGTGACTTTTTTTTTGTTCGAGTTATACGCATCTAAAAGTCTGACATACTGCCGTACCTTCATGCGTATTTTCTTTTTGCTTTACATTAACAGAATTTTTAGAAACTAAACTTAAAAAATATATAATATAGAAACTTTGAGACTTTTCTCCCGTATATGTTTTAGACCTGAAAAAAAACAGAAATTTTTTCTTTCCGTGTGTTTTGTAGAAATTTTTTTAATATTGTTAATTTTCTTTTAATAAACAAATAAAAGGGATATTAGATTTTACTTATAAACAAGAACTTTTAGCAAAAACCTTACTTTTTTATAAGACATTATTTTAATAGGAGTCTGTCAGACTCTGTCTCCATATTAACGTCCGAAAATCACGTCTTAGTAGTTAAGGGTACTATCAACTTCAAAGACGAATACTTCCACTGATTTTTACCGATAGATGCTCAAAAATCTACCAAAAACAGTAATAAATAAAGAAGTAAATAATCACCCTTAACGAAAGTATTACGTTACAGCATAGGATTTGTATTAATTTAAGTGGAAAATATAGAATGTAAGAACGTTTGTCATAAAACTGTAGTTTCATTTTGAAAAAAAAATGTTTACTCTTGTAGCCCTTATATTCTTCCCATCTGAAATCATATTACCCTTTCTGCTTTTTCCTATAATGAACTACTCTCATTCAACAGGGGCGTGCAGTCTATGGAAGCAAGGGAAGCAGGGCTTTCCCAAAAAAAAATTACAAAACATCTAAAATGTAATTTTTGAAATAGGAAACCATTAATTTAGTTTATATTAATAATGCTAAAATATTATCTTCATTATCAAGCTCATAATAAATGCGGCCTTGACTCCGACCCAGCCACAATAGAACATAGAATAGAACCTATGCGGGCCGCTAGCTTCTCTGCAGCCAAGTCCTGTATGCTTGATTTCCTGTGAATCGAGCCAGAGGTTATTGAACTTTTCACCAGCTGTTTGCAATTTTTGCATTTCAGTCGCTTGCTTTAAGTGATAGCGGTGGCGCGAAAAAGGTCTCTGGAATAAAACTGGTTTTTCCGATTTAAAAAATTTCCATAAAGCTGTAAAAAGACACATTATGTCCAAAGCGAATTTACAGGCCGTCATAAAAGAAAAAGTCTTCGGCAAAACCAGAATTGAACACGCCCTTAATAAGAGTTCAAAATTAGTCACCGCCAACATAATGAACTAGTCGATAAAAATAGGCAAATATTAAGACTTGTAGATGTTTGTTTTCTCGGACAGCACAAATTGGGATTTAGAGGTCATGACGAAACAAGGGTTTCTTCAAATTAACAATTTTCAAGATTTACTTAGTTTAATGGCTAAATATGATGACTGTTTAAAAAATCATTTAGCGCAGTCTAGCAGATGCGTTATATACCGTAGTTTATAACGTTACTAAAGAAATTAATGAAGAGAAAAAAATAGTTGCTCGAAGCTATGATGGAGCTGATGACAGGACAATTAGGGGGTCTGCAAGCTAAAGTTCGAGAAACTTTCCCAAGTGCTGTGTTTGTCCATTGTTTTGCTCATAAATTAAATTTAGTTTTATTATTATTTCGTTACTTTAAGAGGCATGGCTGCTTTTTTTCCAAGTCAACAAAACGTACATAAGCTTTGGACTCCATTGTCCACAAACGATTGTCCAAAGTAGCTCCTACTAGGAGGAACTATAATGGAAGACTTGTGTTAACAGTATCTGAAAATCGTGAATCACTGATTGAACTATTTGAGAATATAATAGAAAATAATGAAACGTGAGACTCAGAAGCAATAAATAGTTCGAGGGGGTTTTTGGACTGTTTAAAACGAGATTTTAATTTCAATTATTTGTTGAACATATTTTCAGAAATATTTCCATTTCAGGACTAGTCTGACCTATTTTGGGAGAAAACGATGACGTTAATGTAGAGCCACAAGCCAAGCGTCTTCGAACAGACAAGGTGGGAGATGTTCAAACATCATACAGACGCCTCTTTTATGAAATAATCGATCAAATTCAGCAACAAATAAACTATAGATTTAACGGTTTAAATGATTTTAAATTCTTCGAGCTCTGCAATATTGATGCATTTGAAGGAAAAACTTTTTCAGAAGATGCGTTTAAATCTCTTCTTCTTCTTCATTATGGCCAGTTCTTCGACCGAGTGTTACTGCGATCTGAACTAAAAGTGTTTTACGAAACTGATGACATTAGCGCAAAAAATAACGCTAAGGAACTGTTGCAATTTTTAAAAGACAAGGAGCTGGAAGATGCCTGCATCGAAGTGTCGAAATTGCGTGAATTGGTATTGACAAGACCTGCCACAAGTTCATCAGTAGAACGCAATTTTTCAACACTTAAACGTATCAAAAATTTCGTGAGAAATTCATCGGGGCAGAAGAGACTTTCGCATACATCGCTGTTGTTCACTGAAAATAAACTTCCTCAAAATATGTCGGAGCATTGACGAATTTGCAAAAAATGATCGAAGAATCGAATTAAATTACAAATAGGTAAGTTTGTAAAAATTGCTTCCCTTTCTTAAAATTTTAATGCACGCCCCTAGTGGATTGCAATATTCATCTAATTATTGTGAACATTTGAATATGAAGAATGCAGGGAAAAAATTTTGAGAAAACCCGTTTACAAGTTTATAAGAAAATATGCAACATTCGAAATGTCCAATAAAATAATAAAACACGTTTAATGCATAATACGTGAAGCAACTGACTAAAAAGTAAAAAACAAAATTTCATTATTTTAAACCGTACTTTATCGTAAACGCATAAGCATTGCTCTACACCTGGAACACAAGACAAATCCCGAAAACGTTTAACGTAAAAACTAACCATCTAAAACGGAACTTAAAAAAGAATATATTGTGGTACAAAAGTGAATGATAATTTTTGACGTTGGAACCAAAAATAACCGTTTATAACCATTGACGTAATGTATTGTTTCCCGCTTTAACTGTCTACTTGTCTAAAGTATAGAACCCAAGGCAAATTACGTCAACCGTTATTTTTCTTCATGAATTTTCCGGTGTTTTGTTAGATACTTTTTCAGAATATAGGGTACAAACGGTAATATTTAATAGTTAATATTTATATTTAAAGTAGAATTTGTCCATAATATCTCTAAGAGATCTGGTTTAATAATTGCAGAAAAGAAAAAGAATGTCTCGGTATCAGTAAAGTGGTTTAATACAGTGAAAAAAAATAAAAACATGTAAAATATATGACACTGGCACATAAAACTACTTAGGTGCCAGTTTAAAAAGCAGGCATTGTTGAAGAAACTAAATTTTCAACATCAGATTTTTTTTCTTTTCTATAATCGGTAATATTTAGTTCCAACGTGAGAAATATCATCCACTTTTGCACTACAAATGTATACTCGTACTTTCTTTTTATGTTTGGTTTTTATTGGTTAGTTTTAGGTTATTTTTGTTTAAATTTATTAATGGCTGGTCATGTTTTTTCATTCGAAAGATATTGAGCTTCTCTTTCTCACACGCATTCCACAAATGACACCATTTTAAAATGCGCGCGTATTTCAATTCTGATTATTTGAGCTGATTTTACGGCTTAGGTAATAGTTTTAACGCCTAACATGACAGATCCACCTAACAGTATAAGTTTTGTTTTAAAAAAATCCTCTTTTAATAAAGACTTGCAAGTTGATTGGCGCGCTTTGTTTACAAGAATCCTAACCAATCTTAAACACGTATTCGTATGTTTTATCGAAAAAAGTAAAACTTTAAAAAACCGTCCGCCTCGACGGGGATTCGAAAACATATACACCGCAACCCAAAGCCGAACGTCCTACCTACCGCGCTCCGACTAGGGAACGTATGCCGAGTATTTATTAAAAACTGCTTATTACGCGTAAATAAACAGTTTTTCAGAGTCTTCCGTTTGACATTCCTAGTTTTAATATAGATACACTTTTTTATGTAAATACGTTTTTCTAGAACTTCTCCAGGGCTAACTTAAACGCAACCCGATTTGGAAAAAAAAAATTTCAATCAAGACTCAGCAAGCGACGAGACTCGGTTGATGTTTAAAGATAAAAAATTGGGTGCCGCAGTAGTAAATTGTCAATAATGGAATTTTTTCTAATATGTACCGCCCTTTAAAGACTTTTACGAAGCAAGGGATCTGGTACGATTTAATACATCCCGATTTTTTACCTTTTTTTGGTCTTGTTTGGAAGCTTACCTTAAATTTACAATATTTAAGCAAAAAAAACGTGGGTGAAGGACTTTTTTTATTAAAAAAAAAATCAAAATTCTATAAATAGCCAAGAAATTTCAGAAATTTGACTACTTTCCCACAATGCTAAACTGTCAATTATGAAGTTTTTGACAAAATACAGATTCTAAATTATATGCACTCTTGCCAAACTTACTTGGTTTTCTTCAAATATACGACACATAGTATTCCTAAATTTAAACAAAATGGTTTAACGATAGTTTTATTAACAAACCTGGTACTAACCTAACTGGCATGAATTACAAGACCCTAATCGCTATCGTCAATCACGCTACTTTAGAGTGCGCACATATTTCAGATATAATTTTAGAATGTGTTTTTATTGCTTTAATGATGGTTTTCATCGACAAACCTGGGCTAAACTAACGCTAACGGATCACACCCACCTAACAGTATAAGTTTTGTTTTTAGAACTGTAGACCCCAAATTTTGTTGGTCGCTACCGCGCGCCTTCTTTACAGCATTACCAATCCTAACCCAACCTAATCCGCATTCTTATTAATTATATAAAATACTAAAATTACTAACGATAATAAAACTAAATAAATGCCCAATTTCCCTTCCGACACAATATGTGTAGAACTGGTTGCCTAGTTAAGGTGAAACTGACCCTAAATATTTCTATTTTAATGATGGTGCCTCTACGCTATGGCGCTCCGGCGCCTAACCTGGTGCTAACCCGGTACCAATCCACCTAATTCCTTTCCACGCTGACTTGCACCAACCCTTCTATATATAAAAAAAATATTACTGGCACCTCAAAGAATATAACAAAATTTACTTTGGCAACAACTCTTACCGGCTGACTAAATGACATGCAGTTAAGTTAGCAGAGTTTAGATACAAAACAAAGTTCAGTTGTTAGATATTATGTCGCAGAATTATTCATATTCGTAATTTCAAAAAAAAATAATTGTAATTTAATAAATATATACTAGTAATAAACAAATCTTTCAAAATACACATAAGTTAACTTACAACAACAGTCACATGCATAAAATTTAACGTAATTTCAAATAAAATGTGTTAAAAGTGCCGTAGTGCGACTTGACAAATCAATTCTAATTGAATTATTTTGTGAAAAATTGTAATGCATCCACGCTTTTTTTTACATAAATGTAGTAAATTTAAGGTAACCTTCTTAATAAAACTTTAAAAAGGTCGGAAATCGAGATGTATTAAACCGTACCAGAACCCAATAGAGTACTCACAGCACTACAAAACAGTGGCTGTAGGATGATTACGAATCAGACGGTTTCCTAGTCGCTATCTGAATGAGCTGGCAAATTGCATCCCGAAGGAACAGAAGCTAATAACCATAAGAGAAAAGAGCGTCGAAGAAAACATTTTTAGGTTAAGATTAACTTAACAGCAAAAATTTACATGATATGTTATTTTGCATTTCGAATTCAATAAATAGTTTTTTTTCCTCCAACATTTTTTTAATGGCACTGGTCAATAAGTCTGTACATAGTCTAGAATTTTTACAAATTGAAACCATATCTGGAAAAGTGAAGTGAAATAGAAAATACCTACTTATTGTAATATAGAACATTAAAGAGAATTAGTTGTCTTGTCAGATAAAAATAAACAAGAAAGATATGCTCAGGGCTCAGAGATCTCAGAGACCGTCATAATACAATATCATTACCTACCAAAATTAATGGTTCCTATAGAAAGATGTCAAAAATAACTAAACAATTAAAGAATTCAAACTGTAGCCAATTAAATACTCCAGTAGCAAGCAAAGGGAGCGATGAATTTAATCCTATTAAGTAAGTTTTATGATTATAGTTCTACTTGAAAAGTGCTTGCTCAGGATACTGTCAGAAAATAAAGGTTCATTTACTTTAAATGGCTTTTAACAGTATGAATTAGATAATTTGTGGTATACTTAAGTAGGTAGAAAACCCATTTAAATTTCTCAAATTATGTGTTTTAAAATGAGTTTTCTTTAAATTTTCTGATTGTGTTGTACTTACCATGTAACCTTTTTGACATGAGATTCAGTGAAGAGGGACAAAGGATTCCAATGGTCCACTGATTATTGATAAAGGCACTATAATCTAGTGTATAGTAAAAGTTATTAATATCCAATATTAGCAAAAAATTATTTCATACCCACAAAAAAATTTTAATGTATGATTTTGTTACCAACAAGTTAATGATTGAGTAGGTATACACAATCCTACCAAAGATTCTTTTGTGCTTTGAATAACTCAGATGTATTTAACAATTGTACAAGTTTATATATATTAATTTATATTGTTGGAATGAGACATATTTTTATTTTTGTTTATACATTTATTATGTGTTTGTTGTTAGGGTATTCTCTATCTATTTTATAATAATAATAAGGTGAGTAATGTATTTTATTATATATTTACCCATGATGGCCATTGTTTTTTTTTGACAGTCCTAATGAAATATGTGTGACTCTTAAACAGTGCAAGTTGGAAATCTGTTGCATGAGTAGGTCGCACCTGTCTTGCTGCAGTGTACTGCTTTACCAACTTATATACTAATCCATTTAAATACATAAAATTGTAAAACAGTTTCTGTCAAAATACCCAAAAACCCACATTCTCAGCTACTATATTTTTTTGAAGTCTGAACGAAACGATGATGTTTTCAGATCTAGTTTTATTATTTAATAGGTATGCAGTGGTATAAGACATAAGTGTTTAAATATCAGGACATTTCCTAAGAAAAACTTTACCTTATACCAATCAAAAGCTACTTATATTTTTTTAGAGAGTTTAACGCCGAAGGAAGTTCTTCAGTGGAAGCAATTGTAACTGTTAAGCAAGAAGATATAGAAATCATAGAAGGAGATTTGTAAGTTATACTGTAAATTTAGTAAATAAATTACATATCTACTGTTTTCTGCATTTTCTGTTATGTTTTTGCATTTATTAAGTAAGTATTCTACTAAAAAATTTCCAGTTTGGTTTTCCACTGAGTTGAAGGCCATTATAATTGAGAAAAAAAAATTACATAAGCAGTATGTTAACACAAAATTGTATTCTGATTATGTCAAATTTTGTAATGTTAGGGCTAAGTGTAAAACTTTAAAGAGACAATGTTATAGTGATTATGTGTATATTACAGAATTATCCCTGACGACTAACTTGAAGAACTTTTGGAGGTTTGTGCGCTCCAGAAATTCTAATTTTCAGATTCCTAATGTGTTGTCTTACAGGGATACTGTTCGCTCTTCTGGTGAAGCTATTGTCGATTTGTTTACCGATTACTTTTCGGAAATGTACAACAGCAAATCATGTGATATTCCTGATGATGTAACTCTTAATAATCTTCATATGTCCCACTTAAAAGTGTCCTTGTCTGATATATATACTGAATTATCCGGGCTGGATGTGAGCAAGGGTCCTGGCCCTGATGGTTTACCACCAATTTTCCTGAGACAATGCAGTTTTCTGTTGGCTCAACCCCTTTTCATTATATTTAACTTATCCTTGGATACTGGTGTATTTCCCAGTTACTGGAAGACTAGTTTTATAACACCTATTCCTAGGACCGGAGACAATGCACAGATACAAAATTATAGACCCATTAGTATTCTGAGCACGATTCCCAAGATGTTTGAGAGGCTTGTGTGTGAGGTCTTGACATATTTTCTTTGGGGTCAGCTCATTGGCGAACAGTTTGGTTTCAGTGTGGGACGATCAACAGAGTTGAATGTTCTTTCATTCACAGACTTCCTGTCCGAGTCCTTGGAGGAGGGGTATCGGGTGCATGCTTTGTATACCGACTTCTCCAAGGCCTTTGATAGAGTACATCATATGTTCTTAGTGCATAAACTAAAGACGGCTGGAATTACGGGCTCTCTATTGAAGTGGCTCGAATCTTATTTGAACGGTCGTACACAGGTTGTTAGAGTCCTTAGCTTCAAGTCACGTGAGATACCTGTATTGTCTGGTGTTCCACAGGGTTCACATCTGGGGCCCCTGCTGTTTAACCTTTTCATAAATGATATCTCAACCTGTTTCCATCACAGCCAATTTCTACCTCTTTGCTGATGACTTAAAATTCTTCCTTAGAGTGTCATCAGTGGATGATTGCCATAGGCTTCAGTCAGATTTAAATAGACTGGTCAGTTGGTGTGGTGCAAGCGGTATGGACTTGAATGTTGGAAAGTGCTTTTCAATGTGTTTCAGAAGGTGTAGAGAGCCTTTTGACCACACTTACAGAATTGGCAATGTCATGCTGGAGTCTGTCTCCGAGATCAGAGACTTGGGGGTAATGCTTGATAGTGGTCTAAGCTTTGTTCCGCACATTTTAAGTATAGTGCGAAAGTCATTTCAGATGCTTGGATTTGTTAAAAGGTGCTCAAAGGGTTTTCAAAATATAGCTTCCATGCGACAGCTATATTGCTCACTTGTGCGTCCTCATCTTGAATACAGCTCTTGTGTCTGGTCCCCCCAGACTGGTCTACCAATCAATTACCAGGACAGGATTGACTACCGTCATATGGAGTCAACCTTAAATTTGGACAATCTAGAAACTCGCCGCAAGTTTAGAGATCTTAAAATGTTTCATAGCATTCTACACTCTCAGAGCTCCTGTCCTAGACTTCTTAATAAGATAGGCCTCCACGTCCAACCAAGGCAAACTAGACAGGCGGTTTCCTTCCACAATTCAACACATCGCACAAACTATGGCCATAATTCTTTTCTGGCAAGATCTGCTAGATCGGCTAACCAATATTCCCATCTTATTGACTGCTTTGAGGGGCGTGCAAGCTTTGCCAGGAGCGTGAAGTCTTGTGTTGCATAAGGTTGTTCCTTATTAATGTTACCTTTGTTCTGTTAACTATTTTGCAACTTAGCTGTGTTGAGTCTTGGTTAGGGTTGGGTTACTTAATTAGTTATTAGTTATTAGGTTTAATTGTTTTTCTTGTTAATATATTTTGTTCTATTGTAATATTGGGTTATGCCCGTTGATAAATAAATAAATAAATAAATTATGTTTACTTATTTGACTACATTATACAAACACAGTTTTTAAACACATTACATTAAATTAGTCACAAGAATCCATGCATCATAGTATCATTTGTAAGTAGTTTAAAATATTTGTAGTACACTTTTTTCGCTTTGTCAAGGAGATATGTATTGTTTGGTAATAAAGAAAATTTGACTTTCACTTTTTTTGATGAAGGGTTGTTCCCGAGGAATCAAATTACCACTAAACTTTTGATTTATAAAAATAATATATAATAAAATATAATAAAATAAAATAATATAATTATTTATATATGCTTCATACTTGCTGGTTAATATAGGGTCAGTGGTGTACAGTTTAAATGCAATATTTCTTACAGGACATTTTCTGTTTAAGCACATCTGAGAATGCCGTTAAAGTTGAATCATGTGTAGATGAATGTCCCCTTAAAAAAGAAACTACCTGTATAAAAACTGAAGAAGAGGGCGACCTGTAAGTAAATCTGTCTTTATATTAGAAAAATGTATTGTATTTTTATTGAACAGAATTATCCTTTTCTTGATGGAAATCCATTTTAACCGAGTAAAAGAAAACATTTGTTTAAAATGTCCACTTAATTTATTTGAAGAAATTAACATTAGTAGTTCTTGATGTACATTCTTGCATTTCTTCAAAATACATTAAGATCAGATGGTAATCAATCATGCCCTCAGTAGGACCCATTTTTACAGTTTCTTGATAAGTATTTATTTATAATAAAACATATAGCGGTTAGTAATGGTTATCATGTAAATTTCATAGACAAAATAGTAAAAAAGAAACAATATAAAGAAGCATTTCAGTTAATTTATCCTAATAATAAGCTCAAAGAAAATACTAAATTTCTTAAATTCACTTATACAGGAAAAATACCATTATTGCTAAATTAAAAAAAAATAAAGTTGCAGCTGTTGGTTTTAGGTATAACAGCAGCCATGCTGGGTATATCAAAAACAGTAAGATGATAAGCAAAAACGGTATAAATCCAGTCTTTACAAGTTAAATTGTGGAACCTTTTCAAAATTTTATATTGAACACACAGTTACAGGAAGCATAAAGGTAATTCCAATTACTCTAAAAATTTAATTCAGGAAGACCATACTTTGAAATTTTACATGTAGAATAAAAAAGTAAGTAAAGGTTCTGCCTTTACTTACTTTTAGTATGGAAATAAACAAACATAAAAATAACAACAGATTATTAAACAATCAATTGGACCTAAATAATATCCAATTGTTAAATCTTATTAAGCCATAACAAAAAAATCCAGAACATTTTACCTGTATAATATCCACAAATTGGATTCAGGATTTAATATCTACTGTTTGTGTTACACTTTTATTTAAGATCTAACATCTGATGATGCCACAGTGTTGGCGAAACAATTGTTATGTGTTTTATTTTTTGTAAATAAGTGGAAATTTTAAACAAGTGTTTTTGCTTACTTGGTACTGTATTTTTGTTGGTTTAGATATTATTTTATCCTTATCCAGTTTATTTTTTTTTTATATTGTAGTGAACTTGATATTGATGTAAAAGAGGAGAAATATAGTGAGGGATATTTCAGTGGATCATATGCTGTAGAACATGTGGAAATCGATATCAAAAATGAAAATGAAGAGGTGGCTGGTAGAGGGTAAGCCTGTTTTTAAATAAAAGGGGGATTCATTAGTTAATTGTCATCTGTCATTGCTGAATGACCATGATGATGTATATAATACTGTTTTTCAACTTTTAGCACATTATAAGAGAGAAACACAAGGGTTGTCCTTTTCTCCACAATTTATTCTAATTAAAATAACACTACAAAGTTATGCATATCTAAAATTTGTAATTATGTCAAGCAGACTAAGCTTTTTTCAAAATCTATTTTCATAAAAAATAACATGTCTTTGCTGTAGCTGTTAAGGCAGATAAATATTTGTATATAGTAAATGGCAGTCTAATTAGTCAGGTCTGGCGTCATTGTCAGTGTTCCTCAAAATGTATACATGAGGAACAGCTGTTTTAAAAGCTTACCTTTACCCCAGATGGTAACAGTTGTCAAGTCTTTCAACACTGGAACCTGTGGTGGAAGATAGATGAAAATAGAAGAGTTCTAACCACATTACACCACAACTTGTTATATTCTGGACGCGCGTTTCGCTAACCAAGTTAGCATCATCAGCAGATGATATAAACTAACCTGCTGGACACTCGAACTGCATAACGTAATTTTTTGGGGATTTTTAACGTTCGATATTTCAAAAACGGTAAGCTAAATTGAAATGCGGTTTTCGACGTCAGCTTACTCAAGGTGTGTAGATTACAAACTCGACTGGTGGATCGCCAGATATGATGGGAAAAGGTTTGTACAGGGTGTAAACTAAAACTCTGCATTTTTTTCCAAATTTTATTTAACGATATTTTTTACAAAACAATATTTTATTTATTGTCATATACACCAAAATAATCTATGATTAGATACAAAAAAACAATTTCTCCCGTTTTTTGAAATTGCCATTTTTTCGGAATATACAGGGGATTTTCAAAAATTTGTACATGGTTTTACAAAAAAAATCCTAACTCACCAGTGATAGCTCACATCAAACTGATTGTTGTATTATTCTCATTATTTACAATACTGCCATCAGGAAAAAATACAATTATAATATACAGGAGTCTAAAAAAGCTTACAGTTGATTTCATTCCTAAAATATCATGTTTTTGCATATTTTTATGCTTTGAACATTGAAAACTACAGAAAGTATAATAAAACGTAAAAATTTTCAATCTCGTTACTTGATTTACATAAATTAGAGTCTTTCACCGAAACGGTTTTTTATATTCCATCCTAACCTCACTTTGGGAGAAAGTAGCGGCACAAATGGACAGTGTTGCTTTTTGACAATATTGTAGAGTGTTTTTTAAATCCATTTGACTTTTTAGAACTGAATAATTATTATAACGAAATTCTAGCATTATTATACCTATAAAACAGGTACCAGTAGCGTTTTATAGGAATTTCGTAGTTTTACAGAGTGTCTCATGGTGATGGTTTCTGGCGAACTAAACAGCAGACCTTAGTCTTAATAAGAATTTGGTTACTCACATAAGGAGACATGTTCTATCAGGTCCGCTTCAATTAAAAATTAGCGGTAAATTCTAGATTTTTTATGAAGCACCCTGTATATTAAATAATATTTTTATTCCTTCAACGATCGAAGAGAATTTATGAAAGGTGCTTACTTGAGGTATGTAGGATCGAGTTATAAATGAAAGCTGTTAGATACCTGTCTACGTTTCGCTTTATTTTAAGGGATCTTCAGGACATTCAAAGACGTTAATAATAATTAGTGTAGTAACCAAGGTAGTAATCGCACCTGGATTACTTTTAAATTAATTATATAAGGTTTTTAAAATGTTACAACAATTTTGAAGATCTTATAGTGTCTTGAAAATAAAACGAAACATCGACAGGACTATAGCTTGCATTTATAACTTGATCCATAACCCAACTAAGCATCTTTCAATACCCTGTATATTGTAACATATTGGATTCCACTCAATATTATAATACCCACAGATATAGTATAGTATACCTGTATTCAACTCTAAAATTCTAAAATATAATAAACAATTATTTGTTAACCTAATTCAACTACAGCGAAGAAAAAGTTTAGAATAGGAAACAAAATCTGATGGTCATGAAAGTCGGTACCAATGGAGGTATTTGATACTCGTGATAACATTCTTGGTACCTCCTTGTACAGTACTATCAGATGTGAAAAACCCTGGACAGTTTGAGTGTACCTAACTACGATGGCACATTTTTAGACACCTTAAAAAAACAAAAAATAACCCTTGTAGGATTGGGATAAGAGAAAGGAGAAGAAAGAAAAGAAACGTAACCATGTTAATATTTGGTTGGCCCTCCTCGCAGACGAATAACTTCACGGCATCTCCGAGACATGCTGTGCACTAAATTATTAATGAAATCTAGGGGGACGTTGTTCCATTCCTCTTGTATGGCTTCAGACAGCTCGTTCAAGGTTTCTGGGGCAACATCTCTTGATCTCACTAATAATTTTAAATGCGACCACACATTCTCTATAATATTCAAATCCGGAGACTTTGCAGGCCAATTCATACGATTTATATTATTGACCTGCAAAGCCTCCGTTACAATTTGCGCTCGATGAGGCCGTGCGTTATCGTCGACCAAAAGAAAATCGTGTCCATAATTTGCGGCAAATGGCACGACAATGGGAAGTATGATATCGTCCCTATAGACTACAGCATTAACTGTTTGTCTGGTAGTGAAAATATCAGACTTCCCATTGTATATTACCCCCGCCCAAACTGTAATGCCTCCGCCTCCAAAGGCTTCTTGAGGTGCCATGTTTTCCTCGTCATACCTTTCATTCGGCTCTCTCCAAACAAGAATTCTACCATCCGAATGAATGAGGTTGAACCTTGTTTCGTCGCAAAAAAAACAGTTTCTCCACTCATTGATGGTCCAATCTCGATGTTCTTGGGCCCATGCTAACCGTGCTGCACGATGAGGTGGTAGCAAACGAGGACACTTCGCTCTACGTCGTGCTCTAAAAAATTTGTTTGATTTTATTTTTTAGTTCGTACTTGTTGACCTCTACTTGTAATAATAAATTGCTTTCGATGTTACAGATATTTCCATATTACTCATGGTTTGGGAATTTCTTGAATAAGATTTTTTTAAATGTAGATAAAAATTGGACCTTGCAAATTTAATGCTTGCTATGATAAAGTTTTACCTCAAATTATTTCTGTTTAATGTCCTCCTTACAGTACGATCAGAAACATGCACTTCAGCTGTACGACGCAGCTCATCGTTCAATTTCCTGGAACACTTCGTTCTTTGTTGGCGCGTATTACGTACTAAATTTATTTCTGCCCTTCCTCTAATTTTCCTCACCCAACCACCACCGTGCCGATATGCGTCGTTTCCCGTATTTTCAAATCTTGTTTTTAGCCGCGAAATTTGACTTTGGTTCACATTATATAAATTTGCGACTTCTTGCTGAGACATGCCTTGGTCCAAGAGCCTAAGGGCATTTTGCCTTTCGGCAGCAGTTAGTCTCCGCATCGAGAAGATATGAATTAAATACACAAAAAACAAACAAAATAAAAATCAATAAAAGGTAAAATCACGAAGTAAAATGTAAAAATATGAGTTTAAGAAACAGTACGTCAAAATGACAAACAAGGAAGAATATCCAATTAAGCATTTTGTCGTATCCATGGAATCCATGATATTTTTATCGCAACGCCAACTAAGATTAGACGGTGCACAGGCCATAAACCTTCCATCTTACAATTTAGCGGAAATAATAAAAAATCCAGCGAAAATCGGCATTTCTATGTATTTTTCATTTGCTGTTACGCCCCCTAGCGGTCATCTTAGAAACTCAAAAATTTTTTCCAGCATTTATTTGGCCACTATAGTTAAAAAAAATTTTACAGCAAGTTTCTAAAATCAGTAGTTTCCGAGATACAGTACATTGCACGCTTATTTGGCCACCCGGTATAATTATGAAATTATTATAAAACGCTACTGGTACTTGCTTTCCAGGTATAATAATGCTACAATTTCGTTATAATAATCATTCAGTTCTAAAAAATCGAATATATTCAAAAAACACTTTCCAATATTGTTGAAAAGTAGCGCTATACATTTGCACCGCTAATTTCTTTGGAAGTGAGGTTAGGATGGAATTTAAAAAACCGTTTCGGTAAAATACTCTAATTTATGTAAATCAACTAACGGGATTGAAAATTTTTACGTTTTATTATACTTTCTTTAGTTTTTAATGTTCAATGCATAAAAATGTGCAAAATCATGAAATTTTAATAATTAAATCAACTGTAAGCTTTTTTAGACCCCTGTATAATATTATTGTATTTTTTCCTAATAGCAGTGTCATAAATAATGAAAACAATACCACAGTGAGCTTGATTTGAGTTATCACTAGTGAGTTGGGATTTTGTTTGTGAACCCATGTACAAATTTTTGAAAATCCCCTGTATATTCCGAAAAAATGGCAATTTCAAAAAACGGGAGAAATTGTTTTTTTGTATCTAATCATAGATTATTTTGGTGTATATGACAATAAATAAAATATTGTTTTGTAAAAAATATCATTAAATGAAATTTTGTAAAAAATGCAGAGTTTTAGTTTACACCCTGTACAAATCTTTTCCCATCATATCTGGCGATCCACCAGTCGAGTTTGTAATCTACACACCTTGAGTAAGCTGACGTCGAAAACCGCATTTCAATTTAGCTTACCGTTTTTGAAATATCGAACGTTAAAAATACCCCAAAAAATTACGTTATGCAGTTCGAGTGTCCAGCAGGTTATTTATATTAAAAAATTTATAGCCAAAATTTGGTTATATAATTTATATATTTGTTGTCTTGAGTCAACTTGGGACAAAATGTAGTTTCATTTTAATAAGCTAGTTTGAACAAAAACCAAAATTTACACACTGCTAAAAGAGATCATTTTAACTGACGTAAAAAAGATATAATGTGTAACTCTATTCATGGAGCCAGTAACTGTAGGAGAAGTACACAGTTTAACACGTCGTCTAAAGAATACAAAGTCAGTTGGCACCTCCTATCCCATCATGGTTTTGATAAACCAAGCATTTGAAACCGGAACATTTCTATCAGCCCTAAAGAATGCAAAAGTAGTTCCAGTGTTTAAGAAGGGAAATCCTAGGAATATAGAAAATTACAGGGTCTGAGTACTTTCTCAAAGATCTTAGAGAGGGTACTGTATGATAGATTGCTGGGTTTTCTAATTAGATATAATCTCCTTTCTAACAACCAGCATGGTTTTATTTCTCAAGAGATTTACAGAAACGGCAGCTGTGCCACTTACTAATTTCATGCACAGAAAGCTTGAGGCGGGCCACGTAGATGCGTAGACACAAACTTTCACGACTTGGGATTAGAGGAAATGCTCTATCACTGGAAATGTCCTTTTTAGCAGGAAGGAAACTTCTAGTACAAATCAACAACTTCCAATCCGACTAGTACGAAATAAATATAGGAGTAGCCCAAGGATCAGTTTTTAGCTCCACTTATCTTCATCCGGTTTATCAATGACCTATTGCCCCTGGAACAATAATAAAATTTGAGATGATACGTCCGTTGGAATATCAGCATTGTAAAAATATCAGCAGTATGCACTGGTATGAACCAGTGGTGCTCATCGAATAGGTTGAAATTAAATCAGGAAAAGACTGTGGCAGTGCTCTTCTACAAAAACATTCCTAGAGCAAGCCTCAAAAATAGTGCTCCAGTTGTGAAATTCTTGGGAAAAAATATATGGACGAAAGGACTGGATGGGACAAGCAGATTGATCTTATCTGCACTGGACTCAGCAGAGTATATTATGTAATATTAAAAGTAAATCACATAATTCCACCCTACACCCTGCTAACTGCATACTATGCACTTGCATACCACTTTCTAAATTACAGTACAATACTCTGGACGTAAATCTACTCACTATGAAAAATCACCACATTATTCTTGTATTAAGATTGTTAATGGAATACCAGAACATGGAAAATATCAGAAAGCGACTTAAACAATGTTTGGTAGAAAAGACATTTTATATCTTAGGGCTCCAATATAAGGCTGTTTTCAACTTCTTTAACTCTGTGTTTGTTTCGATTATTGGCGGGTTGCACAAAGCATTTAACTAAGCATTAACTAATCAGATGGCTCAGAGTGTGACAGATCACATAAGAGTGCCAATGTGAAAAATGATGCTAAATGTCAATTAAATTTACTACATGATTAAAAGTTCTGTGCAACCGGCTAATTGTCTTTTAAATTATGTCCAGGTATACTTTAATGTTCTATTTTGTAATTTGTGTAACCACTGTTTATATTCTATTTAGCTTTTAAGTTCTGACCTGAAAACTGACATCTTATTAGTAATAGATCCTTAATAACATCGTTAAAAGCTAAAAACAACATATTATCCTCAAATTTAGATGGTTATTTCAAACAATACAGAGCAAAAAAGAACATAAACAACCTTATCACATCCATTGTTCAGTGTTGAAAATTGAATTTAGATATTTATTGAAGAACCAGGGTTGTACTGCGCGTCGTTATTGTACAAAATTTAGTACAAAATGCGCTCTTTTAAGTGTTTGAAAAGCAAGGATTTTGTTAACTGTTGCTGTATATCTTGCTACAGTATATTCCATGGCAGCGGTATGGACCGCATTTCACAGGTCATAAAACTTCCAAAATTCAGAAAAGGAACCGAGATTAATGGATATCTGAAAAATTATACATAGAGGCTGAGACAATGACTCATGGCATCATTGCAATAGAATAGTAGGAATATCAGGACCAGCCTTCTTGGATCAAGGTCCTTTAATTTATTAAAGATTTCTGCCTCTTTAAAACAATATGTTGATAGTATCTTTCCTGAATAACTTATTGGATCAATTTTACTAAAGTCTAAATTATGGTGGTAAGTATAGCAAGACTGAAAGTGATTTCTTGCCCGTCAAAATTCATAATACTGGGCAGATTGGAGTCTCTTGTTAAGTTTCGTACAAATGACCAAAAGTATTTAATGTTTTCCAGGATAAGTAGCTCAGTCTGTGTGACATATGTAAGATAACACATATCAATTCGAAGTTTAACCTCACGTCTTATGTCAGAATAGGCCAAATAGTCAACAAGTTTGTTGGTCCTTTTATATCTTTTGTATAAGCAATTCTTTTGCCCAATAAGCTTTTTTAAGAGAAGGTCAAACCATTGGGGATATTTACAGTCAGCCACGATCTTCTTGGGGATACAATTATTGATACCCTGAAATAAAACCTCACTGTTCAACCATTCTGTTAATATCAGGCTCAGGCAATAAGAATGACCAGTCGGACTGCTTATAAAAAATATACAAATTGACGAAATTTGCTTTATGAAACTGGTTATACATATTATAATATTATAGAGTCTTGAAGTTGAGGACTGGTGTTTTTTAGATTATAATATTGGTGTGAATAAAATATATGACATATTTTTAGACAAGTTAATTGGCTTGCGCAATGCTGCATTTCGTAAATATCACATGAGAGTTAAAGGCTGTGCAACTCCTAAAATTGATTGGTTTGGACTATAAATAGTTTTGATGATTATCTTGAACGCTCAGGTCTTGCAAATGGTCAGTTTACTTTTTCTTTTTGCGATGTAACCTTTAATGATGTGAGAAATGCTATAGATGTTTTAAAGCAAAAACAAAGATATCTACGACTTCAATATGGTACTAATAAAGTCATTAAAAATGTCCTGATTGGTCCTTTGACAAGAATTTTTAATAAGTGTATTCTGGGGGGCATCTATCCAGAAGCCTTCAAAATAAGTAAAACTATCCCAGTATATCAAAAAGGTGACCAGACTTCCCTTGACAATTATAGGCCCATCTTTCTAATACCTGTAATATTCAAAGTGTTGGAGATATTACTTAAAAAACAACTTACGAGTACTTTGAGGGCAAGAATTTAGTAATTGAACAGAAATTTGGCTTTAGAAAGTCCACAGTTGGAGCAATGAGCAGGTTGTGTGACTAAATAGTCAAGGGCTTTGAGACCGGAGATTTTGTGGGATCTACCTTCTGTGATCTCTCTAAGGCTTTCGAGTGTGTGTCACATGACATTCTCATTTGAAAGCTAATGTTCTATGGAGTGGACCAAATTAGTACCAAGCCAATCCAGAGTTATCTGATGGGTAGCAGACAAGTAACTTTTTTTAACGGCAAACTATCTGAAGAAATGATTCTTCAGCATGGTGTACCACAAGGATCTGTGCTAGGACATTACATCTACGTTGCCGCCACAAAGTAGTGTTACTCTCTATGCCGATGATACCAGTTTCCTTCTAAAATCTAGAGATTACCAAACATTGACCGGCAGTGGAGTATGTGTACTGAGAGTTTGAGCGATTGGTTTACAGCTAACCGTCTTAATTTCAATATTAATAAAACAGAAAATGATTTTCACCAGACGTAAGACGTAATGAAAATATCAATAATCCAGAAAAAGTTCAATTTTTGGGTGTTGCTTAAGACTCAAAACTTACTTTTGAACAACTTATTATTGGAATCTCTAAGAGAATTGCATCAAGTATATTTGTATTAAGAAATTTAAAAGAAATAGTTGATGACAGAGTCTGCCTTATCGCCTATCATGCTCTGGTACACTCTATTTGCACATATGGCTTGCTTGTGTGGGGTCATACTGCCCACGCATCGCGGGTCTTTGATTTGCAGCGGAGGGCGGTTAGAGTTTTCTCAGTGGCCAACTACAGGGATGATGCAAGCCACTATTTCAGCATCGCAACATCCTAACTCTCCCAAGTCAATATATTTATGACTCACTTATATATGCTTTTTTAAACACAGAGAAATTTGGGACACGGGAGCAAGTGCACAAATTGTCTGAACTTTAACAAATTGACCGCCGGACCTCTGACTTCACTCTACAGGTTCTAAACCTAACCTTTTAACAAAATCAACACTGATAAAGTTAGCCTGGCTAGCGGAATCTAGAAGGGCTCTAAATTTTAGAAAGTCACCTTTACAACTTAACACGGACACTGTAGCAGTAGCAAACAGCATTGATTTCTGAGACATTAATCTACTAGAAAACACCTTTAATTTTTCTTCGCTAGGATTGTTATCTAATGAAACATCATCCTTTGTCTTAGGATTCCCATTATCACTTGTTTTAGAAGGAAAATGAAGGAGAGTATGATGTCTTTTTTGACAAACTCGACACCCAAATGAACTATCTAAAGCATGGCCAAAAGATAAGCAGTTATAACAAAGCTTCTTATGCTTCACGAATGAATGTCGTTCATTAACATCAGCACACAAGAAGGCATCACATTTAACCAAAGAGAGAGGACTTTGTTTACAAAAAATACATTTTTTTGAATTATCAACTTTAGACATAAAGTTAAATGATCTTCCATGACCACTTATAGAATGATCACCAGCTCCACTGCGACTATTTTGTTGGTTCTGTTGACCTGACACACCAGGTTTACTTCAATTCCAAACAATGCCTATAAAAAAATTTAAGTCAGTAGTTAGATCGTATCTATTAAATAAGAGTTTTTACAGCTTCGCTCAGTTTTTAAACTGTAATGGAGTAGATCAAGACTTTGTATAGTTGTGTTAGATATTGTATGGTGGACTTAACCTGTTTATATTTGATACTATTTCATTTTGACATTTTGTACTGTTTAATTTGGCAATTCTATTCCTGTCTGATTTCATTGATCCTTGCAGACTAATAAATGAATTTGAATTTGAACACAGTTGTAGAAATAAAAATCATTATTATTCTTATTAATTATTAACATATTCAACTTATGGCTATGTCTATTCGCAATCTGGAGAATGAAAATCAAGAGTACTATGTGCAGATAGCCAAATTTAAATCTAAGCTTAACTCCTTTACATATTAAAGAACCTGTAAATTCATCATTGATTCATGAAGAAAGCATTGTTCTCTCCCCTAGTCCAGTCAAAAAGCATGCAAAAATGTACAAATGTTTTATTTTTGTCATGTCCATTATTGGATAAGAAATATTTTTGTATCTTTTCTTTTTTAATAGAAAGTTAGAAGAGTTTTTATTACATGTTGATAGATGTACCGAATATAATGTAGCATTTTTAAATATCTGTAATGATAGGGGTTTTAAACTAAATAACTACGGTGTCTCTCGATTACTGCAGAATGAAAAAAATTTCGTAACTCGCCTTAGACAGAAGAATTTAATTCATGTAGCAACACATAGTACTTGTTTTCCTATATCCACTTTACAAAATCAAGAGACACTGGCTTCAGTTGCTGAGCCTGGGGGGGGTTTGGGTGATTTGCACATCAGTGGAGCAATTGATAATGGCACCATTGATGGTAACAAAAATGAAATTTGTTGTGACTCTGATGACACAAATTTTCTATTAGAAGGGAGTCATCTAGAGATAACTTAAGCCTTGTAGGTGAAAAGGTGGAATGCTTGAAAAACTAGCTCTCCGTTCTATTATTAAACATTCAATCCATAAGGAAGAAAGGCTATGAACTGGCACTATTTCTGGATGAATGCAACTTTCCTAATTTTGTGCTTATTACTGAGCATTGGTTGAAACAAAATGAAATTATACATGTTCCAAACTACTCAGTTTTATCAATTTTTTGTAGGTCTAATTCAACCCATGGGGGCAGTTTGATTTTGGGAAACAAGTTTTTAGAAAATAATTTATTTCAAAATATTGATAAGTATAATGCTCTATTAATGGAAAGTGTTCTGGAATTTTCTATTATTTTTTCCAAAAGACTGAAGCTTTATATCATTTGGATTTACAGGTCTCCTTTATCAAATGTTGATGAATTCCTTACTGGATTGGATGCTCTATTGTCCGAACTATCTAATAGTTCTTCCTATATAATATTATGCGACGACTTTAACATTGACTTTGGTTACAAAGGTTGTTCCTACCCTTAGCTTAATTCATTTATTAAATTCTTATAATCTGCATATGCATGTTGGGTCACCCACTCGTATTTCACAATTTTCAAGTACTACTATAGATTATATTTGCTCTAATTACAGTGGTAACTTGGTTACCTGTGCTGTTATTAATGCTGCCCTATCAGATCACGAAGCCGTTGAGTTCTCCGTATCAATCAGTGTCAACTGTCCTGGTCCAAAGCATAGATATGGCAGAATTTTCAGTAGAAACAATTATGAAAAGTTTCACCAATTATGCAATGATGCAAATTGGGAGAGTATGCATATCTCTTATGACCCTATTAATGCATTTCATGAAAAAATGGTTGATATCTTCAACAATGCATTTCCTGTTAGAAAATTGAAGAACAAAAAACCTAAAAAGCTATGGTTTACTGCTGGATTAAAAACATCTTCCAAGAATCTCAGATATCTACATCTAATCAGGAAGTTTATTAATTGTCCATTATTTCACCAATAGTTTACTAGATATCGAGCACTCTATCGTAAATTGGTTGCTGTGGCTAAGGCAAGTTTTGTCAGCAAACAGGCAACAAAAAGGCTGGTCTATTGTCAACGAAATTCGCCATAGTAATGGACATCACATTATGGTCGAACCTGACCTGCCTCCTGATGACATTAATAATTACTTCTGTTCTATAGCAGATACCCTCACTAGGAACCTTAATCCAGTGGTCGAGCCAATTACTTATTTGTCAGGTGTAACTAGAGAATTCTTTTTACTTTTTACCAACCGATTTATATGAACTAAAAAAAATAATATCCTCTATAAAGAATAAAAGGTCTTCCGGGGATGATGAGCTGTCTGTTAGAATATATGAACCTTTCTGATGCAGTTCTGGAGGGCCTGGTTTGTGCTATTAATATGTCGTGGGAGAGGGGTTTTTTCTCTTCATGTCTGACCTCTGCTAAAGTGGTTCCTCTTCACAAGGGTGGTGATTTGAATGATCCATTCAATTTCCGTCCAATCTCGCTCTTGTCTACCCTTTCTAAAATCATCGAAAAGCTGGTTAAAAGTCGAATGGTCTCATACTTGGAGCACAACGCCATACTTTCCAAGGAACAGTTTGAATTTCATAAGAATAGTGGTACAATGATGCCATGTTTAGCCTACTTAAAGAATTGTATTCTCACATCAATGAGGGCCAGTATTCTGTAGCTGTCTTCTGTGACTTGTATAAAGCCTTTGACTGCGTGAGTCACAGAATTCTGCTGCAGAAACTCCATCACTATGGTTTCCGTGGTGTGGTCCATTCTTGGTTCGAGTCGTATCTGACAGGGCGTCGGCAGCGTGTGGTTTTGAGTGGCAATTGTTCTTCGTCAGGATCTTTGAACTGGGGAGTTCCGCAGGGGTCAGTTCTGGGCCCTCTTCTCTTTCTATTGTGCATAAATGACCTTGCCAGATTGGATGTCCGGGGTAAATTCACAATGTTTGCGGATGACACTACCATTCTCTGGCACGATGCAGACATTAACTCCCTGTCTGCCTCAGTCTCATCTGACTTGAGAAGGGTGAAGGAGTGGTGTGACTCTAACCTGTTGTCGCTGAATGTTAACAAAACTAGCATGATCTGCTTTAAATGTGATCTAGAGAACATAACAATTGGTAGTGCATCTCTTGCCAGGCAGCAGAACTCCAAATTCTTGGGCCTAATCATTGATAGCGGTCTAAAATTTGATATTGATTGATAGTCACCCTTGACGGAAAATTGTCGCGCGGCTGCTTTGCAGTAAAAGTCGTAGTACAGGAGTTGGGTTCTGATTTGGCTAAAACTGTTTATTTTCCACTGATTGAATCGCGGCTTCGATATGGCATTGCTTTTTGGGGCTCCGCAACTAAACATCTGCTTGACATGTTGTTCGTGATTCAAAAGAGAGCAATTCGATATCTATGTCATGCTCGGCCACGCGACACATGTAGGCCTCTGTTTGTTCGTCTGCGGATTCTTACTCTTCTATATTTGTATATTCTGGAAACTGTATATATTAATAGAGATCAGGACATTGTTGCGGACCAGAGGTACGTGACCCCTCGGCAAATGAATTTACGTCTACCTATCCCATCATCCAACTTAATAAAAAAATCGGTAATATATGAACGTATAAGGCTTTATAATCACCTGCCAGATAAAGTGTTTAAAAAACGTGTTCGTCTATTGCTAATTGACAAAGCTTATTACCAATTGGATGAATATTATGGAGATGAGTTATAGTTTGCTGATGCAGTGTCTTTTTTCAAACGACGCACACTGGTCGAATTATGCAAAAACGTGCTATAAATTAATTAAGTTAGTCTTTTTATGTTAAAATAATATTTTATTGTGTAATTAACCTAAAGCAACTGTTTAAATGTTTTACACTTATTTTTAAATTTTATTTTTATACAGGGTGACAAATAAAAAAACTTTATGTGACTTTTAAACGTTACCTTTAATTGTAAAACACTAAACATTAAAAAAATGTATCTATGAACTATTGTTGGGACAATCTTAAATTAAACAATAAAAAAGGTTACTAAATTAACCAAAATCTTTTGCAACAATTATACAGGGTGTCAATTTGAAACCTTTCAATCCGAATATTTCTGAAAGTACAAAACTTAGAAAAACACAATTACTAAATGCACCATTATTATGGTTCAATATTTTAAATACTATATTCAATACAGGGTCAAACATAAAATATAATCATAATAAATAAAACTGTGTTTTTATAAGGTCGCATATGGATCACATACTTCGCAAACAAAATATGGTAATTCTAGTTCCCCTACCTTAGTATAACATTTGTACCAAATTGTGTTTTCATATTTTATTTTTACTTTTAGAAATATTTACATTAAACGTTTTTAAAATGGCATCCTGTATCTAAAATTAAAAGCCTAACTAAAGTTCTTCATCAGAAGAGCTAACTTCATGTAAATTTAAAACATTTTCGTCAACTGTTGGCGAAATTAGTAAAGCTACAGCTTCAGGCAGAAGACTTTTTTTTGATTTAGCAGGTGTTTTGCGTAAACTAGAAATGACAGGGTCGGAGGAGACAAAGAGACGACTAAATATATCTTGTAAATTATCTTTTCTAGAGGTTTTTCTAGAAAAACTTAAACGATAATTTTTAGTATCTTTATTCCTCGCCTCCTGTGCCTCCTCCGACAATTGTCCTATAGGAATTTCAAATGCGTCTATTGTCTCTGCTCCGTGCATTAACACCCTGTGTACAGAAGTTGGTAAAGGGTACCAAGAGTACAATCTAGTAAAGAGTCTTGCAGTTTCAATTGCGTACATTTGAAATTTCGGTAAATCTATATAAAACCCAGATGATAGGGTTTGTAATATGATATGAAATCTGTGCACAAGGTTTTTATCGATTTTACAAATTTCAGCAAAACCTGGCTTGGGCTTGTCCACTATTAGTCCTAATCGTGAATGAAATTCTTCTTGAATACGTTTTTTTGAGTTTTGGACTATTTGCTTATCAAGAGCACTTCGAGCTTGCCACTTTTGAATATCGATTTTGTAAGCCAAATGCAGCAATGACTCAAAAAAACGTATCCAAGCATGCAAGGTGGATAAACCGTATTTTAAATAAGCATTATTAATAACGGGTCTCTGGAGAATAGCATCAATATTATTGAATTGTTTGGAGGATGCCCCACATATAAAACATCTTTGGGTGGAAATATTTTCATTTAAAGCATTTCCCACCTTACTATCAATCATTGTGAGGTACAAGTTGAATGATACACTAATGTGAATATTATTTTCGGGAAAAAAGAACTGAAAAGGAACTAGGTTATTTATTTGTTCATCCATATTTTTTTTTTCGGTCAGTGTTAGTTCTTTGGTTTCCCGAGCGAATTGAATTTTCAGAGGTCGACAATATCTTGTTGACGAAGTCCTGCAATTTTGCCATATTATTACGTCAGATCTGGCACTAAGAGTGAGTTTTATTGGCACTAAAGATGTAAAAAAGATACTGCAGTCTGACAATGACATATCTTGAAACCGTTGCTTATATTCTGCTTGTCCAGATGACCCATCAAACCCCCACTTGCATGTTAAAGTCAAGTTTAGAATATTGTTTTTATTAACCAAAGTTTTAAGTATATCCTGTTGTACATCTATAAGCCTCTTAGTTGTATGATTTAGTAATGATTGAAGTGGAACTTCTGCTACACTTTCGGATACACAAATATTTTCGGGGTAACACTTTTTCTTGGCTTCAAGTACCTTATCATAAGAGGGGTACATAAAACAATTATTATCCTCCGCCTGCTTTTTCAACAATTTGTATTGATATTTAGTAAATTTGTCCTCTATGATAAGTGATACTGCCTTATCTAGACTAAGCTTCATATAAGTATTTTTTTGGTTTAACAGGGAACTGGAATATTCTTTGGCCTTTGATGGCTGTGCATAAATGGATTTAAGTACATTAGAAGCCTCTAATTCATGTTCTTTTCGGTATCCCATTTGAGCTGCATAAACTAACTCTTGTGTCGAAAATTTTTCTCGCAATTTTGACGTTTTTAATCGTTTGGTTGTCTCAGAACAAGCTTCAAAATTAAGTAATTTTCGACCTTTGCCAATAGCACTATTCTTTTTAAATTCAACGTTTGTTTTTATCTATTCTTTGTTGTTGTCCAAAAATCTTTGTTTTGTTCTATTTGCAGAAATCCACTTATTTTTAAATTTGTAATAAAATGTATTTAAAACAGTTTTTGCTTCAGGTAATAAGGTACTATAACCAGTGAGGGTCAATATTTTTGTTTGAAGTCGACAAAACTTGGTGTCTAGATTTTTTTCCGGAAAATTTATCATAAATTCAAATAACTCTTTGTAGCTTAGCAATAATACTGGACTACCTGGGCCATTGTCTAAAAGCAATACAAAAATCTAAAAAACAGTGACACGATATATTGGCAGTTATAGCTTCAGAATCTCAGAATCTTCAGAATCTCTAAGGTTCTGTAGATTCAAAACGGTTTTTCACAGCGGCAACTGAATTTCACTTTATATACTATCTTAGTTCTTTATGGGCTCTTTAATGGTACTTACTTTAAAATTATAAAACAATGTAAAATTCTATAAGTAACTTTTAAAAATTTTAAAATGAGAGTAATTTAAAAGCTTATAAAAAGCGAAGATAGCAAAGGGAAATCCGTTTTGCACTGTAAAAACCCGTTTTGAACCTACAGAACCTTAGAGATTCAAAATAGCAAAATTCAGACTGCCATATTGGAAAAACAGTTGAAGATAGAGATAGGGTATCTTAAATTAAATAAAAACATATGCTTCCTATTTAAAATGTAAAAACTCGGTAGCTTAGTGAAAAACCGTTAATGTGGCAACGTCGCCTATGTCACTATTGGATTCAGCTTAATTTAAAACCCCTGTATGCAAAATTTGATAAATTTAAGTCTAATAATTCCTGAGATATAATAGCCGTCTCGCAACTTTTGACTAACCCTGTATGTATGAACATAGCAAATTAAATAAA
Source organism: Kuschelorhynchus macadamiae (assembly GCA_030620095.1). NCBI lineage: Eukaryota > Metazoa > Arthropoda > Insecta > Coleoptera > Curculionidae > Kuschelorhynchus > Kuschelorhynchus macadamiae. The sequence continues at coordinate 39,160 of JAUTXW010005018.1, read as the reverse complement.
AACTCTTAAAAATACTTCTAGTGTATAATTAATATCCGAATGGAAACAACTATATCTAAAAATTGGATTAAAAAATCAAAAAAAGAAAAGTTAGGGTCTTAAAAGTTAACCAATAAGGTGTAAAACATACTTTTTTAATTTTTAGATATTTTTTAATCGGGTATTTTGGGGTAACGTTTTATAAAACATATCATACAAGAAGACATTATAGAGTACCAAAAAAAATATCACTAGCTGGAAATACGTGGAAATTATTACCAAAATGCTTTTTGAATTTTAGCATTTAAGTCAAATTTAAAACGAACTGACATCAAATCTTTCATAATGTCGTATTTCTGTCAAATAAAAACTTTCCAAAACTTATGATAAGTATTTGATGAGAACATACCTGGGTGGCCTTCCTCCATATTATGTCTTATTACTTTTCCTCAAAATCCAGTAACTACGGACATCTAAACTTAAGGCATGAAACGGTTTTGTATAAAAACGCAATATAAACATAAAAAATGCCGCCACTTTGACGTTTAATAATTTAATGAAAACGCCATGATGCTTTGACAGAATCATGGCAATTTGATCAATAGTAAGTTAGAAAGCCTACTACGCGTTTTACGTTAAAAAAATAAAAAACGAAAATTTCAATAAACAGCGTGTTTTTGCAAAATTCGACCAGTGTGCGACGTGGGTCGTTGGCTTTTTGATATAGGATTATGATTTTTGGCAGGAACATTAACAAAAGTATGGGTTGACTTTCAACGTGAACAAAATTTGTCGGCGTTGTACAGGGGGTCCTAGATAAGTAGGAGAAATTAAAAAAATTAAAAACATCATATCTTCATTTTTTTCAATGGAATGTATAGTATTTTAATATTTTAGACTATTCGTGACCCAAAACCCTATCTTTCGTTATAAATATGTCCTATACCTTTTTGTCATAGTTTCTGAGATTTTGACATTTTTGTATTTATTATTTGGTTTTCAATGGCAATCGCCTTAGAATTTGCTTTATTATCGAATTTTCTAATTATAATACACTACAAGTGACGCAAAATTAAAAATTCAGCTCATAATATTGTGCTAAGAATCGCGACCTAAAGACTTAGAACAGATATTTTACCAACTATTCTTAAATATTTACTATTTTGGCTATTATAAAAGCGTACTTAGGTAGCGTCAACATTTAGTTAGAACTTAATGTACGAAGATGCATTAGACAATCATAAAGTAAAAACAAATGAAAACGGGGAAAATGTTGTCATGGCGAAATGTCAAACTCTTGTATTTGTGTAGTAACGGTGTTCAAATTGATTCGAAATGAATTTTCCTAGAGAAGAATTGATTAACATCAAAATTGTTTTTTAGCAAGTAGAGTTTATGCGCAACGGTTTAGCAATGCTGAACGTCATCCTCATGAGGTATCATTTGTCAGACTCAAAGAACGATTTGAAAGAACTGGATGTGTCGATTACGAACAAAAATTGGAAAGGCAGAAAAGAGCCGCAAATAAAGAAACTGAATATCTTGTTATGCAAACTTTAATTGAAAATCCTCATATTTCATGTAGGCCGTTAGAAAAGGAGAGAGGTGTTGCTAAATCTACAGCAAATAGAATAATTAGAAAACATACATTTCACCCATATCATATTCAACTGGTACAAGAGCTGGATCAAGACGATTTCAATCGAAGACTTGAATTTTGTACTTGGGCATTAGCAAAAAATAGTGAAGAACATGATTTTTTCAATAACATTTTATTTACTGACGAAGCGACATTTCATAAAAATGGATACGTCAACCGACATAATTTCCACTATTATAGATTCATCATCCCCTTGGATCACCAGCGTAGATGGTCTCTTAATGTATGGGCTGGTATAATCGGTAACCGTATCATTGAACCTTATTTTTTTGAAAATAGAGTTAATGGAGACACTTTCCTAAATTTACTGCAAAACAGTTTGCAGGAGTGGATTGACGAATTACCTTTGAATCTAGTGAGGCATGTGGTTCCAACTAGATGGCGCTCCGGCACATTTTAGCAGGCAGGTGAGGCAATTTTTAGACGCGAATTATGAAAATAAATGGATTGGTAGAGGAGGTCCAGTATCATGGCCGGCAAGGTCTCCGGACCTCACAAAACTAGATTTTTTCTTGTAGGGTTTTGTTAAAGAGCAAGTTTACCAAACGCCACCCACTACCATAGAGAATATGAAAATGAGAATTAGAAATGCATGTACAAATATCAATGCCGCGATGCTGAATAGAGTTAACAATTCCTTTGTGAATGGGCTACAAGTGTGTGTTGAAAGAAATGGTGGTCATATTGAACATTTAATCAAGTGATTGTAGGACTTCTTTTTCTGTTGTCTCTTTAATTAAAATATTTATTTGCCTTTTTGCATAAAGAAAAATAGTAGACCGAATTTTTAATTTTGCATTTTTTACTGTGTATTAATGTACAGGGTGATTCACCGAGATTGGCCACCCCCCTTAATTCCTTTATTTTTAATAACAGAGAAAAAGTTGAAATACAAAAAAGTCCCTCGGATATCAACTTTGTTATTTTAACTGGAACACCCTGTATATTATTACATTTTTGGATTCCTCGGAAAATTCTATAAATTCGATAATAAAGCAAATTCTAAGGCGATTGCCATTCAAAACCAAATAATAAACACAAAAATGTCAAAATCTCGCAAACTATGAAAATAGGTATAGGACATATTTATAACGAAAGATAGAGTTTTGAGTCACGAATAGTCTAAAATATTAAAATACTATACATTCCATTTAAAAAAATTGAGATATGATGTTTTTAATTTTTTTAATTTCTCCTACTTATCTAGGACCTCCTGTACAACGCCGACAAATTTTGTTCACGTTGAAAGTCAACCCATACTTTTGTTAATGTTCCTGCCAAAAATCATAATCCTATATCAAAAAGCCAACGGCCCACGTCGTTTGAAAAAAGGCACTGCAATTCATAATTTTTTACAAAATGGCGGATATTAGAAAAACTACCAGATTTAGACATAGAACATGTTATACAAAAAATGTGTAGAATCACGAGCAGAATCTAAATATGCAAAAATATACAGGGGGTCATATAAGAAAAAACACAACTCTGCTTCGCTACAGATTTTTGAGACACCCTGTATAAATGAAAATAATTTTAGGTTATGTAGCCCGTATTGTTCTACAACTTTTGCATTTGAACTTTTTTTATATCGCTATCCGTTATCAAGATATCCACCGAGAATTGGGACACCCTGTATATATATACAATGTTGTATTGTTTTTAGTGGACTAGTGTCTGAGTGCTATTACATTTAGATACTTCTCTCCGTATGTAAATTGACCTTTTTATACTTTTTTGTCTTTTTTTTTAACTTTGTGTAAATTTCTTTCCTTTGTTTTTATATTCTCTTTTGTGTATATATTTTTGTTTTTGTGTTTTTTTGTTTTTAGCTTTGTAAATAGGAACGTCATTCTTTATACAATAAAGCTTTATGACTATGACTAATTATAATTTTTTTTAGGTCTAGAGACGAGAGTAACGTTAAACAAGCAAATTTTCTACGTCATGTCCGCACGCACGATAAAAAAAATCCACCGAAATATGTCTGCGATCACTGCCCGTTTCTGATCACCGGTAACACTAGCCTACGACGTCATCTAAAGGTTCATGGCGACCAGTTTGGTATAGCGTGCATCTTGTGCCAGAAATCTTTCAAAGGAAAGAATCAATTGGACGGCCATTATGTCGCCAGACATTCAGATCGATACGACGTGTGGGAAGATCTTATTGACTCTAAAGTGCACGACTGTCCCGAGTGTCCTTATAGATGTGTACGAGTCAGTGTTTTGAACAAGCATCTACTCCATAAGCACAATAAAAAATATGCGCCGAGGTATTCCTGTCATCACTGCTCATATCAGACCGTCGATAAAGGTCACCTGCGTACTCACCTGAAAATTCACGATAAAAATTACGATGAGGTGTGCGTTTTTTGTCGGAAATCTTTCAATCAGAAAGTGCAATTGGACGCTCATTATGTGTCGAAACATTCGGACCGATACAAAGATCTTGTCACCTGTAAAGTGCACGACTGTCCCAATTGTCCCTTTAAAACTGTACATGTCAGACATTTTAAAAGTCATCTACTTAAACATGAAGCCTGTCCAGATAAATATAAATTCAAATGTCACATATGTGGATTCCAGTGTATTAAAAGAAGTCATTTAACTACACATTTAGGTATTCACTGTGATCAGAAGCAATCGTGTAACCAGTGATATAAGCATCCCACCTCTTATCGGGTGGGCAGGAAACTATAGTTGGCGCAATACCTTTCTGGAATGACGTCACGCTGGTTTCAAATAACGTATTTCTTATATTATTTATATTTCAGCGATGATTCCTAACCTAAACGTATGCAGTGATGTAGATAGGAGGGGTGCGTTCAGCACTGGCTAAAGCGAATTTAAAATTGGCATTTTCTGTACAGAAAGCGCTGCAACTTGTCGAAAATGGCTGGCAAAAAATTAACACTCTCATTGCCATAAAAAAACCCTCATTTTGCACACTTAATACAAAAATAACTATTATAACTTCAAAAACTAAAATTATTTTGCAAATAAGACTTTACTAATATAAATTCTTTCATCTTAGTCTTATTCTTTGTTTGCAATGTAATAAATTGACGCCAGTTACCCATTTTCATCAAAATTATTTTAATTCTCAATTACAGACAATACTGAAAAAATATTAAGAAAAGGGGAATAACGAACGATGAATCTTTTACCTCCAGAATGTTTCAAAAACAAAAAGAGGTAAAAACAAAAATCACAGATTACTTAAAGAACAAAATAAGAGATATGATCTATTGCGTGTATGCTAAAAATGAATATGTTACAATGCAGACTTTGCTTTAAAAACTAAAAGAGAGAAGTTAATGTATAACTAACTAACTAACTTTAAAAATAAAAACTACTCCCCTTCACTGTCTTCAGAATCAGAACTAAATTCTTCATCGTCACTGCTGTCTTCGTCGGTACTAATTACAAGTGGCGCAATGTCTGAAGCATCACATATCTGTATTGTCTTCCAAGCTTCTTGCATTACCCTTTCTGTGTGTCTGACATAATTTTTCCAATGCTCTGAAGATACTTCATTTATCGCTTTTTCCCACATGGCCAAAACTTCCGATGGTGTCCCCTTCAGACTAGCAATGTATTGGTCGTATTTCCTCTTACACTCAGACCATACCATTTCAATAGCATTAAATTGACAATGGTATGGAGGAAGCCTTAGTATTTTGTGGCCCAAAGGTTTCACATATTCGTCAAGGTAGAATGTTTTTTCAATGTTACAATTTTTTTCTACAATGCTCCATATTTCATCCTTCATGGCCCTCTCTGGGAAGTCAATGTTCTTTTCTTTTAACCATCCAATCAATCTCTGCTTTGTCCATGATTTTCTTGGAATATTCTCTAAAAGGCCGGAATGATAGCTTGCGTTGTCCATCACTATCAAACTTTTTGGAGGAAGATTTGGTACCAGCTGATTTTTAAACCAATTTTCAAAATTTTGCTTGTTCATATTATCATGATAATCTCCGCTTTTTAGTCCACTTTTAGATATTAAACTGGCCCCCTTAATAAATGATGACCTTCACTAGCTTTTTTAGAACTTGTAGACATAGTGTTATCCTGCCAGCTGTTTCTAAACGAACCTTTACTAAAAATCCAAGTCTCATCAATAAATACGGTGGTATAAGCATCTTGTCCTAGATTTTGATTTTTGACATATTCCCTCAAGAAATTGATTCTCTTGTGGACGATGTGGGGCAAATCCATCAGGTATTTTCTATTATTTGATTTCTTCCACTTAAAACCAATACTTTTTACGTATTTTCTTAGCGAGGTGATGGAAAAATTAAAATATTCATTTATCTCTTTTAGTTTTTTAAGAAAGTCTGCATTGTAACATATTCATTTTTCGCATACATGCAGTAGATCGTATCTCTTATTTTGTTCTTTAAGTAATCTGTAATTTTTGTTTTTACCTCTTTTTGCTTTTGAGACATTCTGGAGGTAAAGGATTCATCGCTCGTTATTCCTCTTTTCTTAATATTTATGATTGTTGTATGGCTAAGTTTTGTTGCATTTGAAGCTCATTCAATTATATTATCAGTTTGCGGAAGGATTCCATTTTTAGCTTGCTCTTTTTCCAATTGAAAAAAAGCCAAGATATTCAAAACTATTAGCTGTGATTGCTGATTATATCTTCGCGGCATCTTGCAAAAGTTTAAAAAGAATCACAACAAATCAATGTCAATTTTGACGAATATATTCTGAAAGACACATAACCAAAACCGGTATTGACTGTTGTAAAGAAACGACAATGAGTTTTTTCAAAATGTTTTTGTCACTGTCAGTTAACATAAATCAAACAAAAATAACCAAAAATGACGTCATTCCAGAAAGGTAATGCGCCAACTATACAGTTAGTGGAATCTGAAGTATATAAGATTTGACATTTTTCATTGACATTTTTAACCTAACCTCTTTGTAAAAATAAAAAATAGGAAAGTTTCTTTTACCCGGACCTTCCCTCATTGTTAACCAATTTAGTTTGTAACAGTTTAATTTTGTTATAAGTGCATTTCATTGTATGATTAATCTAACATTATAATCTACTACTTTAGTATTAAGTTTAGTGATTAATATGTACGCCTTGTTGGTTTGATTTACTTATTTACTTACTAAATTCAACACCTTTTGCAGCAAATTTCGGTACACACAGTGTCACCTCTCGATAAGTAGTTAATTTTGTACAGGGTGGCAGTTAAATGGACCCCCCCCTTAACTTTTTAATTTGACGTTTGACAAAAAAATGTCAAATATAAAAGTTTTATAATTCAATGTGAATTTTTTTAAAAACCTCTTTCCATATGCACAGGGTGTTTCAGAAAGTCTGGGCGTGGTTCAACTTTCCTATTTTAAATAATAAATAATAAATAAATAAATAAATGCTTTATTGTCAAAAAAATTTTACAATTTTGTGGACAAAGCTGTTGTAAAAAAAAATAGTTTACAAACATCAAAATTAGCAAACAAAACAAAACAAAAACACATCATAAATATTATAGAAAAATAATATTTAAATCAAGAATTTAGAATATTAATATAATAGAATCCTAAAAGAAGTACATTAGAAATGTACTTTGTCAGTCGTACTATGTTATAAACATTTTCATAAATATAATGTAAAAAAAATAAAAAAGCAAAGTAAAAAATAAAAAAGTACGAAACAATTAAAAAAATACATATACAAAATTCGGTAAAAATGGTTGGTAATGGCAACTATCACACTAGGGGTTCATAAGGATAAATTTATGTGTTGTAAAACTCGTTCACGGTGTAGAAGGCGCTTTCCAGTAAGAATGATTTCAAAGCCTTGCGAAATGAAGTCAGAGATATTATGGATTTGATGTTAAATGGCAGGTGATTATGCATTTTTTTTGCATTGTAGATTACTGATCTTTTAATTAACTCTGAGTGTGGGGTTGGAAGATAGAGATCGTGCTCAGTGTTTCTGAGAGGGTAGTTGTGAGAAGGTCTCTCTAATAGAACAGGTGCATGCTTACGAATTAAGCAAACCGATTCCAAAATGAATAAGCAAGGAAGGGTTAGTATTTTATATCTTTTAAAGAAATCTCGGCAGTGAGTTCTACTGTTAAGTCTCAGTAGGTAACGAACAGCTCTTTTTTGTAGTATAAAAATTCGATCAAATTGAGTCGCACAACATGTACCCCAGAATGGAATAGCATATCTGAGGTGCGACTCAACAAGAGCAAAATAAACAGTTCTAGAGGTAGAAAAGCTAAGCTCCTCGGAAACAGATCTTAATGCAAAGCAAGCAGAACCCAACTTCCTTGATAAAGCGTCGATATGTGGATCCCATTTTAAAGAATCATCTACAAGAAGCCCTAGAAATTTTACAGAGTTTACGACATCAATAGTGGTGCCATTAAGGTCAAAAGGTTGCAGCGTGTTTTTATAAGACAAGACTTTCGTTTTAGAGATGTTCAAACATAGGAGATTAGAATCGCACCAGGATTTAATGGTGATTAGGTCATTAGATACAATCCTATGTAGGTCCGTGACATCTGGGTGGCTCCACGTAAAGCTGGTATCGTCCGCAAAGAGACATATTTTTCCACTAATGTTTAAATTAGCCATGTCGTTTATGAACAGAAGAAACAAGATAGGGCCTAGTACCGAGCCTTGAGGCACTCCATATTCCATTGGCCTACAAGAAGACATCCTGTTGTCAACTTTCACAACTTGATTTCTGTTGCTAAGATATGACTTAAACCAATCGAGAGGAGCCCCTCTAAATCCATAGTACTGCAGCTTGTTAGTTAATATATTATGATTCACACAATCGAAAGCTTTGGAAAAATCACAGAAAATTGTTGCCGTAGCGTGATGGTTGTTTAGGCTGGAGTAAACTCTATTAAGAAGGGAAAACATGGCATCGCTTGTGCATTTGTTACTTAAAAATCCAAATTGATGTTTTGTAAGTATTTCATATCTAGACAGAAATGATAAAAGCCTTTTTTTAACCAGTCTTTCGATGATCTTAGATAGCGTAGGGAGAAGTGCAATTGGGCGATAGTTCGAAGCTTCTTCTGAAACACCTTCTTTGTGAAGAGGTATGATTATTGCAGTTTTAAGGCAGCTTGGAAAAGTACCATTTTGGAAAGACATATTTATCAAAGTAGTCAGATGCTCTAGTGTGCATTCCGGCAGACTTGAATACATTTTTAAAGTAAGCCCATCAGTTCCCGAAGAAGATTTATTTTTGATATCATTAATTGTACTACGAAGTTCTGATAAAACTACTGGTGAAAAGAAGAAACTGTGCAGGTTTACCCTATGGTTAGAGAGATATAAAATTGGGTCATTAGATTGAGATACGGATTTAGTCAAATCTTTGGCTACATTTACAAAATAATTGTTTAGGTCCTCAGAAGAGGTAAGGATAGTGTTGGATAAAGGAGTTTTGTTTCTTAAATCATTTACGATAGACCAGGTTTCTTTAGCTACATTTTTGGCGTTAGAAAGTCTATTATTGTAATAAATATCTTTGGCGGCTTTAATAGTCTTATGATAAATTTTTCTGTATGATTTTACATAATTATGAAAAAAGACACTGTCCGAAAATTTCTTTAAATGAGATAGTGACCGCATGTTCTTAGAAGATATACGTAAACCTTTAGTGGACCAGGGTTTACTTCTTTTATTTTTGATAGGCCTAAGAGGAAAAGATTCAGAAGCTATATTAGTTAAGAGTTTTTATAAAACGAGAAAATTCAGTGTCGACATCATAAGTGTGAGAGTCCCAGTCAGTTATTTGACATAGGTGTTTGAAATTAATGAAATTTCTAACCGAAAAAATACGGCCTACTTGTCTAGAGGAATTTTTGGCTTTGGATGTAATTGAAACTTTTGTGAAAATTGCTTCATGATCGGAGAAACCTGGACTTAAGACATTACATTCGACGGAGCTAGGATCGAAAGAAGACACAACGTAATCTATAGTACTGGCACTTGTCTTAGTAATTCTGGTTGGTGAGTTGACGTGCATGGCAATTCCTAATGACTCAAAGATGGACTGAAGACATTCCTGAGCAGCACACACACTGGAAAAGTCAATATTGAAATCGCCACATAAGATTAATTTGCTTTTTACAGGAAGGGACTCGAGCAAACTTAGAAGGTTATGGCAGAATAATTGCACATCAGCATCAGGTGTTCTATAAATACAAATAATATAAAGGTCATAAGTATTGTGATAAACGATAGAAAATTCAAATACTTTTTCAGATAATAAATGATTATACTTTGATATTTCGGAAAAATCGTTGTTTAAAGACATTATCATGGTGCCTCCATGAGTTAAATTAGTTCTATTAAATCTGGCAATTGTGGTATAGTTTTTAATAAAAACAGGTTGATTGATATTTAGCCAGTGCTCAGTGATGGCAATGACTTCTGGAAAATTTAGCTCCTCTAACAAAAGATATAATTCGTCTGTTTTATGTCTTAAGGACTGAATATTAAGAAAAAAAAGATTAAAATTACTATTGGTCAATTTTCTAGAGGGTGCTAGATCCTCTTTTCGCGTCATATTGACTAAAAATTTTTACTTTTTGATGGTGAACCACTAGAATAATATTTACCAGTACTTTCACGAATTTTTTGGAGCCGTAAAATTTTTTCCGAGGAGTAGAAAGATCTATACGCTGCAAGGTCTGAGTCCACTTCAGATGAACCAATCCCATAGGCATCGTGGAAGCGATAATACAACTTGCGCAGGGTGTCCTTGTCACTGGGAAGGCCTTCTGAAGCTAGCAATAATTTAATGCTAGTACTTGTATGCCCCTCAAAACACACACTAGATGGCTGGTCGTGTAGATAAGCAAGAAATAGCCTTAAGGTCTTTAGTAAGGAAGGATCCCTTAATCTGGCTAATATATAGCGACCATTTGCTTTATCCGAATCTTGGGACAGCCGCACTCTTGGTGGAGTCATTGGATCAAACTGCAAAAAATCATCTTTCCTTGCAGTTTTCTCCATGCTTAATTTAGAACCCTCCAGTGCCAATGACCTACAAGCTGCTATGGCCTCCCTGTCAGAGCCAATCATGACTGACTTATCCTCCTCAGGCACAAATGTCACTGGTGATTCCAATAATTGAGGCTTTGGTGGAGACAGCCCCCGGCTCTTTGGGATATCTATATTGACATCTTGATGACTAGAAGATGAGACATTATGGGCTGTGGAAGTGGGCGGCATTTGGATAAGGGTTGGTGAAACTGAATCATTGGTAGGATCAATTATGGTACCAGGTGGCCACAGACTAGCGTTCTTAAGCTGAATTAAGTGATCTTTATTTTGCACCCCAATTTTAAAATCGGAGCGCAAAGTGTCTGCATTCTTAAGCATAGGAAAACAACGCACAAAATTCGTGGTTCCTAATTTTTCTTTGATGTAGTGTACAAGCTGATTTGATTTATACGTGGACGGAATTAAGGATACCACTACATAATGTCATTTCTCTATAATGGGTGTTTTGTTGGGCTGGAAGGAAACAGCTTTTTTTGGAGACCTATTGACAGGCATTTGGACATCTGTTGTATCGGTTTGGGTTGATATTGCGGTGGTGTATATCTTCTTTATTGATTGTTGTTTAGGCTTATCAGCAAGCTTCTCCAGGGTAAGTGCCATTTGTTTTACACTATGCCTCAGCTCAGCCATCTCTTTAGTCAACTGCTCCTTCGATGAATCATGCACCTGGACTTTGACAGATTCATTTTGAGATTCCATTAAAATAGATGATAGATTGAAAGTATCCTGCCTAATTTCTTTAATGGATTTAAATAAGGATTCTTGTATACTGTCAGATATTCCAGAATGGAGGCTGTGAATATCCTCAATTTTTTCTAGCAGTATCTTCCATTTGGAGTCATGATTGAGTAAGATGTCGTAAATTTCGCCAATGATCGGAAATACGTACCCCATTTTTTTATTGGATTTTTAAATTCTCCTAAAAATTCCAGACATATTTTATATAGCATACCCTACACCTAAATTTAACCCATAAAAAGATATTACCGCCAGATTTTTTCTATTCAAACAACAAAGAATTAACAGGTATTAACAGAACTAATCTAATTATTATTATATTAATTATTAATTATTATTATATTATTAATTATTATTATATTATTAACTACTGGAATTCCATAAGGTGCTGGAAATGGCCTCCATTCATCTCGACACATAGGCGGTATCCCTTTTTTAATTTATTCAAAGCTTTTACTAACCAATTTTGATTCATATTTATAGTGTCTATACCATTTTGTATTTGTTCTTTTAATAAATTAACATTGGTAAGGCCCCCCAAGTAAATGTAATTTTTTAAATATCCCCATAAAAATGTGTCTAGCGGAGTTAGATCGGGACTATTTGGAGGCCACTTAATTGTCCCATGTTTTCCAATCCACGTTCCATACTGTCCATTTAAATAGGTTGTTACCATCCTTACGTTGTGGGGTGGTGCCCCATCTTGCTGAAAAATTACCTCTTGTGCTTCATTCAATGGTAATTCATCGATAAGATTCTCAATATCGTTATTAAGCATATCAAAGTATGCATTTCCAGTAAGTGAATGGCCAATAAATATAGGCCCAAGAACTCTATTGTTCTTTATGTCACACCATACATTTACAGATTGGCGACCTGAATGCTTTATTTCAAAAAACCTTTCGGGATTATTAGTGGACCAATGATGTAAATTTTTCTTATTTGGAACACCTGCGGTGCTAAAGTTAGATTCGTCGCTCCACAATACTTTATAAAAAAATGTTGGGTCCCGTTCAAGTTCTTCTAACATTCTTCTGCAGAAATATAAGCGTTCTCGTTGGTTAGCTTCTGTTAAATATTGGACTTTTGTCAGTTTAAATGGGTGCCACTTATATTTTTTTAATGTTTTGTGAATTTTTCCAACACTTTTGTGGAACTCTTTCGCACAATCTCTTATCGAATTAGCAGGGTGTTCTGGACAGAATAAAATAATTTTGATAATAATAATAATAAGCTAGAGCTAAACAGATAAAAATACATACCTTGAAAATATAAAAGTTTATACGTTTAAACGTATTTAAAGCCGGCGCGCGTCTATCGCCATGAAGAACTATATATTCTCGTCTTGCCATATATTTGTTTTTATTGTTCTTAATATATAAAGACACAATTTCAAATTTTTCTTCTTCCAAATAAACCATGTTTAAAGTTTTAACGTTTTTGTTGTCTTTTTATTTACTATATTGGTTTCCAAGGATATGAAATGATACCACCATACGCTATTTTTCACGTATAATTTAAAATACGCGTCACAAGTAAATGAGAATTTTCTGACAGTAATATCTTTTTATGGGTTAAATTTAGCTGTAGGGTATGCTATATAAAATATGTCTGGAATTTTTAGGAGAATTTAAAAATCCAATAAAAAAATGGGGTAGGTATTTAAAATAGGAAAGTTGAACCACGCCCAGACTTTCTGAAACACCCTGTACATATGGAAAGAGGTTTTTAAAAAAATTCACATTGAATTATAAAACTTTTATATTTGACATTTTTTTGTCAAACGTCAAATTAAAAAGTTAAAGGGGGGGTCCATTTAACTGCGAACACCCTGTACCTATATCTGAACTAAAGATACAAAGGAATAATTTTCAGTAAATGGTTCAAGTTTAGCGTTCGAATCATAGATGTCGCCAAAAAAAAATCAGTTCAAATATAATTGTTGGATTTATTTAATTTTGCCGAATTTAATAATTATATACTGTATAAGAAAAACTTCAAATAGCATTTTAGACAAACTATTTCCCATATTTTACAGAGTAGATATAAATTAAATTTTATTAATTTTGAAAACCTGTTTTCGGGTCCTTTATACAAGTCTTGGGATTTTCGTTTTCCTTGGCTAGATATGCTGCATTTTTAGATTCGAGCGTATATTTTGTATAACTCTTCTGTCGCTGTAAAAAAAACCAAATTGATAAATATTTCTTTTCAGATATACCTAGAATTATTTTTAGACTATAGATACTATATATACACACCGCTTCATACTTTCTCTTAAATCTAAATTTTATTATTCGTGTTCCCTTTTGCTGTGAATATGTAACATATAAAGGTATTTTCATTTTTAAGTTAGACATAAATAAACCAAAGGTATTTCTCGATTCAATATTAATATCCTTACCTTTTTTTCCTGAGACTATACAGAGTTATTCACGCAACCCGTTCATTAAAAGTTTTTGATGATGCCATTTAGATAAAAATTTCAAATTTTAGGATTAAGGTAAGGTCAAGGGGTACTTCTTTTTTGAACTATTTTCAACTTCCTGTCACTTTCGGTTTAACCGGAAGTTGGTATCAACTTGCTTATTTTAAGTGGAACATCCTGTATTTTATGATATTTTTGGATTCTACGGAGACTTTTAATGCTATTTTATGTAGCATGTCCTATACCTAGGTTCAAGCGTTCTTAAGATACTTGACCTTGAAACAAAAATGAGCCTTCGGGGTACCAAATTTTAAAATCTCATATTTTTGTAAGTTTTGAAGATATAATCTTCATATTTTGTAGACCATCGGTCTATTAGGCAATCTTAGGTTTCTATTTTTTTTTTTATTGAATTTGTCTATTTTTATACAGGGTGTCTTTTGTCACATTTTCAAAGCGGCTAAAGTCCGTTTTTTTAAATGGGACACCCTATAACTTTATGTACTATTAAATGTAGAATTTAATTTTCTATCGAACTGTATTGAGATTCCCTATACCTATTAGTAACCATTTTCGAAATAATCAGGTTTTTATTAAACTGTCATATGTATTTGCTAAATGCTTACACCTTCCCGTAGTAAGCCATGGAAAAACAATTGTTGTGCTTTTCCATTCAACATGACAGCTGATTTGAAACTTTTAAATTAAAATAAAATAACACTCAAAAGCTGATGTTCTCAATTTATTTTATATTCGCGGAGAATGTTACAAAATATTGGAGAGAACGTGTCAAGTTTTTAATGAAAAACATCCTCATTTATCGCCAATGAACAAGAGAAAATTGAAGAGGATTGAAACGAAATTTTTTTCGTTTCGGAAAAGTTAAAGTTATAAAAAATGTAATAAATTGTTTTGTCCGTAGAATCCAAAAATGTCATAAAATACAGGGTGTTCCATTCAAAATAAGCAAACTGATACCAACTTCCGGTTAAACCGGACGTGACAGGAAGTTGAAAATATTTCAAAAAAGAAGTACCCCTTGACCTTACCTTAATCCCAAAATTTCAAATTTTTATCTAAATGGCATCATCAAAAACTTTTAATGAATGGGTTGCGTGAATAACCCTGTATAAACTACAGCCTTCTTATAATTTCTCTCAATGTTTGATGTTCCGAAATTCAGATCGGCTTTTGTTTTGTCCATAGTTGCATAATTACTTGGAGCCTATTATAAACTGAAATTTCGTTACGTCTGCGTCTGATGCGTTTCCTGTTTTATGGTTAAATAATGAGTTTATACAGTTGGGAAAATTCTATTAAATTAAACTCAACTTACGTTTCATTTTTATGGCATTTAACTACTCCTGCATTAGCACATCATTTTTTTGACTCTTTAGTACTCTACTCCGGACTAATATTTGACTCTTTTCTTTTCAATGTTATTATTGCGTCGTCTCGGAACTTTTCGGATCTATTCGGCTAAGACTTCCATGTTAACTTATTCTCGAAACCCTCCATTCGGTACTTCCTCATATCAAGAGCGCAGGCATCTTTTCCGCTGTTGCCAAGTGTATTCCTGCATTATTTCCTGTCTCTTTCTCAACCAGTGGAGATTCGTTTTTCTTGTCTAACATGTTAATCATATCCTTGTTTTATTCCGACTATGTGCTCTTTTGGTAAGGTTGTTAGCACCTGACATATTCTAGCCAATGGTATTCCGCTACCTTAGTTAACCAAAGTTCTAGATGGAAAGGAAGCTGGGGGAACACATTTTTTTCACTTTTCTGGTCACCTGCAGATAACCCACAGGTCTTCAGCGCGAGGAAAATCTTGGAAATCCGTTAGCGGGATTTTTCCTCAACACCGCAATAGTTTTTCGGGCACATTATAGTTTGCACTGTGAGTGTTATTTTTCGTGCTAGAAAATCTCTCTAAGAGAGGATTTGACCTGAAGATTGGACCAGACCGCCATTTTCCATGCCCTTGTACTTGGCACGTGAAACCACTTTCTGACTAGAACTGAGTGACCCTATTGGATAGGTAATTTGCTTTAATATCATTTATCCTGAAAAGGGTTTTTTTTTTCTTAAATTTTGCTTGATTTTCGATTTCGTAATTTGGTAACTTTTTTAATTTTTTTTTGGAATTACTTTTGCTCGGGTGAGACGATTATTTTTTTGATGCAACAGGGGCTAGTTTTTATATATTTTTTTGAAATCTTAAATATTAATTGCAAGTGTAACGAATTCATACGAAGACACTTTTTTAGTTTGAATTTCGTCGAACATCTTTTACCTCAGCAATTTGATTAATTTTCTTATTATATTAACCATATTTTGTGGATCGTAAATCGGCTCTATTTTATTTTAAAATAAAACCACACTATTTAAGCAGCTTGCATAGTGTGATTTGATTACTGCATTCGTTCTTTTTAATAGATAATAAACAGATTAATAAATGGCTTGCAGAGGTTTTCAGTAACAATTAAGTATGACGTAAATTGCTTTTCTTTTAGTTTATGGTATTTTTTTTGCATTTTGATTTGCCGCTGAAAAATAATTAGTTAAAAAAAACCCTTTTTTAAGCTGGTTATATAATAATTTAAATATATTTGTGCCTTTTGATTTTTCTTATTGTTGCCTTATTATATCTGTATTATTTGTAAGTATTCTCACAACGTTTCGCTTAAATATTTGCTATTCTTCAGGTCTATACATTCCTTCTTTTGTTAAGATTTTGCTATTTTTTTAATTTTATTCTCATTTCTATTTAAATTGGCCGAGGTCAGTCTAAATTTTCTATTTATTTTATATAGGAAATTGTTATAGTAATCGATTTTGTTACAAATTTATTTATTGAAAATTGAATTTAGTTTTATTGGAGTCAGTTATAATAATGTGCTTATATTTTTTCTTACCCAACGTTTCGATTAATTTTAGGTTATCATCAGGGTCTAATTTTTTTTTAAGTATTACAATTATTTCTACTTTATTACGTATTGCTAATTTAAATCATTCGGATTCAGTCGAAACCTTGTATTTATTTTAGTGTTAACGCTGGTTGTTGAGATTATATTTGATAAAGTAAATTTTAGAATTTTCCTTTTCGGTCTTAGTTTGTATTTGTGGATTTGTTGGATTTATTGACACAACGTTTCGACAGCCATCAGGGTATTTTGTCCTTATTGATGGTATCTTTAGAGATTTCATTTTAAATTATTTTATCATATTTTTTTATTTTGTTGCTTGCGGTTTTAATTTATTTAAAGAAAAGTTCAGATTAGTGCCTTGAAATTAATTAAATATTTTTGTTTATACTTCTCGGTAGTACTAAATTTTTTAAAATTAAATTATTGTTCTGACACTTCAGTTAATTTTGAATCAGTAGAAACCTTTTGGGGATTTTTTTGAATTAATTAAAATTATTTGGGTTTTCGTTATAGACTTTGAATCACTATGAAAAATTCTAGAAAATTTTGTTTTCATAGGGTTCAAGTCAGGGGCAAGTGCAACTGCAAGTCACAGACATAATTTCAAGTCACGGACTTAACTTCAAGACTCGGACTAATCCCATGTCACGGGCCTGGTTTGAAGTTAGGAGCGCTTCCGAACTTCCAGGTGCTGCTGGATTTGGTGACACTTATTGTTTACATTTTTTCTTTTATACCGTAACTGATAACACACTTATTGTTTATATTTTTCTTTTATACCGTAACGGATAAATAGATTTTTTTTTACTTTATTTGTGTGTTTGATTTAACTCACTCTTTTTGCCTGTGCGGGTTAATTGAGCTAGGGCATCTACATTGCACGCTCTGTTGACCACGAGCTGTAATCTTGATACCTTTTTGTGATCGAAATAATTTAAAATAAAACAGTAATAATAATTATTATTAAATAAGAGCGTGGCAATCTTGTACCTTGGTTTTGAGAAAATAGCAGCATTCTTATGTATCAGCTAAAACAAAAATTCGATGTGTTAACAATTTGTTTACAAGATTGAAAGATAGACTGCCTGCTGAAAATGAGTCAAGGAATACGTTTTACGTCGGTCAGACGAGGCGGTATTTAAAACATCGCCTACGACAACATACAAACGACTGTCGAAATAATAATAAAATAGACCCCAACTCATTGACATATTATACTAGGAGGATGGACTGGGCCAACTGCCCAATAATCAATAACTTCGGAGTGGGAGAGAGAAATGTTGAGAGAGATAGCGCGAGTCGTGGCAAAAAATCTTTCGTTTGCCCGCCAAATCACTTGTTGTTTGTGTTATTCGTGCTTTTGCATGCGCTTTTGTATTGTAAATCATTTATTATTGTTATTTTGTGGCATATTTGTATTAAAATGAGATCGTGTTCTGCTGTTAATTGTACTACAAGAGCGAAAAAAGGCGAGAAAATAAAATTTCACAGGTAAATAGTTTTATATAGGTTAGGTATTAAAAGCAATATTAATAACATTATTTAACAGTCCGAAAATAAAATAACTGTAGGTACTTGTATAATAATTACAACTCATGCTCTTTAATGATGTTTTTTAGATTTCCAAAAGATGATAACTTAAAAAAGTTATGGGTACATGCTGTTAGAAGGAATAATTATAATCCAGGCAGTACAGCTGTTATTTGTGAAAATCATTTTAGAGAGGATGACTATGAGGTCAATGTTCATGGAAATCGGGTATTAAAAAAGCAAGCAATTCCATCACAATTTGATTTTCCTGCTCATTTAATCAAAGTTATCAGGAAGCGTAAACCCATTACAAGAAGAGTTAATGTAAACCAAGGTAAGGGTGACTGTAATTAATAATTGATGATTATTCTGCTGATAAAATAAGACACCCTCTAAGTAATATAATGTTATAATATAAAAACATATATCACTTTAAAACAAATATTTAATAATATTCATAAAGTTTAAATATAAATATACATTTTTAGGAAATGCTGTTGCAGGATGCAGTACTAACGTACTTCCTGAAGTAGACCCTATGGAAGTTGATTTAGTGCCAGAAGTTAATAATGGGCCTGAAGATAAAGTAATTAATATACCCAATGAAATAAAATCATCTTCCAGTGTAGAAAAAAAACCTTTTGTGAGGTAAGGAATATGTACAATTGCTTAATAAGGCATTGTTCATTATAGAGATTAGATCGCAAGTTTAATTGGCTGTAATAAAAACTCTCCCTATAAGGCTCAAATTCACTTATTTATAACAGTATTAAGTTGTTGACAAAAATCTGTAGGTATTTTCTATTTTTAGAAATAGACGGGATCCAATAGTCTTTGGGGATTTCCAGGAAAGTGATTTAGAGTTTCAAGAAAAGAGGAAGAAATTTTGGAAAATTGCTAATCAAACTGTTTGTAGATATAAAAAAATGAATAAATATTACCAGAGTAAAATCAGTCGACTAAAACAAAAAATAAAGAATCTAAATGCACTATTGGATGAATTAACAAGAAGTAAATAATTGTCATCAGACCAGTCATTTATATTAAAGGTTGATAATTAATTTTATAGTAGATATTGCATGATTTTTGTATGTTGTAGGTTGAACTTAACAGACTATTTTTTTTTGTGGAGGTATTTATAAATTTTCATAACTTTTTTCAAAATAACTAACTTTTTTAGGAAAGTATTCCAGGTACCATCAAGGAAATATTGTTTAGACAGTTAAAAAAAGGTGTATGTGCTAAATATACTCCAGAATTAAGGTCATTTGCTCTGACTCTGAATTTTTATTCGTCATCAGCATATGACTATGTACGTCGTATATTTGGTATTAAGTCTTTGCCACATCCTAGAACCCTGTCCAAATGGTATAGCAGTATTGACGGGTCACCAGGATATAGTTCTCAAGCACTAAATGCTATTAAAAATAAAGTTCGGCTAGAAGAACAAAAGGGCAAGAAATTGGTGGCTGGTTTAATGATTGATGAAATGTCCATTAGAGAGCATGTTCAGTGGACAGGAAGTAGACATGTTGGGTATATAAACTTTGGTACAGGTTTACAGGAAAGCGATATTTTACCAAGAGCTAAAAATGTACTGGTTTTTATGGTGGTTGGGTACAATTGCAGATGGAAAGTGCCAGTGGCTTATTTTTTAATAAATTCATTATCTGGTGATGAAAAGGCAAACTTGGTAATAGGTTGTCTTCAACAACTTGGAGACACTGGAATTTCCATCAAGAGTTTGACTTTTGATGGATGTGCTTCAAATATAGCTATGTCCCATATATTAGGGGCTAACTTGCACTTTCCGAACATAAAACCTTATTTTTTAAACCCTATCAATAAAGAAACAATATATATTATTCTTGATGCTTGCCATATGGTAAAGTTAATTCGTAATGCTTTGGGTGACTGGGGACAGCTACAGGATGGCGAGGGCAGAATAATTAAATGGGCACTGTTTGGTGAGTTAGTTAATTTACAGAATGAGTCTGGCCTTCACTGTGCCACAAGAATACGCTCTAGGCATATCCAGTATTCTAAAGAAAAAATGAAAGTAAAACTTGCTGTCCAAACATTTAGCTTAAGTGTGGCAGACGCGTTAGAGTACTGTGACAAGGATTTAAATATACAAGCATTTCAAGAAAGTGAAGGAACAGTCGAGTTTTGTAAAAATATTAACAACATTTTTGACTTGTTGAACACTCGAAATGCTTATAGTAAACTCTCATATAAAAGACCACTTTTTAAAGGAAGTGAAAACTTCTTAAAAAATTCTATTGATCATTTTGTGAACTATTTAAGCACTTTAAAAGGACCTACGGGAGAAAATATTTTTATTAGTAACAGGAAAACTGGTTTTCTTGGCTTAATTGTATGCTTATTAAGTCTACAAGGAATTTTTAATGACTTGGTAAAAACAGATATTTTACAGTTTCTTCTATCATACAAATTAAGCCAAGATCACTTGGAAATGTTTTTCTCTGCTGTACGACGAAGGGGTGGCTTTTCAAATAACCTAACGGCATGGCAGTTTGAAAATGCCTTTAAACGCCTATTAGTACATAGCGAAATAATTTCCCCAGACAGTGCCAATTGTTTATCCCAGGATAATACATCAATTTTAAATATTAGTGTAAATTATAAGAATAATACTTTAGATACTCTAGAAGAAAATTTTGAATTATCTGAAGAAATTAATAACAGTTTTATTTCTAATTTCAACAACATTACTAATTGTATATATTTAAATGATGTTACAGAATATATTGCAGGATTTGTATCTAGAAAACTTGTAAGAACTTTAAATTGTAATGTGTGTGCTTCTTCAGTAACGAATAATGTCTCATGGTCAATGTTACTTAATAAAAAAAACAGGGGGGGGCTTTGCAAGCCGTCTAAAGATGTTGTAAAGATTTGCCTTGTTGCTGAAAGTATAATAAGAACACAGCAAAATTTTACAACATCTAATTTAATTTTAAAATTAATCTGTTTGGCTTTAAGACAGCTAAATGTAACACAGTTATTTACATCTTTGTCAGAGCATTGCTTGGAGCAAGATCCTCTAGATGGGCATGTTTTACAGCTAATACGGCTAATATTAAAACACTACTTTACAATAAGAGTTCATCATATAAATTCAACAAACAATGAAATAAATAATAGGATAAGACACAAGCTAACAAAAACAATAATTTTTAGTCACCAATAGTTTATTTTTAAATTTTGTCTACAAATATACTTCATTTCTGTGTGTCCTCTCATTTCAAAGTAACAAGAAACACTCTTTAATTCAAATTCAAAAATAGTTTATTTGTCACATATCAACATGTATAGCATTTTACATAGTTTCCTAATACAAAACTTACATGACAAAAAGGGTCAGCCTCTCGATTATGAATAACCGTTAGCAATTACACCCAGCGGACTCAGTGCAGTTGTGAGGTGCCCTACATTGATCGATTTAATATTAAAATTACTAGATATATCAGTATTTCGAATATTTAAACTAAACATTTTCAACATCTTTAAATATGTTAAATGTTCTAGCCCATATAATCCTAAATTGAAATAAAAAATTACACCATAAGGTAAAGCCGATGGTAAAGCAGCAGCTAACAGTTTAAATGTGCATAGGGTTACTTATAAGTAAGCCAATTAAAGACGGGGTCACAGGTAAAAAGTTTAGCTAGTAGATATCATGACTCGAAAAAAAAAAACACTAGCTCTATGATGCCCATATACCTAAGTTATGTCCAGACATGTAAAAAATCTAAAGAAATCAAGTAATTATAACACCATGTTATCACACACTACAGTATGAAGTTTGGGACTGAGATTAGATATTTTGACCCCAGTAATTGTAAGGGTAATATTTTTCGACTTATAACCTTTCATTTATGTGTAATGTAATAAAAATTGATTTTTTTTTTAAATGGTTGTTTTTATTATCTTCATCCTTCCCTTTATTTCGCATATAATAAAACATAGGTACACTATCCACATCATTTTTTTATTTAGCAATGATTACAAACTTTAACAATGTTTTCTAAAATCCTTTAAAGAGTGCTTTAAGCACTGGTAAGTACTCAGAATATTTTTAACTTAAGTGAGTGTTTATCTAAACTAATCTAATAGCCAAATTACTTTAATTTCACTAATTTAAGCAGTCAACAAATCTCATGACTCAAACTCTCAATAACGATATTTCATTCTTAATTATATGCAAATGCATCTTAACGCGTTTTATAAATGTATTGGTATTTTTTATATTCCTTAGATTATCAGGCAATTTATTAAATTCCACCGATGATTGCACTATTTAACAAAATATTGTTTAAAACACCCCGTCTTCTACTTCGTACGTATACTTTCTCCGTATTTTCTGCCACACCTATCTCCATCTCTCTCTCGGTTCTCTCTTTCTAGTCTCTTCCACATTTTAATACACGTCGTTTATTGCTAGTGGGCCAGTCCATCGTAGTATAATACGTCAATGCCCCAACTGCTCTCAGTCTTCATCATCGCAACAAGGGTCATGAATTTGATTTTTCAAACACAATAATCTTTGATAAAGAACAAAATTATATAAAGCGTAATATTGAAGAAATGATATATATTAACCTGAATAATTCGATTAATTTTAGAACAGATACAAACAATTTAAGTTGCTATTACTCACCAATACTAAATAAATATAAAGATCATTTCCAGAGTGGTTTAAAGCAATAATATAAAAAATATTACCCTCGCCTGTCCTATTTTTTTTTTCACTATTTTTCTGGGTTTTTGTTATAATTTAAATTTGTTACCTACTAGGTTAGATGTTTCGTAAAGTTTTTTTTAAGTTTGATTTATGTATTATTAGTTGACTTTGTATACGCCATACTGAGCGGTCTTGATGTAATTCTACTATTTGCGATAAACCCCTAATTCTTTAATATCTAACTTCATATCGTTTCCTATATCAGTCGGAAATAAATCATTGTTTATAAGAATAACTTAAAACGTAGAAAGGGTGTATTTGCTAAGATTTTGCAGTTATCTCATCAAGCTTTATACATTTACATACACTAAAATGATTTATAAAGGCATCCAGACCGCGCGAGGTATTGGTAAGTTAAACAATGTTATTTATTCTTGTCTTAATGTGTTACAATTATTGGCTTTGCTACAAGGCAGTCGCCAGATTGCTCTCCGTCCGGGGATCAGAGTCGTTAAATCGGCGACCCTCGAAGTCGACCCTGCACCTTATTCCAGTTTGGAGACGTTATCGGTAGGATATTTTTGAAATGCATCTTGGCTTCCACTAGGTGCCCCTTGAGAGTACTACCGATATCACGAGATGACCCTTTCTTTCAAGCTATCCCCTTACCCCTCCCACTCCCGCCACGTAGCGGCCATTACGCTAATATTCTATGTAGAACTGCGGCAGACGAACGGGATAGAATGCAGGAACAACTAGGCCTCACACGTTCATAGCGTCTGCTCCCTTTCCAGCGGGGTCGTTAGTTTCCACACTGAGCGGTTGAGTATCCCGTTTCCCCCCGAAATAAAGCAGCAAAACCGAACACGTGGCACCACTTATGTTAACAACACAGAGGTCTGCATTCGACGATACGAACCGGAAGACTGATGTGTTCAATTTATTTTTGCTCGTCATTTTTTAAATAGGGTTAAGTACAATTTCTGACATTCCCTTAGACAAGGAAAGAGAGAGGACGCGTAACCACCATTTATGCGCCGTCTCAGAAGTGAGGCCAATTTATCCATCGACGTCATTTTCTGGTGGCAGCGTGGTTTTGTAGTGTGATTTTTAGAGAAAAGTGAATTAAAGACATTGTGATTATTATCGAACTAAAATGGTGAATTGTGCTTTTGGTTGCAAAAGTCGTAGCGAGAGAAAAGAAGCTGGAATAACCTTTCACAGGTAAATAAAAGAAAATTGTATATTTTAGGTGTCCCTATAATTCGCGTTTTCATTATTAAAGGCGGCCTAATACCTATATTTCTATCCACACAGTTTATATTTACTGGTAGGCAAATAAGTAACTCAGCATTTTGGTCCTCTTTCATTCAGAATAGCTTATAAAATTATCTAATTTATGATCTAATTAGGCGTGAAGGTCGATTTATTCCAGTGGCGTAGGCCATGTTTCATGGATATAAAGAAATAATAGTTATTCAACCTTCATGTGTGGTGAATATTATTATAATTCAATTAAATGTATTTTTCTTTTTAGGTTTCCTCTAAAAGATGTGCAAAAAACTGTTTTATGGGTAAAGCAGCTGCATATTGCAGACTGGACACCTACAAAAAATGATAGGCTATGCTCGAAATATTTTGACCCCAACCTGTTTTATCGTGTTGGCGAAAAAAAATGTCTACTAGATGAAGCAGTACCAACAGTGTTCCCTGATGTACCAAAATATATGCAGCCAAGTAGTTATTATCGCAAGGTAAGTTTTATCAGCAATATTGATTTTTGTGTAAAATATAAATGACAGAATATTAATTCATACCATCTATTTATCTTCATTCTTAATTCACATAATTTCATAAAATATTTTTTACTTTCCAACATATTGTTTGATTTTAATGTTCATTTTGCTTTTAATGTATTGGTAAATTTAATATTAGCATTTGTTTGTATTTTATCTTAATTGTTAAGTTTTTTTATGACACCATTTATTTAAAAATACATTGATGTATTTTTATAAATATAGAAATTTTTGTCTAACTTTTTTTTTGATATATTGTGTATTTTATTTCAGGGGACAAAGAGACCTCATCAGGAAGAAGCATCTACTTCTTCAGTTCCAGACACAGCAGTTCTAGATACTCCTAGAAAACAAAAACTGAAGCGAAAACTTTTTAGTCAAGTTGCTAAAAGTCGTGCAAAGTCTAAGGAAATTAAAGTTTTGCGAGAGAAAGTAAGAAGGTTGAAAAAAAAGGTTACCTCTGAAACAATTGATTATTTCTTTAAAACAAAAAAATCTATTGTCATCAGAAAGTTCTTATTTATTTGAAAATATGCCAGAAATAACTAAAGAACTGCACAAAAGAAAATTAGGAAAGAAAATTAAGTACTCTCCAGAACTTAGAAAATTTGGGATAACTTTAAGTTTTTTTTCTCCAAAAACTTACGATTATGTTCGTTCTGTGTTCGATACATGTTTACCACACAGAAGTACTATAGGTAAATAGTTTAGAAATATTAATGCGGATCCTGGCTTTACAAGTGAGTCATTTGTCATTCTAAAAAAACAATGTGACCTTTCTCATAAGCCTATTTTTCTTGCTCTCATTGTAGATGAGATGTCTATCAGAAAACATATTGATTGGGACGGAGTTAAATTTCATGGTTATATAAATTATGGCATCGACTTACAAGATGACAATAATCCTATGGCAAAAGAGGTTTTTGTTTTAATGGTTGTGTGCATTAATGGTCAGAGGAAATTGCCAGTAGGTTACTTTTTAACTGATGGATTGAGTGGTCAACACAAAAGTGCTCTTGTCTCCCAATGCATAAGTTTATTAACTGAGACAGGGGCATGATAGTGCACCATCCAACATTGCAATGTCAAATATTTTGGGGTGATAATAATATGCCAACCTTACAAACTTTTTTTACTTTAAGAGGAAACAATATTTATAATTTTTATGGCAATGGACATTTAATTAAGTGGGAATATATGGCAAATTTAGAGAAATTGCAAGATTCAGAAGGTTTGCATTTAGGGAATAAACTACGAAAAGCTCACATAAATTTTTTCAAACAAAAAATGAAAGTCAGATTAGCAGTACAATTATTAAGTGAATCGATTGCTGATTCGCTTAATTATTGTGAGGAAGAATTGCAGTTAAAAGAATTTATGGGTTGTAAGGCAACCTCTGACTTTATT
The DNA here is from genome assembly GCA_030620095.1 of Kuschelorhynchus macadamiae. Taxonomy (NCBI): domain Eukaryota; kingdom Metazoa; phylum Arthropoda; class Insecta; order Coleoptera; family Curculionidae; genus Kuschelorhynchus; species Kuschelorhynchus macadamiae. The sequence continues at coordinate 12,923 of JAUTXW010005018.1, read as the reverse complement.
AGAATAATTAACCACTGCTTTGATATTTTAAACTCCATATCACTAATTCCTCCAGGTTTTAAAAAGGCAGTTTGTGAAAGAAATATAGAACAGACAAAAAGTTTTATTGCTAACTCTATTGATTATCTTTCTTTATTAAAATTTGAGGATGGGGAATTAGTAGTTCAATCCAAAAGAAAAACAGGCTTTATGGGTCTTATAATTTCTTTAAAAAGTGCATTGTTGATGTATGATGATGAATTAGTTACAAATAACAAACAATTAATTTATCTTCCTTTATATAAAGTCAGTCAAGATCATTTAGAATTATATTTTTCTTCAATAAGATCAAAATGTGGCTTCAATAATAACCCTACTGCACGGCAGTTTATGGCATCGTATAAGAAATTATTAGTAAGAGCAGAAATAAGGGAGGGTGGTATGGGAAATTGAATACCCTTAGACGATATACCTATTTTAACAGGATCAAATAGATTCGATTCACCTGAAGAAAATATTAATTCAAATAGGATGTATTTGAGCTGTCAAAATGAACCATTTCCTTTGGAAAGTGTTTGGCATGATCATAATTACCTTATAAATAGTGAGATTTTGAGTAATTGTTCAAAACAAATTATTATTTATATTGCTGGTTTTGTTGCCCGTCAGCTTATTAAGGTTGTCAAATGTGAAAGCTGTTTGACTGCATTAAGTGGTAACCGAGAAAACTTTTTGCATTCGCTGATAACAAAAAAAAGTCATGGTGGATTGACGTATCCCTCAGAGGATGTGATAAAAATTTGTAATATCTGCTAGCATTTTATAAGAATAAATGAAAATGAGTTGGTAAAAGCCAATTTTAGCATTAATGTCTTAAAAAGGAGAATAATGTTTGAATGCATTGAATCCCAATGTTTTAGCAGTTTGGAACAACATGTTTTAATTTCTAATGCTAATTGTAACCATATATACTTTTTAACAGAATCTGTTGCATCAAAATATCTTAATATTCGCATACATTTTGTAACTAAAAGATTGTCTGCAATAACAGATCCTGTTCGAAATCAATATACAAAACTTATTTTATTTAGAGGACAATAAATGAGTGTTAATTTTTATTGTTCAAGTTTATTTTTTTCCTTGGATATCACTTTTCATTTTTACCTACTTAGGTACTTTTTTATGTAATATATTTTTAGTAATGTATTTTTATGGTAATATATGTAGACTCTTTCAGTGGGGTTAACAGACATGAAGGAAAATAAATCGATAAAAGTATTCCGTAACTGTTTTATTTCACAAACCGCAATGTTAAAGACGCGATACAAAAACAAACACGAGCTTACATCCATTGACACTTGACAACCTCACCAGTGTGTCCAACTTATTAAAATACTGTAGAACAGCTGATCGGTGAATATTGTATCGGTTGCCGGATACATAAGAATTGCTAACTTTAACACCCTCGACCAATTCTACAATCATATCTTCATATCTTAGACAAAATACAAATGTTTAAAGTAATACAAAAGGTAAGTATACTTGCAACAGTACAAAAGAGGTAAGCATACCCACAACATAACAATACAAAAGGTAAGTATCAAAAACAGGTAAGTATTCTTAACATAATATAAACAGTAAGCATTATAAACAAAACTTAAAATTAGCATTCACAAATACCCAACTTTTCACGAAAATATTTAAATTTCACATGGCATAAAGCTTTCGTACAAATATCCGCTATTTGTTCAGAAGAAGGTACATAATTTAGAATAATATCACCTTTGCTTACACAGTCTTTTATATAATGATACTTAACATCAATGTGCTTCGTTCTCTTAGTTTCAAGAGTGCTTGCCATTTTTATGCAAGACTGATTGTCTTCATAAATTTTTATTGGATAAACATCATTATTTAAAAGTTCTTTTAAAATATGTGATAAAAAAATACATTCTGTGGTACATAAAGAAAGTGCTACATACTCTGCTTCTGCGCTAGACAATTCAACAGTTGTTTGTTTCTTTGTCTTCCAGAACACCACATTTTCATGAACTTTAATTACAAATCCGGTAATATTCTTTCTGTCTGTATTATCATTGGCAAAATCTGAATCTACATAAGCAGATAGTATTTGACAATCTGTATTATTTTTAGATTTGACATATTTTAAACCAAATGTTTCAGTTCTTTTTAAATATCTTAGAACATTTTTCAGATCTTTCCAATGTGAATCAGTATAGCATGTTTGAAACTGACTAAAGTAACTAACTGTATAGCTTAAATCTGGCCTTGAACCAAGCATTAAATACATAAAGTGTCCTATTAATTCCTTATATGGATACTGCTTTACACAAGATACATTATCAGATTCAACAATGCTTTGTTTTGGTTGTATTGGTACATTAGTCGGTTTACATTCTGACATGTTAAACACTCTCAAAATTCTTTGAATTAAACATTTCTGATGAATAATTAAATAATCATTACCTTTAACAATATTCAAACCTAGAAATTGCAAGTGTTTATCATTTGTCATATCCTTCATTTCAAAATTGGTTGACAATAACATTTTGATATTTTTAAGTTCTGACAAAGACCTTGAAATCAAAATTAAATCATCTACATGAATTAACAGGTAAGTATCTATATTATAATATAAACAAGGATCGGCTTGTGAACGTTTAAAACCAATTTCTAACAACATATTATTTAAACGATCATACCAACATTTGGGAGATTGTTTCAAACCGTACAATGATTTCTTTAATTTACACACACTGTTTGACAATTTACATTTCACACCTTTAGGAATGAACATATACACTGGCTTTTTCAAAGAACCATTCAAAAACGCGCACTTCACATCTAACTGGTGTATATAGAGGTCGTTTTGAACACTGAGAGATAAAAGTACCTTGAGGGTTAACATTCTGGCTACTGGAGAGTAGATTTCCTCCTGTATGTCGGACTGTAAAAAGCCTCTAGCTACAAGTCTAGCTTTCTTTGCCGTTTTACCACCCACTTCCTTTTCTTTGAAGATCCACTTTGAGTCTATGATTTCTTCTCCTTGTGGCATACTGGCAATATCCCAAGTGTCATTTTTCTCTAATGAGGTTAGCTCTTCGTTTATAGCATTGTTCCAACCTTTTGTCATTGCTTCTTCAAAATTTTCTGGAACTTTAGAACTATAATTTCCAACGGATAAGGCAATCATTATATTTTCATCTTGGCACATGTCAAAATCTTCAAATTTCTTAGGTAACTGTGACTTTCTTTTGCTCTTTCTTACTTCTTTGCCTTGAACTTCTACCTCATGTCTACTGTTATGATTTTCTTCCTCTTGTTCTATCTGATTTTCTCCATTTTCTTGTTCCTCTGTATTTTCTTGACATACTCTTATTTCTGTTGGCTGTCTCTTTGCATCTTTTATACTTTGGGTTTCATCAAACACTATATTTCTGGCCTTTATTATTTCTTGTTTATCTGGATGCCACATCAAGTATCCATTACTGGTGTATCCCACTAAATACAATTTTTCACTATGGGAATCTAACTTAGTTTCTCTTCGCTCCTTTGGGATATGAACATATCCCACACACCCAAAAATACGAATTTTGTCTAATTTTTGTTCTTGGTTATACCAAATTTCAGCTGGTGTTATGTCATTTGGCAAAGTTGACGTTTTTGTGCGGTTATTCAAATATATTGCTGTTTTTACGGCTTCGCCCCATAGAATTTTTTTCATACCTGCATCAAACAAAAGGCATCTGGCTTTATCCATGATTGTTCTATTGAATCTTTCTGCAATACCATTCTGTTGTGGGGTATAAGCTACAGTATATTGAATTTGAATACCTTGATCACTACAAAATTGTTTAAATTCATTTGATGTATATTCTCCACCACTGTCACATCTTAGATATTTTATATTGCTATTAAATTGTGCTTTCACCATATACACATACTTTTTAAATGCTTTTAACATTTCATGTTTATATTGCACTAGGTAGCATACTGCAAAATGTGAGAAGTGATCTATAAAACTCACCATATACTTCTTATTATCATGTGTACTGGGAGTGACAGGCCCACAAACGTCAGATGAAACAACATCTAAAATGTTCTTTGCTTTTCTATGATCTTCAATCGGCTTAAAAGGCAGTTTTGTCTGTTTACCTTTCAGACAGATTTCACAGACTCCAGAGGATGGGAATCTAGACGAATGACCCATTCTACGATGCATCAAATCTCTGTTGTCTTCAATTGCATTTGCCTGGAAATTATCTGCATAAAATTCCATTTTATACAAATTTCCTACTACATTCCCTTCAATGACCTTTTTATTTCCTAGTACTGTCAACACTTTTCCATTTTCAAAAGTTACAGAAAATCCTCTTGCCTCAAGTTTCCTTACAGATAGAAGGTTATGTGATAAGTTTTCACATACAAGCACATTTTCTATTTTAAGCCTCTTTCCTTCTGCTGTTTTGAGGTAAAGAGTGCCTTGTTTTTTAGCTGTAACCACTTCACCTAACTTTGCTACATTAATCTGGTGATTTACACTTACAGTGTCTTTCAAAAACTGTTCAACTTTTGATGTTACTAAATGATTGGTAGAACCACTGTCTATTATAAATGAAATTTTATAATTGTCATTATAAGTGTTGGTACTTACATGATCAGATGTCAGAAATACAAATTCATTTCCATCACTGTCTTCTGCCAAATTACACACATTCTTACGTTCACTACTACCAGGTTTCAATTTTGGACACTCTGCCTTCTTATGCCCTCGTACACCACACCCATAACACTTCCATCGAAATTCAGAGCGAAATTCTGACTTTGAATGTTCACTGCTATTTTCTTTCCTTTTTGGTTTTTCCCAAGTTTTCTTTTTGCTACTATAAAATACTTGTGAGGTTTCCATTTCTGCTGATGTTCTGTCCCTATTTTTCATCTGCCTTGCTTCTTCCATTAAGAGTTTGTTTTTCACAAAATCTAATGTTACTGATGAGCTTCCCTAGCAAAATAGTACATCAATCGCAGTCACTACAGCTTGGTATGATTCAGGCATAGCACACAATAACTGGGTTAGGATTTCATTATTGTCCAACGTGCCTCCACATGCTTTCAATTCTGAGATGGTTTTCTCAAACTCCACTATGAAATTATTCAATGGTTCTGTGCCTTTAAAGGTCATATCTCTAAGTTTTCGTTGCAAATGTACTTGATTAGCAATACCTTGTTTGGTGTAAGTGCCCTTCAACTCTTGCATGATCGCCTTGGCTGTGGTTTTACCCTTTATCATCTCAAGTACACTGTCCGCAAGACACTGAACTATTATATTCCTAGCCTTGACATCTTGCTTGTTAAAGCTTGCTAGTTCTACAGCTTCTGTAGGGGGATCTTTCTCCAACATTTCCAGTACCCCTTGTTGTTCCAGCATCAACTTTAAGCGAAACTCCCAATTTGAGTAATTTGTACCATCAAACTGGTTCTGGAGACTGCCTGCCATTTTTGTACTTCTAGTCAACCACCAAATTGCACGTGCACACGTTACTTACTTTTATCACTATTCCCTCAATTCTTCTGTCACTGGGCCCATAACCTGTAGACTCTTTCAGTGGGGTTAACAGGCATGAAGGAAAATAAATCGATAAAAGTATTCCGTAACTGTTTTATTTCACAAACTGCAATGTTAAAGACGCGATACAAAAACAAACACGAGCTTACATCCATTGACACTTGACAACTTCACCAGTGTGTCCAACTTATTAAAATACTGTAGAACAGCTGATCGGTGAATATTGTATCGGTTGCCGGATACATAAGAATTGCTAACTTTAACAATATATGGATTTATAATGATTGCATATTTTATTTCATCAACAATAATTGGTTGTTGGTCTTAGAGATCTTTCCTACGTTATCTTAAAATGTAGGTATATTAGAGCTATTAAAAGAGTGTAGTGATTAAATGAGGTATGTAACAATTTCTTTATTGAAATTTCAGTTTTCTGTAAATGTGATTAACCCTAAATAAAATAGGAAATTTGACATAATTTTTGAAATTTTAAACAAATTCCCTTCATTATTTACTGAACTCTTCAGTTGGGTCTAATATATCGATAAACACACTTTGATCAGTTCCACTAGTAAGATTTCAATGTTCATTTCAGGCATCATTTTACTTAAACCCGAGCGTTACGCCACTGGACGAGCCAGCCTGGTGGCAGCAAATCATATGCATAAATTACGCGTCCTCTCTCTTTCCTTGTCTAAGGTTTTTAGTTACCTATCATCTGATACGAATTTTAACTTCGACAGGTAATGTCAAATTTTGACAGCTTCTGTCAAAATTGGTATCAGGAGATAGCCAACTAAAAAGCAAAATCGGAAATTGAAATCCATTTTGTTGCAAATTAAGTCGTTTAGTAGCTATAGAGCTTTAAAACGTCAAAAATGTCAATTTCCATCCTCCATTTTCTCGAAATTTGAATTTAGGTATAGGAAACATCAAAAACATATTTAGAATTTTCAGGCCAATATAAAATTGCAATAATATACAGGGCCTTCCATTTAGAAAACGGATGTTGATATGGGTTTCAGTTAGAAGCGGCAGTATCGCATAATTTAAAATATTCTAAAAATAGAGTTTATGTTTACCTATGGCCAGAGCCAAATGTTCAAGATAGTCTGTTTATTGGTTTTCCAAATATCTACTTCTAATAGGACATTCACCGTGAATAATCATTTATCAAAAGTAAATATATGGGTCATATATCAGTATACATACTTATTTTTATCAAGAAAAGTGACACATATTAAGAATTATATAACTTATTACCAATTTAGTTACGAGGAAAGTTCCGGGTAAAGCCACTTTACCGATTTTTGTATATTGCAAAAGGAAAATAAATAATGTTTAAAAAAACAATTCGTGGTATTAAAATAAATAATATTATGTACATATCTCTAGTTTACTGAAGAATGTTTAACGGACATTGAGGGTACATTGACTATTTTACATATATAACTACTAGCGGGTACCCGCGACTTCGTTAGCGTATGCCGACAATAAAAGGGGTAAAGGTACTTAAATAGACTTATTTACGTACCCCTTAAGATCCGTTTTTATGTAATACACTGTATACATTAAAATATGAAAAAAATAAAATAAAATACATTTGTTAAAGTTTTTTTTTTTTTGAAAAACTAACGGTTTTGATAATAAGAAGTGTAATATTGCAGGGACGGGGCGGTTTTACCCCCTGAAATTTGAGGTTCGTAAAATCCCCTTTTATCAAATCTTTACATCATACATTCAACCTCTGTGCCAAAATTCAGCTTTTCACGTCAAGAGGTTTGAGTGGGATTGCGATTAATCAATGGCCCAATATTGAACCAACCTGTACAATTTTTTAAAAAAATCTTATAATATGTAAAGTATGAAAATAAAAAATACCCGAAATCCTAAGCGTTTTGTTTAATAGAAAATAATTTAATACTTAAGGTTTCATCCCTTTACAAGTCTCTTAAAAAATCATACCTTACAACATATACAAAATGCCCTTATACAAAAATGCCTTATTCAAGAGATTTTTTTCAAAAACTAACAGTTTTGTAAATAAAAAAGATATTAATATTCAAGGGGCGGTTTCACCCCCTTGAAATTTAAGTTTCGACAAGCCCCGTCTTGTCAAACCTTTACACCGTACAATCAACCTCTATATCAAAATTCAGCATTTTATGTCAAGAGTGACCCGAATTTTTAAACACCCTGTATTCATTTTTTAAATATCTTTAAATGTGTAAAAAATAAAAATAAATAACACCTATTCAAACGTTTTTCCAAAAACTAACCGTTTTTTAAATAAAATATATTGTATTATTTAAAGGGTGGTTTCATCACCTTGTAACTTAAGTTTTGAAAAATCCCTTCTTTCCGAACCTCTACACCTTGCAGTCGACCCGTGTACTAAAATTTCGTTTTTTACGGCAAGCGTTTGAGCAAGATCGTGATTAATCAGCGACCCGATTTTTTAAAACACCCTGTATAACAGTTTCGCAGTTTTAAAATAAAATAAATAAACAAAATAAGATGTGATAACATAGAAAAACTAGGAAGTTTCACCTCCTTGGAATTCGAGTTCCGAAAAATATCTTTTTATATAACTTTTACTTCTACATCGGGAAATCAATCTGTGTGCCAAAATTCAGCTTCTTATGTAAAGCGGTTTGAGCAGAAGCGTGTTTAATCCGTGAGTCAATTAGGATTTTATATATTAGTATAGATAGATAATAAAAACAATAACATTAAACATTAAAGTTAATTTTTGACAATATTTCAAATCTACGCCCCGAGCCTGCAAATGGCATTTCTTAACCAATACCGAATAAACAACTAGCACCATGGAACGAAATAGATTAGCGAGATTTACTCCTTTTTATTCTTTTGCAATTTAAAAATACAAAAATTTAGGCGCCTATGAAAATATTTTTTACTTTTGAAAGGCTTTATTAATTCCAAGAAGATATAAAAAAAATCTTATGCTAAGAATTAAAGCTACAGAAAAAAAATACACTATATATTATCCGCAAATAACGCCTTAGAAACTAATTCATCTTGTGATTACACCATATTTTGCCAGAGAAAAAAAACACTATATTCTTTTCCTGAATTGGGAAAAAATATGAAAGTGATTGTAAAAAATACGTAATACATTTTCATACAAGCATTGTTGTCAGATTTCAAAAGTAGACATAATATAAACATTTAATAAGTAGAACTTGTGTTTTATTCCAGGGTGATTAGTGTCCTTAAAAACTTACATTTTAGGTTTCTTCCTTTAGTTTTTCTTGTTATTTCATATAATATATGCTCATCCTTTTTGTTGAATGTTGATAATTCTATATTTAAAATGATTTATAAAAATTTTTTGTTCAACATATTTAATTTTTTTTTAAAAAACCATTTTCTACAAACTTAATTAATTTTTTTACATATATTTTTTATCCAAAGTACATATTAACCTAAGTCTAAGATATATATTTTTAATTTAGTTTTAAATAGGAATCCGGGTGGCCAACTAAGAATGGACGCCGGCCATAACTCGCTAACCGTTAATCATATAACTTGGGGGAAAAAAAATTATTAGCTAAATCGACTAAGAGAAATCGCTGGAAAATATTTTGAAGTTCCGCATATGGCCGCTAGGGGGCGCAACTGTTATGGTCAATCAGAAAAAGGGCTGTTTCTTAAAAAATATTCATGTAAAGGTATATTATAAATACTGCCATCGTAAAGAGTAGAAAAATTGTGATTTTTTTGTTAAGGATATTTTGCTTTCTAAAATGTAGTGGTGGGGGAAGGTCAAACATGTTTTTATTTAAATGTCAATAACTCCGTTATAAGTCAACGGAATTGAACAAACTAGGTCTCGTTTAAAAGAGCCCATCTTAACTAATAATCTGATGTAAAAAAAAATCCGAATTGATTGCGCCGTGGTAACTAGAGGGCGCTGATTGACATCACAACAATTATTACGCATTATTTTGAAAATTTTAAATAGCACGCTATATCTCTTTTAACACAATTTAATAGAGGAGGAAATTCTCAATAAGTCAGTGCAAATTTCAGCTTCCTAACTTTTTTCAAACCAGAAATATAAATAAAACAAATATTAGGGCGCTGGGTACGAACATCTCCCTAATCTGTATGAACATAGCCTACATCACAATAATTCAGTAATAATACCACAGATAATATTCAACGCAAATCGCTAAAAATTATACTAATGTTCTGAAATAACCACCAGGTGGCGCAGTAGGAGTCAATAAGTGCAATATTAAATTTTCATTATAATGGGAAATGAAAGCCATTTAAATGGAACGTGTGAAAGAAACGATAATAAAAATATAATTCAATTAATGCCGCCCTAAATGTTCAAATTGTCGGACATCGTTTTCGATGCACTTATGCATCCTATCTCGCGTAGCAACTGAAATAGTATTTATACAGTCTCTTATTCGCTGAATCATATTTTCCCGTGTAGTGGGTCTGGTGGCAAAAACTAAATCTTTCACTCGACCCCATAAATAAAAATCTAAACACGTTAGGTCGGGTGACCTAGCTGGCCATGGAAGGGTGCCGCCTCGCCCTATCCATCGGCCAGGATAGTGGGCATCTAAAAATTCCCGAACGTTGACGGCGAAGTGCGCTGGACAACCATCGTGCTGGTATACCAATCGTTGTCGGACGTTCAGAGGTACGTCCTCCAACAAAATCGGCAATTCCTCCCTTAAAAATCTTAGATATCTCTCACCATTCAATGGATTATCGAAAAAAAATGGTCCGATAATTCGTCCGCCGAAAATCCCTGCCCAACAATTTACAGACCAACGGCCTTGGTGCTGGACTGCGCGCATCCAATGTGGATTTGTTCTGGACCAATAATGTGTATTGTGAAGATTGACACGTCCATCGCTCTGGAAGGTAGCCTCATCGGTCCACAATATTCGCCTCAGAAATTGCCGATCTTCCCTCATTACACCCAAAAGCCAGTGACAATGGTTTAGTCTGTGATCAAAATCTGCAGCAGTCAATTCCTGATGCAGCACTAAGTGATATGGATGTAACCTAAAACAAGATGCAGATATTTAATTGATGTTCCAGGAAATTATTGGTTTTCTAGGCTTAAAGACCTATGTGACAACAAAATCACGTGACTTTTGTTAAAAAATATGTCCAGTTTATATTTGCAATGTCGTTGCTTACCTGTGCTCTTTGAGTATATTTTGAACAGTGGTTCGCGTTACTCCTAGGTCTAGCGCAAAATTCGAGTACTTAGTTGAGGATTAAACTCGATATACGCTAGCACATTAATTACATTCTCTTCGGTGCGTCCTCTGCGTTGTCTGCGGTATACGGGAATATGCACGTTTCCAGTGGTTCGCAAACGTTGGATCACTCGAAGAAAAACCTTTTTACTTGGGTGGCGCCTCTGCGGATATTCCTGCGCATATACTCTTGCAGCAACCGTAGCATTTCTCAAACATTCAAAATAAACACCTATCATGTCGAATAGTTCTTGATCTGTATAAATCATTTTGTTCTTAACACAACGCAACACGAACAATAACAAATCTTGAACAAGAAAAATACGAACTACAACAATAACATGAACAACAGCAACTAGAAAAACTCAAAAAACACGAAAATCTCGGACAAAAACGCGAAATGATAGCAATACTATTAGGAAATTCAAGAACGATAAATAGCAACTAAAAGGCACTGACAAGAAACTATTGTTTATTTTTTGACGTATTACTTTCAATTTTGTTTTCACATCCTACTATTTTTTTTGCTTGATGTAGACTAAGGAATTATTATTTATCTATGTTTTTAGTTTATTGTTATTCTTGTGCATAAATTGTCGATTTTAAGAAAGACGGAGATTTACCTTATAATATCTAACTTACTGAAAATAGAGTAAACTACAAAAAAATATAGAGAAAAGTAAAATTGCCAGTAAAACTATGCTTATTAACGTCTACTGCGCCACCTGGTGGTTATTTCAGAACATTAGTACAATTTTTAGCGATTTGCGTTGAATATTATCTGTGGTATTATTACTGAATTATTGTGATGTAGGCTATGTCCATACAGATTAGGGAGAGCGCCCTAATATTTGTTTTATTTATATTTCCGGTTTGAAAAAAGTTAGGAAGCTGAAATTTGCACTGACTTATTGAGAATTCCTTTATTAAATTGTGTTAAAAGAGATATAGCGTGCTATTTAAAATTTTCAAAATAATGCGTAATAATTGTTGTGATGTCAATCAGCGCCCTCTAGTTACCACGGCGAAATCAAATCGGATTTTGATGGGATCTTTTAAACGAGACCTAGTTTGTTCAATTCCGTTGACTTATAACGGAGTTATTGACATTTAAATAAAAACATGTTTGACCTTCCCCCACCACTACATTTTACGAGATAGAGCAAAATATCCTTAACAAAAAAATCACAATTTTTCTTTTTACGATGGCAGTATTTATAATATACCTTTACATGAATATTTTTTAAGAAACAGCCCTTTTTCTGATTGACCATAACAGTTGCGCCCCCTAGCGGCCATATGCGGAACTTCAAAATATTTTCCAGTTTCTCTTAGTCGATATATGATTTTTTTTCCCCCAAGTTATATGATTAACGGTTAGCGAGTTATGGCCGGCGTCCATTCTTAGTTGGCCACCCCGTACTATTTGAATTTCTAAGTGTACTTGGAAGTGTGTTAAATAATTTCAGACCATTGTGATATATTGATTTCAAACCTGTATTTGTGAAGAATCTTGGAAGATGCAAATGTTCACACTGCCTGGTATAGTGCGTGTGTCTCTGCTCATTTTTTTGAAACTCAATAACAGATCGCTTATTTCCATGAATTATATAATATATATAAAGTATTATTTTAAATTTATATATCCCTGAAATATCCATTAGTCTATTAGGCTTATACAGCAAATGGGTGGAAAAGCGTAAGGGAAGTTTAAAAACATTTTTGACTGCCTTGTTCTGTAAGACCCTTAATGGGTTCAACACGACACAACTAGCTGTAGCCCACACTGATACCAAGTAGTGCAAATGACTATATATATATATATATGGAAAAGTACAGTTGTTTACGAATTCTTAGATTTAACAGGTAACCAAGGCGATATAACAACCCTACAACTGATGCTACCTTTGATCTGATACGTCGCACATGCCTCTCCCAAGAGAGCCCCTCATCAATTAACAACCCAAGGTACTTTATAACATTTTTATATTGAAGATCATAATCTCCAAACTTAATTGATTGGTCATTATTGGAGACACCTCTTCCAACAAAATGTACGATGATTTGTCTATATTTAAAGTTAGTTTGTGGGAAGACAACCA
>JAUTXW010005017.1:755000-934715 GCA_030620095.1 Kuschelorhynchus macadamiae | reverse complement strand
TTTGTTTCTTCTGAGAATTGGTAGTTGCCCAAAAGTGTTTATTTCTCCTAATGAACATCCCCGCTGTAGAAAATATATTTTCATGTGTAAAAAGAATTTTCATGGCGAAATTTTCATCTCCCTGCATCCTTGTCAACATTTCCCGGCAAAACTCAAGCCTATGTATTTTGTTTAGGTCTGTTAAGTTCTGACCGGTCTAAACTTATAATCTCTATACTTGTAATGTTTTAAAGTTTCGTGAACTTTCCATATTTTCTCATTCAAATTTAATAACAGGATTGGGATTGATCGTTCTGGATCCTCTATAAAAAATTACCTTCAAAATATAACAAATATTTGCATATCTCTTTCTTCATTTCTAGTGACTGTTCGCTTTCTTGTCACAGTCTTTCTGTTTTCAAAATTGTTCACAATATAATAGATTGGCAGATGTTGATGGAGCAACTAATAATTTAAGATACTCCATTCTCTATTGGTTTCGTGTTTCACGATAATTATTTACCCAAAAGTATATTTTCAAAATATACGCTTTTTCTTCGTCATATATCTTGATATGTAATTAAGAAATTAAATAAATCAAGCGCCCACAACCAGTGACAAAATGGCCATGTTAAAAAACAACAAGTGAACTGACAGGCAAACCGGCAGACGGACTGACGAAATTGATCAAACATATTTTTTGGCATCTAGAAGAACGAAAACTGAAGATATGTAAAACTTGAAATGATGATTTTTGGACGATTACAAATATTTTATTTAGCCGCTATTTTGTTCCGCCATCTTGAATTAGTACCACGGTTTTATTAGTTCATATATATACCACCATTATTTATGACACACATTTTTAAAATGTCTATTAAGTAGTTTTTCAGGCTGAATTTTTAAATAATTTTCTAAACCGCCATTTTGTTCCGCCATATTTCTCTCAAAATTCATACCAAAAATTTTACCAGTTGATTCCTACATAATACTTACTTGATTTTTGTGCAGAATTTTAGATAAGTTTGATAAGTAGGTTTTTAATAATAATTTTTTTAACATTTCACTAGGCCGTTTTCATTGGATTTTTACCAAAATGTTACCAGGTCAACCCCATATGACCCTTAATTTTTGATCAAAATTTGAAGTCAATCGGGTAAGTAGTTTTTTAGTTCTGCCGCGAAAAGCCAGACTGACAGGCAGACCGACCGAATCGAGGAGGCTGATTTTTTGAAGATTACAAAACTTCCTTTTTACTAGGAAAGTAAAAAGCCCTAAAATTCCATTATGCGTTTTAAGTTCCAACACTGTATTTTGTGCACAGAAGTCTCAGCTCGATAAAACACATTTTTTCTTTTTGCTTTGAAATGACAAAATAACACATATGTTATTATTGAATTAGTCGTATAGACTATAAATTACAAGTAAGTGTATTTCCGCCAGTAAAGCTGAGCAAAGCGTCAAAAGATAAATTTGTTTATATATTTACCTAACACACGTGCGAGGCCGAATCACCTGCCTTTTTAGTAACTTGAGAATATAATTTTAAGAAAATAAACGACATAATATTAAGTATTATTTATGGGACGCTATTCAACTCTCTCACCGTCAACTTTTATTCCTTGCTGGGGAAGTAGGGTTGTTTAGTTTTTTTTTCTTATGTTATAGCTTATAAACAGAACGTCTCGATCTATTTTTTTTTAATACGACAAGAAAATCAAACTTTGTTTTGTAGAATTAATTTTTCTCTTTTAGAACATGGGCGTAGTAGCGGATTAAGAGGAGGGGGGCGGCCCCAATATTGTCCTATATGGAATTTTTTCTCTTTTTTATGAAAGACCAGACTCAGTCCGCCAGGATGGTTATCACTATTGTATTACGGGTAATGAGAATTTGATTTGTTAATCTTTACGAATAAACCCCATACTACGTAAGTGTAATGCCCCCGACCATTGCCAACATCTTTTAAGTGTGCCAGGGGTAAAATTTCAAGACAGAATCGTGTATGACGAGCGTCTCGCTTCCACTCGTATCATTAAATTAATGCACCATTAAAAAAAAATTGGGCTTAGATTTTGGAAAAGTTTTGTTTGTTTTTTTTTTTTGGCTAAAAGTCCATTTGTGCCAGTAAAAGTCATTAAAGCTTTCGAGTTGCTTAAAAATTCAGCAAAGCTGTGGTTTTAGTTGTTTTTATTTCCATGGGAAGTTAGTTAAATCTATACATTTTAAAGCTCGTTTTAAAGCGACTGGTGCAACTAGTGACTAGCGTTCCGTGTTGATGCTTTACGAAAAAAAGTATCACTTATTCTGATTAAAATTCTTGAAAAAAAAACGTGTTGCCTGAAAACTGCATGAGTTTTTTGAATATTTTATTTATTGTTTCATACTTAAAAATTTTGAACAACAAAGAAAACGAATGTGATTTTTATAAATAACACAATTTTTTTAGGGATTTTCGGGGATAATACCACGAGCGCTTAAAAATTGATAATTTTTCCCGAATGCGTGTTTTCTTATAATTTTTGTAGAGAAAACACGCATGAGTGGAAAATTATCTGGTTAATTTTTAAGCACGAATGGTATTTAGGAGGAATATTCCACGAATCAAATACAGGGAAACTAAGCTTTATTAACTGAATATTAAATACATACCTATTTCAAGTTCAGAAATTTGAATTTTGTAACAAATTGAACACAAATTGAATAATAATATACTAATAAAATTATTTGTCTAAATATTGAAAAGTACTTAATATAAATCTAAATATTCAATTTTAATTATTGATTGTATAACAAAAGGTACAGTTCTGATAATTATTAACCACATTGTTGTTTTGCGACGACGCACAATGGGTCAGAAACAGGCATTTTTGGGCAAAAATGTTCTACTTATTTTAAAACTGCTTGCTTATACAGAATATGTGGGCAATCTCTCGGAAATGAAAAGTATACGTAAAAATAATGCCACAAGTTTCTATAAACTTTTTTCAAAAATTCGATATTAAGGTAGATACAGGGTGTTATAAATTTCTATTTTTGTTTTATGGGATTAACTTTTGAAATACTATCCATATTTGAGAAAATTGGCATCCGGGGATTTTTTAAGATACGAAATTCAAATTTAATGTTATTGCGACTCTAAATTGTAGGGGGCGCCACCTACATGTATTTATTACTATTTAATGGATCTTAACTTATTTTACGTACTTGTATTAAATTTTTAAATAAAAAAAATAAGATAAAAATAAGAAAATACAGATACATTTTTGTTCGATATAAATAAATAATTCGGTTTACGGGAAAAAAAGCAATGGTTAATTTCAAGATTTTGGTTGATTCAACATACCTTCTAATCTTAAGCATTCCCTAGCTTTAAGAATTGATGATTGTTGAACTTCGAACTGAGGCAACATTGTTACTTAACTTTAACACCCTGTATCTTCGTTAATATCGACTATTTGAAAAAAGTTTAAAGGAACTTGTGGCATTATCTTTACGTGTACTTTTTATTTTCGAGAGATTGCCCACATATTCTGGGACACCCAGTATAAATTTTGTTGATAAGTGTGATTGCTTAGATTTAAGAAGTTTTTACACTTTACATTTTCTAAAATTAAAAATAAAAAATTATAGACTATCAAGATTTTACTCCTTTTAACATATCATTGCAAGAAAATGGCTGTAGATAAAGGATTAATAATAACTGTTAATTATTAGTTGTCATAGTATATTTACAATAATATACACAACCAAAAAAGTTTTACACCACCTTGTATTTTAATTAAGACATAACTACATTTAAAAAATTACAGGCTATTCTTTTATACAGTATGGTGCAAAACTTTTTTTGTATTTATGAAATAGGTACCTGACATTATCTGATCGCTATCATTTTATGATGATTATAATAAATAGAACTTAAGTGCAACTAAATTAAACGAGTTGAATAAAACAATAACGTGTAATAAACAAATTTAAGATTACAAAAATAATACGTTGTCAATAACTGAGTTTTAAATTTAATCTAAAAGTAGTTCTTTTGCATCTTCTGATAGATCTATGTGTTTTTTAAAGTTGTAACTCTTAAACTTGATAAAAATGGATCAGAAGTAACTAAGAGTCTCTTTAAAATATCTTCGTTGGTTGAAGTTCGACTGCATTTCCTTGCGTAACGAAGGCGATAATTTCTATAATCCTTGTTTCGAGCCTCCTGCGCCTCTTCGAGAGATTACCGATAGGTAAAAAGAACTTCGGATTATACTTTCGCCGTGTACCAGCATTTTATGTATTGTTACTGGCATATAATACCAGTTATACGTCCCAACAAATTGTCTCAGCTGTATCTAAAGCATACTTTCCATATTTTACTGGGTTGAGCCACCACAAGTTATTACTTCAAGTATTGTAGCCAGTCGTTTGATTAATTCCAAGTCAACCCTAGTTACCTCTGAAACTACCTCAGGATTTTGAAAAAATTTTCTGGACGGGTTTCCAGTATTTGTCGTACCTAACCCTTGTTGAACATGGTCAACCCTAATACCCAATCTCTGGCGTAATTCTGTCTGAATCCTTTTTTTGTTTTCTTCTTTAAGTGGTTTGGTTTCCGCATTAGTAGACCACTTTGAAAAGTCAAATTATACCCAATATGTAAAATGAATTCCATTGTTTTGATTCTAGCATGTAATGGAGAAATTCCCATCTTAACTGCTTCCTGATTGCATGATTTTTTGATGACGAATTCTAAGTTGTTCATTTCTTTAGGGCTTGCTTTACATATGTAACAAACAGACGATGCTTTACAACCAGTTGCTGCTTGAGCTACTTTTGTATCCATCATGGTAAATAAAAGATTGTGACGAATTTCAATAACCATGTCCTTTATATTCACATATGTTGGCAGTATGTTGCATATGGTTTCATTTATTCTTTCGACAATTTTTTTAGTATTGTTTGCGGTTTCCTTGGCATATTCAAATTGAATCGGCCGACAAAACTTTGTGGAAGAAGGTCTATAATTCTTCCATAACGTGTCTGTTTGATCTATAGTTTCAAGTACTAAGGGCACCATAGATACCATAAATAAATTTGCATCAGATATACCATTAAATTCGTTAGGTATGAATTGATGATATTGACTTTGATTTGACAAACCGTCACAACCCCATTTCGATGTTAAAGTCATTATTTCTGGAACATGCGCTACATTTGTAAAGTTTTCAGCGGCCAAAATAATTCTTTTAGCTGTGTGATCAAGCAAACTTTGCAAATCAACTTGAGCAGATATTGGAGTAATAGTAATATTTTCAGGGTAACAATGCACTTTTTCTTCCCGAACTTTATAAATGGTGGCAAAACATCACAGCCGAAGTTTTTAAGCACATTTCGAACCACTTCATATTGATGCTTTGATAACTGTGCATCAATTAACATCGCTAAAGCTTTTTGAGGTTCCAAGTAGGTCTTCTTAGCTGATATTTTTCCAGCTGCGACTTGTAATTCTTTTTTAGAGTACCTTTCTCTAATTTTCTTGGATCTTGTAACGTTTAGCTCGTTCACTGCATTCTTCAAATCTCTTTACCGGTCGTCCAGCACTTAAACTACGTTTATTTGAAGTCCCGGGCATTAATTCATTAAGCATCTCTACATTAAAATTTTTATCCAGCCATACAGAATAAGTTTTAAATAGTGCCTTTTTTTTCCTATGACACTGGTTCCATTTTGAATTGAACGAGCTAACATACATTTTTTTAATTTGTTCTAAAATTATCCTTAGCTTATCTTCACTAAAAGAAGGGAATTTATCTCTCAAAAATTGCATCAACATATCACTTTTACGGCCGCACCTAATAAATTCTTCAGTAAGCTGTCGATTACTTATGGAAACGGATGACATTTTACACACTTGCTAAGATTACTGTTAGTTTTTTAGCTAACTAGATTTTTACCCGCACGTATCCGCAGCTAATTTTTTCGTTTCCATATTCGTTAAAGTGTAAATAAAATAATAATGATAATAAGAATATGTAGGTACATGTAGCTAATAGTTAAAATTATAATTTTCATGAAAAAGTTAATAAAAAATGGTTTCATTTTAAAATATTTCAAAACTTGAAATGAATTAGGCCTATAAAATGAAAATAATTATTTATCTATAGACCTTAAAGTCACTTCTTTTTGGATAAAACGTAAAAACCCCACACGTCGTTTCTCATAGTAATACTGAAGAATTTAAGATGACAATATTTTTAAAAATTTTTAAGAGTTCTATTTTTAGGTGACTTTAAAAATACGTGGTTATGTCAGTGAAATATGAATTCGAAAATACGTGCTAAATTAAATTACATTCATTATCTAAGAACACTAATGCAATGAAATTTTGTTAAATTTAGATAGTTTCAAATTATACATTTTTTCCGCCATTTACCCACTGTGCGACGTAGAAGATGCCGTCAAACCACTACTTGTACTTGTGCTGGGTGATGCTGCTGCAGGGGCTGGATGCACGTGCTGTTAAGG
The DNA here is from genome assembly GCA_030620095.1 of Kuschelorhynchus macadamiae. Taxonomy (NCBI): domain Eukaryota; kingdom Metazoa; phylum Arthropoda; class Insecta; order Coleoptera; family Curculionidae; genus Kuschelorhynchus; species Kuschelorhynchus macadamiae. Next base: position 928,220 of record JAUTXW010005017.1, on the reverse strand, counting down.
TGGTTCTTTTCCAGGTTCCCTCATTTTTTCAATAATTTTTTTGTGATGATCTGGATCCATTTGCAAATAACTTGATAGGGATTTCGCATTCGAATGACCTGTAATTTTTATCAAGTTTTGCTCCGACACTCCGCTTTTGGCCAGCTTGAACACGGCAGTAGCTCTGAGGGAATGGTTGGTAAATTTTTTAGTAGTATTGAAGCCTGATTTCTGTGCTTGTTTTTTTGTCCAAGTTGAAATCTCGTTTTCTCCTACTGGGCTGTTTTTGAACCATTTTCCGGAAATTTTCCAATGGGGGTTTGGCGTTAAAAATAGTCGAGTATTGGAGATACTTTTCCTTTTATCTTGTAAATCTTTATAAATTCTTACTGGGCAAAAGCTGGACTTCTCTCGTTTCTCACCAACCACTTCGAATCGGCGAGTTTTCGGCTACCACCTTGACATGTTTTAGAAGAAACAGGGTTGTATTGATTTCTACCTATTTTTCCTCCGAATTTGTCAGTTTCTTCTTTGAAAAAAGTTGTTTCGGCTCTTGCACCTTCTCCTCCTATCCAGGCTAATTCATAGGACAACAGAAAAAAACACTTCTTTGCTTCGATTAGATTTTTTAATTCATAGTATGTTAAAAAAACGGCCGATTCTCTTCGTTTGCCTTCAATACCTTGCAAATATCTCCTTTTGACATTTTTTATGTCTCGGCCCGATTTGAATTCGATCTGCTCGAAGGAATTTATTTTAATTTTGTATTCATTGAAATACCTTCCCATCAATAATTTCGCCGTCACATTCCAAATAATTTTTACCGTGCCTTCTTTATATTCCTCCCAGTTCATTTTTCGCATATTGTAGGCCCAGCTTTTCAAAAGCATTGCTAGTTGGTATCTTGGTCAAACGTATAGTTTTTTTCATCGCAGAATGACATAAACTGTCTCCAGATGCTCGTCTTGGATTTAACGGTGTTTAGTTCGCTTCCAATTATATTTTCATCAATTTCCTCTTTTGAACTAGCCCAAAGCGATTATTCATATTGACAACTTTTCAAACGTCTTAGATACTTAAAAAATCAGTTTCTAGGGACTTGTATATTTTTCTCAAAAGCAGGTTTCATATTGTCAAGATTTCAATTTGGTTAGGTATGTAACCACACCTAACCAGGTAAGTGGAATATGATGTTTCCAGACGACGTGGTACTTCCGCTATAAGTTTCGAAAAACACCACCAGTCTTACGGGAAAATTTGTACGTTTAGTGGAATATTCTGAATTCGTCGAATAAAAAATGAACACTATTTAATTTATTTGATCATAAAAAGCACAATAACGTTAACGCAAGTTTGAAAATTTTGTATTTCGCCTACTGAGCAATTTTCACTTATTGGTGAAAAGAATCGTGCTTTATATTTCATTATAAAATATTTGTATTTAAAATAGGTAGGGATATACCCTACCTATTTAAAATTCGATTTTTTTTTTGGTTTCGTCAGCATCTCTCTCATGGCCGATTTTGGTATGTATTTTTTTTTAAATAAAGCTGTACTTACAAACGCGGTAAAAACGAAAAACGGAAAAACACAATCCACCTGTTTTTAATTTCTTAAGGGTGGAGTTTCAAAAAATCCAAGAGTTCCAAAAACCACTGATGAATGAAATGTTTTAAAAATTCATCTGACTAAAAAAATTGTAAAATAATTGGAAACACACATTTCACCTCCCTAGTGTAACAAAATGAAAATTTCGAGTTGACTTTATCTACACTATATTTTATTCTTGTATTCTCATACCTCTGTAAGCCTAACGTTTCGTTTATTTATAATAAAATGACACTCTATGATGTGTCTTTTTCCGGCATACCCGAAAATAGCATAAAATTATGTGTTTGTAGCATTATTGTTATTGATTATTATATTATCTTCTTCCAAATTACTTCAAATAATATACAAAGAGCAGTTTTTTAAACCTATAATATAATATAATGATATAATATATTTATTTAAAAAATTTTTAAATTAAAAAATAATCTATTTATTACTCTTATATATTAGGACGATATATTTTCTGTAGTACAAGGGCCTTTTTGTATATTATTTGATTATAGTAATTAAATTAAAAAATAAAGTTTTATTTAAAGTTTGCACCTTTATTTCTATCTAACCTAATTAGGCAGAAAGAGACGAAGAGCCAACAGGGCAACGGCTTGCATAAAAACGTATTTCCCTCATATCTGTTGGACCGTTCTAGTCACGTAGTATAAAGTTCTTGATCTCCAGAGGGGATAATGATATTCGGGGGGCAGTGACATTTTGGAAGTAGCTGTTCGGTTTATAATAAAACCATGTTTTTTTAAATAGAACACCCTGTTGTTTTTCCAACCGATGTAAAAAAGGTCATTTTAAAGAACTTTGTTTTAAATTTCTTTATTATCATCATCATATATAATATACATATAGGATTTGTATTTCAGGTTTTCTTGGACCGTAATTTGTATACATATATTTTCTTGGTTTTGATTCTCTTGGATTTTTTAAGGTCCGTGTAAGAGAAGAAAGACGTGTTTTTTTTTTTCGCGTATTTATTTTATGTTTCACACTATTTCGACCTTCTTCAGACATTGTGTGGCAACTAGAACAATTATTAAAGTTTAAAAAGTTTTCTTATTTACATTACTTAGTCTATTACATTTAACTAGCACATACGTTTAAAAAGACAATTTTGACGAATTCATTTTTATGATTTTATTATTGTGGATTCTGTCAAAATTAGTTTCTTTTTTAAATGTATGTGCTAGTTAAAAGTGATAGACTAAATTACGTAAATAAGAAAGCTATATATATATATATATATATATATATATATATATATACTTCAAATATGTTTTCTTGGGGAAAAGGCTTTAATAGCCAGTCATTTTACTGATAAAAGGATAAAACGTTTCGGTCTGAATGTGACCTTCATCAGTTATCTAAAAAGTTATATTAATTGAAAAATATAGAAATTTTATAGATTGAGGGCAGCAATTTATACACTAATTTTGATTTAAGATTGATTGGATTTAAATAATTTTTTAAACTATATTATTATATAACAACGAGCGAACATAGATCTAAAAATTAAAAATAAAATAGAATAAAAATGATTTCTTCTCGACTCACCATAGTTATTTTCTAATGCCATCTAACATCATCATCTAACATCCAATAATGGTACAAACACTCATTATTAAAAATCGGAACAAACATTAGCACATCGAAGACAATTCACAATTAAAATATGCATTATACCTCAAGCTTAAAATATTATATACATTTAGGACGGTACTGCAAATACTGATTTGGGCTACGATTTTATCTGGGGTATTTTATAGGTGTTATTGTTTTTTTTTTTTCGTTTAATTTGGCAGTGGGATGCCTGAAACAGACGTACGTTTTTAAAAAACAATTTTTTCCCCTCTTTGTTCTTATTTACATTTTAGTGCAATAATAAATTAATTTAGAATGTTATAATAAATTTGATTTAGGTTTTCAATATCAGCCCTATTGTTGATGGCATTCGGAGATTTTTTAATAAAAATCTTCTCTAAAAATTCTCGCTTTTTTGGTTTTGTTCAGACCTCAAATTTTTTTTTGTTTCTGAAATTTAAATTTATGTAAGTAACTTCTTCATGGTTTGTTAAGGCAGTTTTGTTTCTTTTATCATAACGATGGCCATTTAGTCGATTTTGTAGGTGTTGGCTTGTTTGGCCAATATATACTTTTTGGCAGTTATGACATGGTATTTGATAGATTACGTGCGTTTTTTAATTTTTGGTGTTTTAGATTTAAGTGAACTAAAATTATTTTGAAGTAAATTATATCCCTTGTGACATACAGGTATCTCGTGTTTTTTGAAAAGAGTTTGCATACTTTCAGATAAACCATATATATATGGTAGCATTAAGTAGTTTTTCTCCTTATTTTTGATGGTTACTTGAGACGGGAGATTTTGATTGTTAAAAAAATTGTGAAGAAAACATATTTGAAGAATATAGTTAATGGTTCAAGAAAATACATTTTCCCTTTTATATATATATATATATATATATATATATATATATATATATATATAAATATATATATATATATATATATATATATATATATATAAAACGAAACCAGTAACGGTAAGGATTACTCCTTCACCATTTTGTCGAGACTCGACCAAAACATGACGCTATGTTTGTTTCCAGGGCCAAGGTGCCAATCTGCTACCGTGGTATCTGCCCCGGCAAGGCTCATCAGGCAGTTTCCTTGGGGGGTATCGGTATTAAAACCGAAATACCTAAACCCTGAAACAAACAAGGGGTCATGTCATTCGACTTTGAAAGTCGACGAGGGAAATAGGCAACCAGTGGCGCCATCTGTAGGTAGGTCGTTTGGTTTTACGACCAAAAACCGCACAGAAATTGAAATTTCTGTTTCTCTTATTTTTGCACAGATGTGTCGTCTTGTGCTCCAAAATAGGTCGCATCTAAAGCGATTTAGTTGCACCATAGTACCTACAGATGGCGCCACTGGTTGCCTATTTCCTCGTCGACTTTCAAAGTCGAATGACATGACACCTTGTTTGTTTCAGGGTTTGGGTATTTCGGTTTTAATACCGATACCCCCAAGGAAACTGCCTGATGAGCCTTGCCGGGGCAGATACCACGGTAGCAGATTGGCACCTTGGCCCTGGAAACAAACATAGCGTCATGTTTTGGTCGAGTCCCGACAAAATGGTGAAGGAGTAAGCCTTACCGTTACTGGTTTCGTTTTGTATAACTTTTTACGACCAAGAACCGCACAGAAATTTAAATTTCTTTTTCTTTTTTATATATATATATATATATATATATATATATATATATATATATATATATATATATATATATATATATATATATATATATATATATATATATATATATATATATCCGGGAGACCACGAGAATACTTTCCGGCTAACATTTTTTATTTCGCTATGGATATTAACGAAATTTGGTAGGGTTATTACTCTAACAAAACGTCAGTTTTATGCATCTATGACTTTGATTTTTAAATGGGACACCCTGTATATTTTAGGTTTTTCTGATTCTTCAGATCGTTTTACGTCCGAGTGCACCATTTTTATATCGACTTTTGTCCAAATTTTATTTTTATATCATAATTTCCTTTTCCATCTAGAGTGCCATGATCATTCAAAAATGACTCTCTTTTAAAAAAATACTAACTTAACTTTATTGTCATTATATGTCAAAAATGGTAAGTGATGTGTGTAAATTAAGAAATATCGTTACAGATAAAGACCGACGCAATTTTTTAAAAACAATTGGATACATGCATGTTCTTTGGTCACATGTAGTACACTTGATTTTTGAGAAAAATTTAAAGTTAATTGAAAAAGTAATTTTTACTTCCCTTATAAAAGGGAATCTTGTAATCGTGAAAAAATCGCCATTCCAAGATTTTACAAATCTTCACGTTTTAGGGTGCCTATAGATGCCAAAAAACATATGTTTTCAATTCGTTGGTCCCTCGGTCTGTCTGCGTGTCTGCCTGTTCGCGTTATATGTAAAAGCTCTGCTTACCTTATTGAATTAAATTTTTGGTAAAAAATTAAGGGTCATGTGAGTATGGCTTGGTAGAAAACAAATTTGGCGGCCTAGTGAAATGTTATTAAATATTTGCTTCAATTAATTAAATATTTTTATTCAGTTGCGAAAAAGTCAAAAAAGATTTTTGTTTGTCAATCTAAACGCAACAAATAATCTGAACACATTGAAAAATAACATTATAGATGGCTGCAAATTATCATTTTTTTCATATCTAGGTTACATGTCAAACAAACTGACACATTTTAAAATTTTGAAATCAATTCTTTTCTATTATTTAATGTTTTTCTCTTATGATCGGCGCACTGATGAGTCCCGATAGGATGAAAGTATTTGTACAACTACTATGTGTCTATAAAAACTTAAGGTAAACGACATAATTTCTTATGCTTGTTTAAATAATATTGTTTATATTATATATCGAAACATTCCGTAGACAGACTAGTCTACATGTTGAGGTATGTAATTTTATTAAATATTTGCTTCAATTACTTTGAAGTTAAATATTTTTATTCAGTTGCGAAAAAGCCAAAAAAGATTTTTGTTTGTCAAAAAACTACTTATCCAATTTACCTTAAATTTTGCACAAACGTCCAATTTTACGTAGAATTGGTTTCAAATTATGTGTGAGAATTAAGTGCGATATAGAAAAGAACTAGCAAAATTGTGGTACGAATTCAAGATGGCGGCCAAATAATTCGCATTTTTGGGACTCTAAAACGTCGATTAAGCAAGAATTACTGGTATGTTCAACATACTTTAAAAATATTGTAAAAGACTGATTAATCAAGGCACATTTATTTTTTGAAAAGCCACTTTTTACAGAGTTATTTGCTATGATGCATATTGTATAATCAATTATCTTTTTACCACCCACTACTCTATAGAACATTAACTAAAAAATAAAATAAAAATCTGTTTTTACCTAATCTTGGTCCAATTAGTGTATTTTATATTTCGAACACGTTCTAATATGATTTTATTTGACTTTAATGACCCAGACAAATTAGTTAACCGCGGATTTATTATGTTTGGATTTTTACTACCCTATAAATCACATTGGAGTAATCTGAGAGCAATCGTTAAATTGCACCTCAAAAATTAATAACCAGTTTGTATGTTTTTTTTTTTTCTAGAAAACAGGCGCCAGTTTATGAATCTATTCAGACTTTTTTTTACTTATATCGAGTAATTATATACAGGGTGATTCAAAATTCAGTTCAAATATTTTTGGAGCAGATTCCTTTCATGAAAATAAAAAAAAGTTTCTATGAACATACGTCTGGAAATGCTTTCTTTTAAGATTGAGGGTATTAAAATTTTTTTAGTTTTGTTAATGCACCTTGTACATTTCTTAAGATAATTTATTAAAATTTGATACAAAAGGTCCTGCAATCATTCTCTACAAAATGGCTATAATAGATTTAAGAAAAATATACAGGGTGTTAATTTTTTAGGGGTCAAGATTACTTAAGACTCCCGCAACTTTTTACCACAGCGCCACTGCATAATTTCGATATTTTCTACCGTTTAAATGGTATTTAGTAAAATGTCCATTCAGACATAACCAATAAGGTAGAAGGATAAATATGATCAAAATTAAACTTAACGAAACTCTTTTTTAAATTCATAAATAGTTATTTATACTATAAGAGATGTAAGTAACATTTACCAGTCGAGGACGAGTTTGCGCCCGAGCGATAGTGAGCAAAAAAGTTCGAGATTGGTTAATGTACTTACATCCCATATAATATATAATTTTCCCCCTTCCTGTACTGTATGTTTACAAGAAAATGTTGAATATATTTTTGGATTTTTATTATCATTACATTCGATAGCATTCTCATTAAATTATGAAGGCAGCCGTGATCCGTTGCCAGAGCAACATAAGCAGTTTTTATTTTCGATTTAAAGTCGAAAAAAAGGTATGAAGCAGCATATAAATCCTTTAAGAATTGGTGCCAAAATAAGGTGAATAATTGTAATAATTGTACCATTAATGTTCATTTCAATTAATATCACCGGATTTTTGTGAATGATTTATGTTGATGAAACCAAAAATTAAAGCTGCTTATAATAATTTTAGATTATTATTTCCATACGGATGTAAGTGAAATGAATTGGATGGACTCCTACTTTAAACTCAAAATTTTGCTAAATTCCGACTTTTAACTCAAAAAAATTTTGTTAAATTTCGACTTTAAACTCAGAATTAAAAAAAACCGTGACCCTTCTACGGTTCCCTATAGATCACGCAATTATAAATCAAAAATCGTTTTTGTCAATCGAATAGGTAGTTTTTTACCTATACCGTGAACTAACCGACAAAAGACAGACCGATGGAATTGAGAAAATATGTTTTTTTTGGCATCTAGGGACCTAAAAACGTAAGGTGTGTAAAATCCTGGGAGGGTGATTTTTCCAAGATTACGAAACATTATTTGGCAGCCATTTTGTTCCGCCATCTTGAATTCGTAACACAATCTTACATCTTTATATCACATATAATTCTTACAAACAATTTCTAATAAGTAGTGTTTTAGACTGATTTTTTTAAATATTTTATTAAACCGCTATTTTGTTTCCCCCTCTATACTAATATATAAAAAACTTGGTTGACTGACACACTCATCAGGCTCCAGCTCAAATCGCTTCAGGTAAAAGGCTGAATATTGGCATACAGGTTGATTTTAAGGTGTAGAGGTTCCATAAGAAGGGATTTTTCAAAACTCATATTCCAAGGGGGTGAAACCACCCCTTAAATATTACAATGTTTTCTATTTAAAATAAAAATGTTTTACATATTTTCGGATTTTTAAGAAATCATGCAATTTGCCTAAAGGAGTAAAACCATCCCTTAAATATTATAATATATTTTATTTAAAAAACCGATAGTTACTCGGAAAGCGCATGAACATGATATGCTTTATATTTTATTCTTTTACATACTTTAAAAATTTTAAAAACCCAGACATGGTCTCCAAGGGGCTGAAACCTGCCCTTTAATATTATATTTTTTGTTTAAAAAACTGTTAGTTATTCAGAAAAACACTTGAACGCGTGCTTATTTTTATAAGATATTTTTTATAAAAAAAAATCGCGTCATTGATTCATTTTTGCGATCTTTCTCAAACCGTTTGCCGTAGAAAGCTGAGCTTGTACAGACAGCTTGATTTTAGAGTGCAGCAGAGGTTCGATATTCGAGATTCTTCGAAACTCAGTTTCCATACAGACTGATAGAACGACAATTCGACGGAATCGAATTTTTGGCATCTAGGGACCCTAAAACTTGAAAATGTAAACACCTGAGAGCGTTATTTTTTTGACGATTACAATACCTTTTTTCCAGGAACTAGAAACCGGTAATTTGATAAAATCTATTCTATAAAATTTAATAACTGGTTATAAACCACATAATGAATAAAATACAGACTCGACGATTTTTCAAATAAAAGTGTGATTTTTGCTCAGTTATTCGAAAAAGTAGGCGGAAAAGTAGGTATTCTATATATTAGTTAGTGAGCTGTCTATAAATATCTTTGTTGACCTTTTAAACGAAAAACCTTATCTAAGGCACTTCCTCAGTGCATTTGCAGGAAAAACGGACTCTCGTGATAATCGAGACGTATCAAATGTATTCGTGTAATCATAAAATTTGCAGCAAGCACATAAATTCTTAATGGTTTCCTTGCCCTTTGACACAAAAAAAGCAAAATAATCATACGAACTTGTATTGTTATATTGTTATTAAATATGGACAATGAAAAGCAATGCAATAAAAAATAATATATTTGCTAAAAAGCCCAAGGATCAGATATTTGATAGCTGAACATATATATAGTTTTATATACAGTACAACTTCGATAATCCGGACACATATCGGAACAGCCACCGTCGAATTAGTGAGGTATCCGGATTACTGGAGTATTTTTATCACGTTATTGTATCTTATTTTTATTGTTTCTAACCCTAAATCAAAATTTAAACACATGTTTATTAAAAAAAAACACTTTATGAAACACATTAAAAAAACAAAGTATTGAATCTACATATATGTACATGTATGCATAAAATAACACTTCTTGGCTAAACTTGAAAAATATGTAACAAAATGTACATATTATGTAAATACGTACCTTAATACACATTAAATATTTACATACAAAAGTAAACAAATGTAAAATAATTAATACGAAGGTTTTAAAAAAAATTAATCGGTTTTTGTCTGCACACTTTTGGATTTTGCCGCCCAACAGACTTTTCTTTTAGTTCTTTTAAAAGCTAAATATCTCGCGTAGGAATGTTTTCTTCGGCCTACTGAATACTGTGTGATAAAGCTCTGTTTCACTTAAGTTCCTCTTCAGTCAAGCCAGAGGCAAATTCTTTTTCTCCTACCGCCCAACTTACAATTTCTTTATTATTTTCTGGTCTAAAATCTGTAAGGAATCTGAAATACTATTAATATCTGATATGCAAAGCGGTTTTCAAAGTTCTGCGAGATAAATGCTTTCTTCTTAATGTTCCTCTGCATTAATATCCCCTTCTTCCTAGGCCACAAAGCTGTCCAAGTTTTTCTCATGTTCAGTGGCGGCTCTTCCATGGGGTCATTTGGTCGGTTCGAATGGTCTCGTTCGTTCCTTAGGCATAATAAAATACGCGATACTAAGCTGGGCTGGGCAGTCCGAATTGCCCTGATTACCTTAAAGCTTGACGAAAGTACCCGAAGATTTCACAGCTACCTAGCGGCAGCCGAACGTAACAGCAAATGGAATATGAAGTCGCCATTTTAGGTCATCAGCCGGTCTCTTCTCATAATTCGATCGATCGGTCGCGGCATCACGTCGGCACGCGGAAGTTCAGTTGTTCAGAGGTCGCGCGGTCGATATTCCAACTCGATATTGTTTCGGACGTTTTTAATCGATGAAAATTGATTTATATACTGTTTTTTGTAATATATATTTTTTTATTTTTATGATCCACGTGTAAGTTGGAAATAAACAGAAAATAAAATGTTGGTAGCAACTAGTGCAAAAAAATAAACGACTAAAAAGTGCTTAAGAACTTAATTTTGCAAAAATAACCAATTTCAAGGTGGTCTATGTTTGAGTTGTGAATGTAGATGAAGTAAAATGTCGGTAGTGCAAAAAATTAAACAACTAAAGAGTGCTAATGAACTTAATTTTGAGAAAATAACCGAATTCAAGGTAACGACAAAAATAAAGAGGTTCATCGGAACTTTCGCAAAAGTATGTACGATTTAGTTAACTGGATATGTGGTTGTGAAGTCTCTAACTCATTTTACTGTTATGTTTGTTGTTTTCTGAGGACTCGTCGGACTCATTATGGTGCAAAACCGGTATTATTAAAGACTTAAAATACTTAAAAGAAAAAATAAAAAAAACATGCGTTTGCTACAGATCACATGAAATGTTCGGTAAACTATGCTACGGTCGGAAATGTCGATATTCGCACTAACCTAGACACAGGTTATAGAAAATTCCTTAGAGTTTTTGATGAAAATGTATCCAAAAATCGTTATATTTTAAACAAAATTATAGATTGTGTAAAATTTTGTGGGGCATTCGAGGTGGCACTACGTAGCCATGATGAAACGACTTTTTCTGAAAATCCAGGGGTTTTTCGAGGGCTTATAAATTTTGTTGAGGAGTTGGGCCAAGATAGACTATCCGCTTTAGCAATGTTAAGTATCGAGAAATAGTTTATAAAAGAAATGTGCATGCAATTTTAACGAACGTGTCAAACAACATTTTTCCAATTCTAAAGAAGAGTAGACCTGAACTTCAAGAGAATTTAAAGCCTTAAGATATTTATTTTTATTTTAAGTATGCCTATTTTTAAATTTGTTATTGACCTCCCAATATAATTCACCACGACCCGCCACTGCTCATGTTATTTCCAGAGATGCCTTTCCAGGTTACATCTAAATTACAAAGCGCATCTTTTAAATTGTATTACTTTAAAACTTTTGTTACATTTCCGTCTTTCATGGAGATTAAATGTTCTAACAAGCGTTTTCTATACGCGACTTGTATGTTTTGAATTAAATTTTGATCCATGGATGGCAAAAGGGCAGTACAATTGAGTGGTAGGTTATTTTCAGTTAAACATGTTTTGATTTTGGGTATGAAGCACGTTTTAAACCATTCCATCGATAAGTGTCTTGTCATCCTTCCTTTGGTGGTTGCCTTGTAAACCACTGGCAATATGTAATTTTTAATGCTCTTGGATTTGCAGCTTTTTCAAGAACTAAGAGTAGTAGGTTATGTTTCCCTGAAGCATTAGAACAAGGCATAAATGTCACAAGATGTTTGCTGTCTGTGAACCCAGGTAGTGTCAGATAAAGCATCTCCTGTACTAGTCATCGAAAATTTTCACCACTAACTTTTGAAAATCGTATTCCATGTCTATTCTTAAATTTCCAGCCAACCAGCACTTGCCAAAAAACGTGATTTCTTCATAAAAATGTTTTGCCTTAGCTTGTAGTATTCCTGAGGAAACTAGCACATGAGCTTTGCCCTGTTGCAAAAACCAACTTCAACTTCAGGATTTTCGGCTTGCTTCATAACTTTCCTCTTCCGTGAGAAGGATAAATTATTATCAGAAGCACTGTAAACATTAAAGATAAAACCAATGTCAGTTGTCAACACAATGGCATTATTTTATTAGTTTCATGTCTTCGTACCTGGTTCTTGGTATGATCTGGCCACATAATTCCTTATTTTATTTCTGTTTTTTTTTGATATCCGAAATAGTGGATTTCGGAACACCAAATATATCAGAATATTGTGTATGCTTCCTCCCTTGTCAGTGCATTCCAATGTTTCTTTGTTTTCTTCGAAATTAAATTTGCTTCACATCCTGCGAAAGTCTTAAAGACTAATTATCAGTTTAATAGAACCTAACCTTTCTTTATAATGAACGTTGAACTGACCAAGGATGATAATTTCAAAGGAACAAGATTTAGAGGTTAGGAAATCCACTTCAGCAGAAAGAATGTCAAAGAGCTCGTTAAAGAAACTGTCTAAGAGAGAGCGATAGCGACAACAAATAAACTTAGTGGAAGTTCTGAGGGCTGGTTTTAGCCACATAATATCGAATCTCTTCGATTCAAAATTAGAAACAGACACACAGAATTGTGAACAGACTTGGGGTGTTTACTAAAGCCAGAGATATTAATGAATATGGAACGTTATAAGTACCCCTCATCCAGAGATCCGATCGAAGAGATATTTACTTCAAGATTAACCATAACAATTTTTTTATATAATTTTACTCAGCTTTGGAAAAGAAAGGAATAGGAAAACCGACTCATTTACACAAAGCTGGAAATGTCAGTAAAGACCTCACCAATCATTCGAACGAGCAGCTTGGTTGGTTACCTCCTCTACCATCACCTTATTTTTTAACCAAAGATTAAAAAGTAAGATAAAATAAAGTAAAGAAGAAAAAAAGAAGATAAATAAAATATATTAAATTAAGTAAAAAAAATAAATTACATACACAAAAGACGAATCTCAATACTGTAAATATTAAGATACCATGTTAATCTTTGAATTCATATATCAACAAGTGATTTAAAGAAAAAAACCCAATTTTTACAGTCGTGAGAGTTATATAAAATTCTAAAAAAATGGAAAACTAATAAAAAAAACAAGACAGTCATTAAAAAGTAGACATTTTTAAGGTTATATTTCCAGTTGATCATGAGTTTTTCGAGAATATTAAGAAAGTAGTAAAAAGTAAAATGAAAAATATTAGGCAAAAAAATCAACAACTTTTTTCCATATTTTGGGAAATGTGCAGGTTAAAACTGATTATCACTTCATCAAAATAATTTTTGAACATCAAAAATAATAAGTTTCTGTTGATTTATTATAAATTTGTTCTTCTTCTGTTTCCCAACTTAGGTTTGTTTTTCTCCACTTCCTGAAGCTAAATTTAATATTTCGCAACGTATTACAAAGGCTACTAGAGTTAGTCACAATGCAAATACATCCAGTCTAATTAGTGTAATAATAGCAAGTAAAGAATTAACATCACTACAAACAAAGTCACTGGGAATTACTGAATCTTTATCAAATCGTATTCTAATATACACAGTTTTTAATATGCCCAAAATAGATAATTTTTTCAAACATATCAAAAAACCCTTTACTTCCTAGATAACCAATAAAATTAGGTCGCTGATTAAGTTAAGGGATAACGCCCATCGTAGATACTTGAAATCTAAAAAAGAAACTCAGCAACAATACCAAAGTTTACTGTATATATTATATTCAGTAAACTTTGACAATACTATAGACAATTTAAAAACTACACCGCATGCAATTACCCTAGAAACAATAACCTATTTCAATCGACTGTCATTAAGAAAGGACAAAGAGTTTTGATCAACAACAGATAAATTAAACCTTACTAGAAATAAAAATAGCAATGAACTACCAGAACACTTGCTTGATGTTTTCAGGTTTTTTTCAGTCTGTTAACAATTTAGCCGACACTACGTCATATAATTTGATACATTTTTATACTAACAATAAAATTGTTGACACAAATTTAGAATTTAAACCTGTTACCGAACAAATGCTCTTAAAAATTGTTTGAAATATTGCGTCAAATGCCAAATTCCTTTTTGCATAAAGCGGTATCAATATAATAAATACATGTATTCTAGAAAACATATACCCGCTCTTATAGAAAAAAGCTAAAATTAAATCAATCCCCAAAATGTCTGATCCGGTAGAATTTAAAGATCCTAGACCCATAAGTATTCTACCAGCAATTTCTAAAATAATCGAAAAGCACATCTTTTCTCAACTATCAGCATTTTCAGAAGAACATAAAATAATACCTTCATACTTCTAAAACGCGATAAATTTTTTAACTAGCTATTTACATAACCGCCAAAGTAAAGAGGTGGTATTTAGGGCATCTGAAAGGATTCTTGCCTATCACACAAGGAATTCCACAAGGTTTGCTTTTGTCACCTTTACTGTTCTCAATATATGTCGCGGATATGTTCCCAATTGTTAGCCAAGCTGAAAATCTAAGCGTAACTTTCGAAGAGGACCTTTGAATCTCACCTAAAAATTAGGCAAAAGCAGCTTACTTGCAAGTACCTTTTCGATGAGAGCTTAATTATTTCACTGATTAACTACGGTGATATTTATAATGGGGTTCTTTAACAGTACGTACGAAAAAAATAATTTAAAAAATAGAAAATTCTTTTGTGAGATTTTCATATGACGTTCCTTATAGAAATCATATAACTCCTTATCTATCTAATCAAGCTGCTAGACTTAACATGGTAAGTCTTAGGAAACACCATATATACAAATTTATATACAGAGTAATAAAAAAAAATCAAACAGAATATTTAAGTAAAAATGTTTTCAATTTTTATCACACCCATGGAACTAGAAATATTCAAAACTATGTGAACGCTTTATATAGAACAATGGCCTTTCCACGAGCTTTTACATTCGTTTCCATCAACAATGACTATGACCTACCTACTAGTATAAATAATCTTTCTCTAGAAAGTTCTTGTGAAAAGGCAAAAAATAAATTGCTTTTAGAGCAGAGAACAATAACTCGTTAGGTGAATATAAATGTGTGTATAAATTGCTAATTTAAAAAATATGTAAAGATGAAAAAAAACAGGAAGACTATTGAGTTGTCCGATAGAACACGCGTGATATGGATTTCCTCCTCTCTCCCCTGTCACCCTTCGTCGGTTTTCTTTGCGCCCTCCTAAACCCCCCTCTGCTTTACCTAATTACCGTACACTTTTTTACTCTCTTATCTATCTTACTTACTATACTTGCATCCAGTGGCGCTTCCAGAACTCTGGTCTGGGGAGGGTAATGGTTGGCCCGGGGTCGGACGGGGGCGAATTTTACCAAGTACATTAAGCTACTTTTATTTTATATAATTTTTTATGTTGAAACAAGTACTAAGAAAAACGTACTATAAAATGAAAAGTCTTTTATTTTGATAAAGCACATATCGTAACAAATTTTCAAAAACAAAACAACAAAAAACACAGGAAGAAAATGAGGTCTCCTCTAAAAGAACTATGCTATCAACTATACCTATGTTATCTAGATAATTAGGTATATCACAAAACGAAAACATATCCTTATATTTTATTAAAATATACATATACTGCAACAGAACACATAATATTCTAAAAGAATTACATATACAAAAGAACATAGAGCATGAAGATCCCTAAAAGTAAACTAAATATTTCATAAAATGAAAATATTACCTTTTATTTGGTAAAAATACAAAACGTTATAAAACACTAAAACACACAATTTAAAATATTAATAAAACAAGTTAATAGGGAGAAAACGAGAGGTTATGTAAAAATACCAATAACAACAAATATTTACCTAAATCACAAAATCGTTTTTTATTAACAAACCTTTCTTAGACCATTGTGGAACGTAACTAGGTTTTTAAGCGTTTTGCGGGATTTTCCTATACTTTTATACAATTAAATGCTTCGTTAAGGGCCTCTTTGTGATATACAGTGTTACCATGAGGTCCCCATCCATTCCGTGTAATTTTTGCAATGGTGCCTTAACAAGTTTTCCCAATTCGTTTGTTTTATACCACCAAAAGATTGTATTTTTCATAAGACGAAATACTTTTAATTAAATCTACGTAAGGTGCAACATCAAGGGAATTAGAATAACCACTAAGAGTTCCGTTTGGGTTTTGAGAGCGGCCAGCGCTTTCTAATATCATACATACTTTGCCATCTAATTTGTTTTTCTTCTGACTTTTCTCCTGCATTTGAACCATCTTTCTCTGATTCAATTTTAATACTCGTTGTTTTGATTTTTTATTTTTCTGTTTCTAAAGATGAAGAATTTTGTTTATTTGGTTTAGTAACAAAAAAGTGAAGTGATGTAAATTTGTCCCTCAGTTTACCAACACCCGTGTAGGCAAAGTTTAAACAAAAGTTAGGAAATTAAAGAATTATTATTTAGCTATCCCTAATCTTATTTTTAAAATTTAGAAACTAAAGAAATGGTACAATATTTGGAAATAGAATAATAACTATTAATACCTTCAAAATTACGATAATATATCTAATACATAGTACATACCTTGCAATTACAAATTTATAATTTATACGTATGTATGGCGCAAAAATCACAGTAGCGGGAGGTAAGACGTTGTTGCCATATCAGTCGAATATCAATCATATATCGAAAAATTATCACAATAATACCTACAAAATTTTTCCTTTAATAATTTATTGTTAAAAATATAGGTATTAGGTGTCTGGGGGGGATAATTACCTTGTCACCCCCCCCCGCCCGTGGTAGCGCCCTTGCTTGCATCCCTGAAAATAATTTCCGAACGATTTATCTCCGAACCATGTTTATAATTACTCTGTATATGCTGGATATTTTGGCAGAAATGAGGCTTAACAAAACAAATTACAATTATCGTCTCGACTGAATGAAACAAAGCCATCCATGAATAATTCTATAACAGGTAATTTCACAGCATCTTTAATTTATTATACCTGCGCAGCCAATCAGCGCGGCAATTCCGCCCGTAGACTGACCTGAATGGTCGTTGACGATTTCAACTAATTAACTGCTTTACCGCTTTGCTAGGTAAGAAATTGTAACATAATGCTTTCCCCTCTATTGCCGTTCCTATTGGTTTACGTTAATTATAGGTTTAGCATTCGTAATGAGATGTAATTTTTGTTTTTAGTGCTGGAATATTTTACGTACCTTCCGGGTTTTTTTATATATTTTGGAGCACCACGAGTTTTTATTTTAAGAGCTGGAAAAAGTTTAAATTACGAAAGTTGAAGAATCTTTTCTCGAAAAGCTGTCAAAAAATACCGACATCTGTTTTATTTAGTGAAACACCTTGCATATTAAACTTTTTTTAAATTCTTTTTTTCCTAATTTCAAACATTTTCCCCCAAGCTTCTAGAATTTGTTTTTGGATGTGCCGAATGTAGTTCTGCCATATAAACATCGTTTACTTCGCCAAGAACCTTTTGCCACGTTGCCAAAACTTCAGAGGGTATTCCTATTAAGGCAAAAATATCTTGCTCATATTTTCATTTGCACTCTGACCAAACCATTTCGATGGGGTTATATTGATAATGGTATGGTGGGAGGCGGGGAAAATGTACTACCTAATATAAAATATTATACTACCTGCATATACAGTTTGGTACAGTTCTACTTTATAAAAAGTTTCTATTAAAAAAAACTATCAAGTGTTGTTTGTCTTAAACTAGTTAATTTATTTTTAATAATTTCAGATTCCATTTTAGACGCAACTTTTGAGATTTTTTCCTCTAAAAGAGAATCTCCAGATAACATACAAAAGTTTTCAATATCTCTTAACATTTTATATGCTTCCTTAATGTTCTTAATATTGGAAGAAATAATTTCCTCATCATCATAGTCAGATGAAATCTGAGCGTTCTCACTATTTTGAAATTCACTGATGCACTCACGTACACTTACGTTAGGATTTTCCGTGAATAAACTTTTATCAATTTCTGAATATGAAGTTAAGTCGGAAGAGAATACATTGATGCTTCTACATAATTCCGATAATGGTACATCATCTTCACTATCGTAGTCAACGTTTTCCTCCAGAACTTCGTCGAATCCAGCTTTGCAGAAGCAGTTATTGAGGGTCTTGGATTCGACTTTTTTCCATGCAGCAACAATCCAAATCAAGGCACTTACAACATTTATAGATTTCTCCAGTTGTTCGGTAGATTCAGAATACTCTATACATCACAAAAGTCGCTTGATTAAAAACTTTCTGTAGTGGTTTTTAAAATTTTGAATCACGCCCTGGTCCAATGGCTGGCAATATGATGTCGTATTTGGCGGTAAAAAATTATTTTAACATTTTTTAACTCCAGTTTTGGGTGAGATGCAGTATTATCCAAAAATAAAAGTTCATTTCGGTTTTACCTTTGCATTTTCGGTCAAATTTCATCAACCAATTCGACATTATATCCCTTGTCATCCATGCTTTCTTGTTAAAGTACCATTCAAGTGGCATTTTTTCCACTCTTGATCCTTAAAAACAATGGGGTTTTTTACTTTTCCAGTGCATTTTCTCTTTCTCCAATCATAGCGGAGCAAAGTAAAATAGTGAGTCTCTCCTTGGACCAGCTCAATCAGTTACCTGAATCAAGTCTACAGCCGCTGCTTCGCCACAGATGGATGAAAGAGATATGACATTGACAGAACTTCTCCAACCATCCATTTGAACCTTTAAAACCATCAACTTCTAGATTCTTCGCAATTTCTTGTGCTTTTTCCTTTATTATTGTACCGAATATTGGAATGTTTTTGGAGCGTACTTTACAAAACCTGTCGTAGACAAATTGGTCTATGGCAGCACCCTCAATTTTCGCAAATTTCGTTTTCTCTTTCATGTTCCCGATCTCGGCGAATCGCTTGTTAAGATCGCTCTTGTTTCTCAAAATATCACTAATTTGAAATTTTCGTACACAGAATTTTTCGGCTCTAACTCTAACACTAAGTTTGTTTCTTTTTTCGCGTACTGGATTATTTCAACTTTTTCTTGAAGACTCAAAAACTTTCTTCTGTTTGAAGACATTATTGTTAAACTAGTGCTATTAACAATAGGTAGGCGCCGCGCCGCATAATGTGCAACAAAAATACCGGCATTAAATGTGGGTTTTTCAAAAATTATCTGAACATCTGTCCGTTCTGAGCAAATAAATTTTACTGTTTTTATTAAAAATGTTCCAAATTTTACTGTCCGTGTCTGTTGTCGAGATTGTCCGTTGTCAAGAGGGTTTAATAAACAGGAATACATATACTGACGGTCGGGGATTTCAAAATTGTCCGTTCAGCAGAGATGTCCATTGCTCGGAGGGGTCCGTTAAGGGAGGTTTCACTGTACTACATTTAATTCGATTAAACTAACCATTTTCGAAATATTTTCATTTTACATAATTTAAGACATAATTTCCTCGAAAACTTAGTTGGCTAAGCGCCAAAAACTGTATTACCTCAATAATAAACTTTACACAATATCTGTTTATGTAAAGCTATTCTAAAATTAAATACCAATTCACCAAAAAAAATGAGAAAAAGTCGTCAACAAAAATGATAATATTTCTTTTTTATTCTCCCCGACCAGGAAACTCTTCTCGGCAGCCCGAGCTGTAATAAAATATGGCACAAATCGCAAAATACAATTAAAAAAATTTAGGTGATATTACCTGAAAGTTAAAATGTATGCCAATCATTTCGCCACACAAATAAAACAATAGCCATGACGTAATTACAATCTCACTAACGTCACATTGTGATAAAGGTCGTCAAACTCGTGGGCGTTGGCGAAGATGCTGTCAATTTTGTCAGGTGGGCCTGGGTCTGGTCCGTCAACAGTCCTCGAGCGTATCACTTCAAGAGCATTACAACTCCCTTTGCTTGTTTCTCGTCGATTCTTGAATTGGAAATTAACAGCTCTCAAGAACTCACTTCTTAGAGCCCGACACATTTTCAATGGGTACTGAAGTATTTATGCGTCAAAGGCTAAAATATTTTAGCCAAATAAAACAGGTCGTACTTAATTGTATGTTAAACAAACAGGGATATGGTATAGTAAGTTAAATGTACTTTTTTAATTATCTAGGGAATCGGCTTTATTATGAGTTAAAACTAGAGTTTTAGATTTATTTTAGGTATTATAATATAGCCTACTAGTATTATTTTGCTTCAAATTTGATACGCCTACAATAGGAAAACGTGCAAATTGGTTTTGATAAGTTTTCTAACTAAGAAAGATCATTTCTATCGTATCTGGAATGAGAAAAATATTTTGGTACATTTTGTAACTTTTCATATTATGTAGGGTTGTAAAAAAAATTACGAGAAAATGTCTTAAATCATTAGAAAAGTTCATAGGGCAATTTGTGTATTTTTACTTTCTTCGTATTTCTCCGAGATTTTTTCTGGGCTTTACGTTTCAGGGTCCCTAGATGCCAAAAATCATGTTGTCTAAATTCCGTCGGTCTATCTGTCAGTCTGTCTGCCTGTATGGTCTGTATGTTAACTTTTTGTGCTAAAGTATTTGATGGTGGTTTATCTATAACGAGGTTTGTATGTTTTTAATTTTTTAGTGTCGCTACAAATTAGAAATATATCTCAATACCACTAATGGATGATTATGCTAGCTTTTAATTAAAAAAATCGGTAAATTTCCTCCTTTTTAGAAAGGAGAGGACCCTTTCAGGTCGTGCACGTCCGACAAGCTCGTACCACATAGGTGTCATCCAAGCAAAGCAGTCTGGCGTTGACTAAAGTTTCATCTACCTCAGCACAAAACCTGCAGTATGGATCTTTGTCGAGTCCGATCTTATGCAGGTAATATTTCACCAGCCAGTGTCCAGTTAGGACCCCAGTAATGGTTCTAAGTTGACCTATGTTTAGATTTAAAAGACTATTAGACCCAGAACGGCTGTAAGAGCTTGATATGAAGACCTTAGACTTTCTGAGTCCTGCTAGCTCGTGCCATTCAGCACGCAATTCCTCGACAGTGCGATTCTTAATCTTAGCCTTGACAGCTAAAGGAGCAATTCCAAGAGTAGGTTCCGGCCCAGTGAAAGCAGTGCCCAGTGCAGTTACCCCCAATGCCCTGATGGCCAGGCACCCAAATGAGGCTAACCCTATTGGACTCACACAGCCTCTCTAGGGCTCTTCTGCATTCAAGTGTTAGCAGCGAATTGACCCTGTTCGAGGACCGAGCCTTAATCGCTGCGTGATTATCACAGCATATATAGATATGCTTGTCGCGACATTCTCTGGAAAGGTTTTCATGTACGCAGTCCAAGATTGCTGTAATCTCAGCCTGATATACAGTCGCATACCGTCCAAGAGCAAGACTAATTCTTGCCCTGCGACTCTCCCCATAGATTCCCTCCCCTGATCCCTACTTCATTAGAGAAGACTGTTGGTATCAGTAAAATGCCTAATAAAAAGATGATTTCGGTATTTACTAAGTTTTTTTAGATAAATAGATAAAACACGTTCTTACTAAGCATGTAATAGTAAAAATGCGATCTATAAGAAAATGATATATTTCCAACTAAGTATATATATATATATATATATATATATATATATATATATATATATATATATATATATATATATATATATCTATATATATTCCTCGCAGTATTCTAAGACAAAAAGTTTATATAAACATAGTTCTGAAAACGAATAGTTTTCAAGATACAGGGTGTTAAAGAAAAAACTTGTTTTTCTATTATAGCTTTTATAACACTCTAGGTATGTTTATCAAATTTGGTGTGCATATTTTACCCATTAAAGGACAGTGTTTGATGCAAAAGGTTTTTTTTTTATTTCTTCCAGTGGCGTCCCTACGGGGTTTGAAATTAATATTTTTTAAGAAAAAAAAGATACGCTACTGCTTCTTTTGAAAACAAAAATTATTTTTGAAATCTCCGTTTAATTTAAAGAAAATTTGGTCTCCAGACTTACTTTTGTACGACACACGGTTTTCGCGTAAAAAAATAAAAATCATTGCAATCCAAATGCAATTTTGCAATGGTAATTTTATGCAGAATCCGCTTCTGTTTATTTTTATTAAACATATTATTTGAAAGTTGGCACGCGTAATGCTGTTAGTAGTACCCATAAAAAGAAATAATTATAAATTTGGAATAATCTACTGAGTGACTCTGGGTCATGTCCCCTTTTATCTCCCAAACTTTTTTGCGCCAACACTTGTGATTTGTATTTGCCATTCGCGAGCTTAATTTTCCTTTTTTTAATTTATTACAATTCACTATTAAACCCTCATTTCTAAATGTATTTTTTTTAATAGAACTAACAATTTGGTAGGAAAATTTAAGAAACAAACTGCAATTTAATTCAGTAGTCAAAGAAACCTAAATTGTCAAGGTGGGCTTTGCTTTGCTAAACGACAGTTCTTCGTTTGTTTATAACAATAACATGACAGTTGTCAAAACTATTAATAAAGGTGCACTTGTGTAATTTTTAGAAGTTTATTTAATTTTCTTTCGGTAAAAATGGTTCAGTTTACAAACCGTGAAATGGCAGACATGCATTTCGTGTATGGAATGGCTGATGGTAACGCTCGCGCCGCTAGACGGATGTATCAAGAAAGATATCCTGACCGTCCACTACCTAACAGACAATTTTTTGCAAATATTCACTCCAAACTTTGTGAAACGGGTAGTTTTAAGAAGTTTGCTGCCCTTATAGGGAGACCAAGAACAGTAAGAACGGTTCAGATAGAGGAAGCTGTCCTAAACGCAATTGATGAAAACCCAGAAACTAGTACGAGAAAAATTGCGACTGAATTAAACAACTTTATCCATATCATTCGCAACGTGTCCAAGCTCTTTTGCCAAGAGATTTTCCGCTAAGAGTGGCTTTTTGTAGATGGGTAGGAAATAAGTTAATGCAAAATCCAAGGTTTTTATCTCAGGTGTTGTTTACGGACGAGGCATGTTTTTCCCGTAACGCAATCATAAACTTTCATAACAATCATGTGTGGGCCGATGAAAATCCTCACGCCATAATTGAAAATCATTTCCAAGAGCAGTTTTCTGTAAATGTTTGGATTGGAGTTGTAGGAGATTTCCTTATCGGGCCTCACTTTCTGCCTAGCAGGCTTACTGGTGAGGAGTATAGACAATTTATTGAACATGTTTTACCTGAACTTTTGGAAGATGTTCCACTAAGGCAAAGGCGTTCTATGTGGTTTATGCATGACGGTGCTCCACCGCACTTCAGTTTAGTGGCACGTCAGTACCTAGATCAAAATTATACCGATCGCTGGATTGGGCGTGCAGGACCACAATTTTGGCCACCCAGGTCACCTGATATTAATCCGATAGATTTCTTTCTCTGGGGACACCTTAAAGCATTAGTTTACACAACACCAGTTCGAAGCCAAGACGATCTATGAAATCGGATAGAAGAGTCCTGTGAAATTATTAGGAACACTCCTGGTATTTTCGAAAGGGTTCGCCAGTCGCTAATAAGGCGTACAAACGCATGTATTGAAGTCGGGGGAGGCCATTTCCAGCAGTTACTTTAAAATTAAATTCTGTGAAATTATTATTTGTAAGGTTGGTTAAGTTATGTTTGGTTTACAATTATTTTATTAATAAACGTCTTGGTGTTGTTTAGTTTTTTTTTATTTATTTAATGTTTTATTCTAACCACAGCATTACGCGTGCCCACTTCCAAATAGGTATGTTTCATAAAAATTAAACAGTAGCGGATTTTACAAAAAATTATCCTTGCAAATTGGATTCGGATTGCAGTAGATGTATGAAAATTGTTTTTATTTTTTTACATAAAAATTGTGCGTCGTACGAAGGTAAGTCTAGAGACCAAATTTGCTTAAAATTAAATGGGAATTTCAAAAATAATTTTTGTTTTTAGAAAAAGCAGTGGCGTATCATTTTTTTCTTAATAAACATTCTGTCCAAACTCCGTACGAACGCCACTGGTAGAAATTTAAAAAATACTTTTGCATCAAAAACTGCTCTTTAATAGGTAAAAGATGTACACCAAATTTAATAAAAATATCTAGAATGGTATAAAAGTTATGATAGAAAAACATTTTTTTTCATAGAAATTTAACACCCTGTATCTTGAAAACTATTCGTTTTCAGAAGTATGTTTATATAAACTTTTTGTCTTAGAATAATGCGAGGAATCGTCCCTTGAAGTTTGGCAGCGTACTTTTTTAACACCCTGTATATATAGTAATATTAAAAACGTTCTAAAACAAGTCAAAAGAAATATGTTGCTAACAAACTAAACGTACTATGTTGTAACATATAAGAAAACTAAAAAATACATACATTGTTTACTCTATTTTCAATCAACGTCTATAACAAATGACTTTAGGCTTTGCTTACTATTATATAAAGACTTAGTAAATATAGAAATGACACAAAAACAGAAAAAAATCCGAAAACAATATTATACAGAGCGAAAGCTGGAAAATATACTCAAAAATATCTCAAACTTTATTAACTACAGAAATATAAGTATCATCCATACAAATAGTATGGTGCAACATTTGCATCCTGGCGATGCCGAGTGCCGAACACTGTTTTGCCAGTGGTATTTGCAACAGATCGATGCTAACGATTTAGTTAACAGACTTGTTATCTGGTCAGACCAATGCTTTTTTTCAAGTGCGGCAATTTTTAATCGTCACAATAACCAGGAACTGGCATAGTGAAAATCAGCAATTAATAAACTGCCGGGTACGTGCTGCATTAGATAGTGATAATACAACTATTTCAACCAATACCAAAGGACAAACGACCAAGCACACACCTCAGGGGAAATCGGTTTCCTTGAAGTTAGGTGAATTTTTTATATGTTGTAGCTCTTGACCTCCTGATCAAAAGATACTCTGGGCACAATCTGTTCCTACGAATAGTTTTTAATATACAGGATGTTAAAGTTTGACTAAACCTCAAATAAAATACTTAGGGAAGATAGGACGACACCAATTAGTTTTTTCTACAAATTTTACGTAATTTAACGTACGTCCCAAAATAAGAAAAAAGTTTTATATGAATATAGGACCAAAAACCCTTTAGTTTCGAGATATAGGGCGAATACTCTTTGCAATACAACACCCTGTATTTTGAAAATACAGCATTTTTAGACCTATTTTCATATAAAACCTTTTTCTTATTTTAAGAAGTACTATACGTTAAATATTTTGAAAATACTAATTTGGTTTCATACTGTTTTCTCCATTATGTTTGGTATATGGGGTTTCGGTAAATTTTAACACCTGTATATTAAAAACTAGTCGTAGGATTAGATTCTGTCAATGGTATAGTTTGCTCAGGAGATCAAGAACTACAACATATACAAAATGCCGGTATTTTACTAACTGCGATAGGCACTTCGCGAAGTTGCTAGTAAGAACCCGATATTACTAACACTCTTAGAAACTTTGCATTTTTACTGGTTAGATCGCGTTATTACGGATTTCGGATATTTACGGTAACATATATAATATTTGCTTACAGTACAAAATAAATTGTGACTGGGCAAGGTCAATATTCTGAATATGCCCTGAAAATGTCATCCAAATTGGTCAAACCATCGCGGAGTAATCGATATACAAACAAAAAATCGGTAAATTTCCTTTACCCTGAACTTCCCTCATTACAAACGTTTCCTTTTATTAGGAATAGTGAAGTGTGGCCCAATTTAGTTCAGTAGATAATCATTTAGTAAAACATATATAGTTTCTCCTCAAATATTTTTATTGGGCGCCATTTTGTTTCGTCATATTGGATTCCAACCAATAGTTTTACCAGTTTTTACACTGAGATACACCGACATTTTGTTACGTCTCATGTTGAATTCGTACCAGTTTATCATATCACATTTAATTATTCTGCAAAATTTATAACCATTTGAGTAAGATTTTTTACGTTGATTTAAAAAAAAGTTAAATTTTATCTCAGATTCATCTCAAAATGTTACCAGTTTATTCCTATGTAACACTTGATATTTGTGCAAAATTTGACGTAAATTTGATGATTTTTTAGTAATAATTTGTTTTAAATTTCTAAATGGTTTTCGTTAAAGATCTCCTTGTTGTTATGTTAGAGTGGTGTATTATTAGAATCCAGTAAAAAAACACAAAATTCTTTTTAAATTGTGGACGTTTCGCAACCTTATTGTTGCATCCCCGGGATACACATATAGATTCCATATCCTTCATGAAACCTATCTTATCAGTCTTTAACTACTCCGTTGGTCCGCAGATATTTTCTAACCCCAAATAACACTCAAACATAAAAACATGATGATCTTTAACGATAACCATTTAGAAACTTAATATCTGGGAATTATCTGCTGACCAACGTAGCAGGTAAAAACTGATAATATGGGCTTCATGCAATATATAGAATCTATATATGTGTCTTGAAGATGCAACAATAAAGTTGCGAAACGTCAACAATTTAAAAAATAGAGTCCTGTTTTCTTTACTGAATCCTAACCCCAAATAATATACCACTCTAATATAAAAACAAGAGGATCTTTAACGAAAATCATTTAGAAACCTAATATCTAGGAAATATCTGCGAACCAACGTAGTAGGTAAAGACTAATTATATGGGTTTAATGCAGGATATAGAATATATATATATATATATATATATATATATATATATATATATAGATGACTACAAGTATCGAGAGGTGCCAAAAACATCCTGCCAAGCGAGGACTTCCCCCCCCCACGACAGTGAGAACCATGTCCTTCATAGGAGTTTCTCTCTAAAGGACGGCATCAACCTCATCGAAGGATCCTTGGCTAGTCCATCTGATGGGGGGCCATTGGGGTTTAGTGGGTATTGTTGACTCCGAGAGGTAAAAACCTGACAGAGCAACGAGTCCCACACTGTCTTTCGTGCGTAAAAGCATTCCCCATTTTCAAAAAAAAAAATCACTCTTCAGTCTCTATTCGGACGCGAGACAGAAAGCTTTGAAAATGCCAAATGTGTTTTTGGCGAAACGTCAGCAAAACTGTTCTTTTCAGAACGACAGTAGTGAGCGAATGTACACCCGGAATGCAAACACATAGTGAAGGTCTAAGAATTAACACATATATATATATATATATATATATATATATATATATATATATATAAATTAGTTAAATATTGGCTTGTATCCTTTTTTTTTTCAAACCCGTATATTTAGAATTGTGTAGTATTTATAGACTTCTAGAAGAAGAAATTGTACAACTATACTATTTTTTATGTAAAATATACTCTTCTCGAAGGGTAATAGCCTGAGAATCACTAGAATTGAAAGTAGAGTTGTGTTTGAAACAAATCAAGTAAGTTATTGGAAAAATGTGGAATTGCATCTGAAAACTATTGAAAACAAAAACGATTTTAGATTCTTCAAATAAGTAGTAATAAAATATATTTTTTAAATGATCCTAAAGCAAGTAAGAAAATTGTGCACCTGGAAAACTTATTATGACATTGTAGTTTTGATTTTTTTACCCAATAATTAGGCCAATGCATATCATTCTCGAAATAACATAGCCAAAAAACTGTAATGTTTTGTGAATAAAATCTAACTAGCATTTTTTTTTATTTGGAAAAGTCTTCGATATTGTGGTTTACCTTTTTACTTCCCTCGTACAAGGGAAGTATTATAATCGTGAAAAAAATCGCCCTGCGAGATTTTTTCAGATCTAAACGTTTCAGGGTCCCTACATGACGAAAAACATCATTTCTCAATTCCGTCGATGAGTCTGTTTGTCTGTCTGTCTGTTACATACCCAATTGACTTGACTTGTAACATTTTGGTAAAACTCCTATATGGTGAACAAAATGGCGGCCTAGTGAAATGTTAAAAAAAATTATTATTAAACAACTACTTATCCAATTTATCTGAAATTTTGTAAAAACATCAGGAACGCCGCACCATAATGTTTTGTGATATTTGGCAGGATCAACAATGGTTATGATATTGTTGGGTTTGAATATGTAAAAGTTCTAACGAATTGCTTATTATTGGTACGATACTTGGAAACCCAAAAGATAAAATCAAACTGGAAACGCACGGAGTATACAGCATTCCGTGCCAGGACTGTGAAAAGGTACGTGGGGCAAACTAACAGGCGAATATCAGCAAGACTGGAAGAGCATAAACTCAGCATCAGAAACAAACAAACAACCTCAGCTTTATTCCTACATTATCAGGAAACCGGCCATAAAATAAATTTCGATGGGTGTAGGGAGATTGTCAATATAGAACATTATAAGACCAGAATAATATAAACATATATATATATATATATATATATATATATATATATATATATATATATATATATATATACCGGGTGTTAATTAATGTCGTAGACATATTTCAGGGGGTGATAGTACTCGACAAAATAGGGAAAAAATTCCAATATCTACATGGTCAAAAACGCACCATTTTCGTTATACAGGGTGTCAAAGTTTCAATTTTTTCTCGTTTTTTTCGTTTTTTTCCAGTTCCTTCTGAGACAATTAGTTCAAATTTAGAACATGTATTACTTTTAAGAATCTCTACGATAAAATATCAAAGCGTGGATGGTAGTATACAGTGTGTTACATTTTTTGCACCACCTACAAGTTTATCTTGCGGAACTTTTTTTTGCAGCACCCTATATGAATTCTGATATAAAATTTAAACTCTTTGTTAATTTTTTTAGCTCTTTTGTATTTTGCATTATTCTCGTATCTATCACAGGTTTCGACTATATATATATATATATATATATATATATATATATATATATATATATATATATATATATATATATATATATATATATATATATATATATATATATATATATATATATATATATATATATATATATATATATATATATATATATATATATATATATATATATATATATATATATATATATATATATATATATATATATATATATATATATATATATATATATATATATATATATATATATATATATATATATATATATATATATATATATATATATATATATATATATATATATATATATATATATATATATATATATATATATATTATAATATATATATATATATATATATATATATATATATATATATATATATCTATTTAAACTTAAAAGTTTTTAAAGTAAGACTTTTTCAAAATAATAAAGTACACTAAAATTATCCAGTATATTATAATTCATTCAAGAATTTTTTTATATGTGTTGCAAAATAAAAGTGGGTGAAGACTAAACAGAAGAATATAAAGAAGAAAGAAAATAAAATATCATATTTACATAGATACATATACATTCTAGGAATTTTTTTTACATTTTCATCAATGCCAGCCAGTTTCTATAAAATTTCATTTAACGGAGATAAGGTTGGCAGGAACCAATTTGTAGATATTAAATTAATAACTAAGTACCGGCTTTTTGTTTTTTTATTTTTCACTGCAAGCGAGCACCCTTTTCTTCTATACAAATAAGTAATTTGGCCTGTCTGGAACTTTTATATTGTTATTGAGCTCTTACTTTTCCTGTTGTTATATTTCTTGCTACCTGGCTGATAACCCAAATCGCGATTTCATATTCCATTTGCTATCACGTTCCGCTGCCACTCGGTAGCTGTGAAATCTTCGGGTACTTTCGTCAAGCTTTAAGGGAATGAGAGCAATTCGGACTGCCCAGCCTAGCTTAGTATAGCGTATTTTATTATGCCTAAGGAACGCAACGAGACGTAGCGTATTTAACTTTTCCCAAGGTTCGCATTTTATTACAACTATTAGGAGGGACGGTCAAACGAATAATTTATTTTCTGAAATATTTTTGGGGGGTCATTAAGCAAATGACCCTATGGAAGAGCCGCCACTGTTCTATTTAAACATGGCCAATTTCAGTTTTTCCTGGAGTGATATCATTTCAAATATTATTTGAAGAGGATATTATAGTAGCCAAACATCGGCATCGGCCCACTGGGATGCCAGTGATGAACTTTGCTGATGATCATCTTTTGTGTTAGGACATTTACATTATCCTGGTACTAACCTTCGCGTTACTATGTATGTATATAACAGAAGTGTCTATAATTAATTTGTATCAATTCATGTTTCTCTTTAAAGTTGTATCTCATTGGTTTTTAATGTTGTCAAAACGCCAAATGAAAAAAAGGTTAATACATTAAAAATTATGAAGTATTGCTGTTTTTCAAGTGTTACCTAATTTGTTGGACAAAGAAAGCAAGAAAAACATATAGGAGTTTATTTTGAGTCTTTTTACAATTGTTTGTAGTAGTTTTATATAAAACCAGAGAATTTTCATAAAAAAGAAGAAACAAAAAAAATTAAATTGTTTCCAGAATGTTTATTATTTTTGAGGATTAATTACTAAGAAACAAAACGTGCCCGGAAAAAATTGACATGGCCCCTTATTCCACCTATAGAAAAAATCAACAAAATAGGCGATGGTGTAAAAAAGGAAATAATTACAAAAACTGACACTACGTAACAATATATATGGGAATTGTTTGCGCTACTGAATTTCGAGTAAAAATTTAAAAGTTAACTAACAGATAATCTCATTTCAGTTTCTACTACGCCAATGGCTGATATTCGACGAAACAAGTAAAAAAACAGTCCCGTTTATAAAAAGTCCGATTTCCTGTCCCTGGATTGGTATCAATTAAGATTGCAGCAAAGCTAATTTCCACGGTCGCTTTATTAAAACATGCCATGACTCGTGTCCAGCCAAAGAATTTAATGGCCTCTAACCTGACTTAATAAATTTAAATTTGGATCATTTCCATGTTGCATCTCAATCTGTCATCTCTCGAATGTCTGGCGACAACGTACGCTGTTTAGGTTTTTTTACGTTTAAATATATTTATTATTTGCTAATTAAATACTTTCACCTAATTTAAACATAAGTCTAATTTCGGGAAGTCGAGACATTTTTCAGTTATGTAAATGATTTATCAAGGCAGATCCAAAGTGGGAAGGATAACCCCTCAATCTCAAAAAACAATGCACTAGGCCAGTAGTCGGCCAATTTTGTGAAAGTTTATCTTTGAATGGTTTTAAGCTAAAATATTAAATGACATACAGTGAACGGACCCGTCGATTTTTAATTTTAATTGTGGTTTTTAATTTTTTATCATTTCATGTATTCAGGGTGACACAAAACCTAGTTATGACCGTTAACTTAATTTTTTAATGGAATGTCCCATTTTCCATTTTATATTCGGATTCTACGGAAATTTTTAATAACATTTCATATATTGAATGTACAGGGTTTGCCCGTATATTTTTCCACCCACCTAGAGAGTTTATTTGAATAGATACGGAAATGTCGTAAATACAAAAGTTCTTGGGTTTTTAATGAAGATTTAGAATATTATATCATAAGTGCGAAAATATTATTGGAAATGTCAAATTTTGACAGGTTGTAAGTTTTTTTATGTGAAACACCCTGTATATTAAATCATATTCTTGAAGATCTTTTTTTTCTAATTTCAAATATATATACTTTTAATATATTCTGTCAATTAGTTTTGGATATATAAGCGTTTAAACATTAAAGAAATGGTAAGGTAATTTGCGCTAAAACATCAGAAGTCAGAAGCCATTATTTACGAGTATTTTTAATATCTAATACGTTGTACGATGGGTTATTCGGAAGAAGAGAAACTCGACATGATAGAATTATTTTAGTTACATGGTAAAAATGCATCGATAGCTCGTAAGGAATATCATAGACGGTTTCCAGATAGACCAACACCGACTCATAGCATAATATTAAACATCGTTAAACAATTCAATGAAAAAAAAAACACTTAAGCGAAAATTTTGAATAGTGGAAAGAAACGCTGAAGAAGATTGAAATATTTTATTATATTTTGAAAGTAATTTTGAAACTTTTGTATTAAAATAATTTATTTATCTTATTTATTCTTGTTTTAGAAAATCCTGAGCGCTCAATTCCCGATGCTGCCACTTTTTTTAACAAATCATGGCATAAAATCCACTCAGTTCTAAAACATTATAAATATAAGCCATATAAGTTTTTACCT
This sequence comes from Kuschelorhynchus macadamiae, assembly GCA_030620095.1. Lineage (NCBI taxonomy): Eukaryota > Metazoa > Arthropoda > Insecta > Coleoptera > Curculionidae > Kuschelorhynchus > Kuschelorhynchus macadamiae. The sequence goes on along the minus strand of JAUTXW010005017.1, from coordinate 895,895 downwards.
ACTCAAGAATTAACCGATCAAAATAAAATAGACCGATTACACTTCTGCCAAAAAATAGAAAGACGTGTTATGATGAACCAACTAAATCTGTCAAACATAATTTTCGCTGACGAGGCAACATTTACCACTGGAGGCACGTTTAACCGCAAAAATAAGCATTTTTCGTCAAAAGAAAACCCGCGAACTTTTCAGGCGGTCAAAATTCAGAGAAGAAGATCCCTACATGTTTGGTGTGGCCTTCTTAACAATCATGTCATTGGTCCTATATTTTTAAATGGGAATTTAACCAACAAAAAAGCATTTAGAACAACTACCGATTAATTCATGTCTTAATTTGATATGGCAACAAGATGGTGCCCCTCCTCATAATGTCCAGCCGGTCACCAATTTTTTAAATGACAGGTATCCATTTTGGATTGGAAGATATTAACCATTAAGATGGCCAGCAAACAGTCCCAATCTCTCTCCATTGGACATATTTTTGAAAAACAAGAAATGCTACAAAATGCCAAGAACCATCCAAGCTTTAGAGCAAAATATAGTCCAAACAATCGACGATTTAAACACCCAATCACCTCATTTTATCTACGCATCCATACACAGAACATGTGGAAGAAATATTCAGAAATGCGTTATAAACCAATGAGACTATATAGAAAGCCAAAACTTAATTCTTTAATGTAATATTATTATTTACCTACTTTATATTATTGATTTTTATGGTATTGTTGCTTTCCACTATTCTAACTTTTCGCTTAAGCGTTTTTCTTTCATTCAATTGTTTAACGATGTTTAATATTATGCTACGAGTCGGTGTTGGTCTATCTGGAAACCGTCTATGATATTCGTTACGAGCTATCGATGCATTTTTACCATGTAAATAAAATAATTCTATCATGTCAAGTTTTTCTTCTTCCGAATAACCCATCGTCCAAGGTATAAGATATTAAAAATGCTCGTAAATAATTACTTCTAACCGGTAAACGTCAAAAAGGCGTCGTTCATTGCAATTGTCTTGACCATGGCTCACTATGTTTTAGCGCAAATTACCTTACCATTTCTTTAATGTTTAAACGCTTATATATCCAAAACTAATTGACAGAATATATTAAAAGTATATATATTTGAAATGTAAAAAAAAAAGATCTTCAAGAATATGATTTAATATACAGGGTGTTTCGTTTTAAAAAACTGACAACCTGTCAAAATTTGACATTTCCAATAATATTTTCGCACTTATGATATAATATTCTAAATCTTTATAAAAGTCCCAACAACTTTTGTTTTTACGATATTTCCGTATCTATTCAAATAAACTCTCTAGGTGGGTGGAAAAATATAAAAATATACTTGAAAACCCTGTACATATGTCTAAATTAAATTGTATAAAAAATCAATTATATCAAAAAAAGGCTCAACTTTAAATAATAACCCCGTATTCTCTAAAAAGATTTAAGAGATAGACCAGGTCTAGTTGCTATAGTACTTACAACTCTTAGTTCGCCAGTTATGTTTCGCTTTTGTCACTGCCATTTTGTAATTGTGATATTTAGAAAAATTTATTTGTTCACTTGTTAAAAATGTCAACTTAAATCTACAACTGTCAAGTTAGACCCGGTCTAAATGTAAACCCATTTAGTGAATACTTGTGTAATATTAATTTAAAAATTATTGAAATTGATCACCAGCAACATCCTGACAATATTCTCGCAAAACATTGTGACCTATCAGTTTAATTTCCTGTCTTATTCGGTCTTTAAGGTCATCAATATTGTTGGGTCCGAAATAATCTAACGTGGTCAATTCAGGGGATCTGGCAGGACATTATATCGAAGATTAACTAACAATTAACTTAAATTAACTAACAATTAACTCGTGTAAGAACCTGTTTTTTTTTTAAATTAACTTTCATTTTCCTAATAGCCTTTACCCTGAACTAGAAACTGATATATTAAGGTGCTGTCAGGACTTATATATAGTTACAGTTTTTTCAAGAAATTCAAATATGTATTTAAAGATTGTATAAAACAAAAAATGAATGCACATGAAATGGCGCATTAGCCAAAATTTTGGCAAAATTAAGGAGTATTAAATTCTGCCTCCTCCGTAAACATTAAATTTAGTTCAGCGATTTAGTCATAATAAACAGTCAGAGATGAGTAAATTTTTCAAACGCCTGTAACCCAAAAACGGCTATTCCAACTGAAAAATACGAAAGTTTTAGAGTATTACATTCTGCGTTCACGAAGCACCTAACCACGTAAGCATCTAAAATTTTGTTCATTCCTACGGATATATATACACGCCAAAAAACTAAAGTTTTTCGGTCAGAAATCGTCGCAAACTTTTTTTACGAATTACTGGAAGGCTCTACCTTTTTTGGTCCAATTTGATTCGGCTATAAATAGTTAAAAACCACTTAATCGAATTTTTTCCACGACCGTCAGGATGTATTTAACAGTAATAGTTACCGTTGCTCAAGGAGAAAGATCATGGCAAGTTAAAATTGATAAAAAAACTACTTGAGGTCCACTATGAGACAGAAAAATCTAGCAAATTGGCAATTATTTCCATAGAGCATGAAATTTTGGAAAGTAATGGCGTTCAAACCATTATAAAAATTTTTTCAAAATCAAAGGCAATAAATAACCTAGCTTTTATTTAACTTGCTTTCTTCATATGGCTGTATTTTCTGTTCTTATATTTGTCTTTTCGGTCTGTCTTTCCGGTTCAAAATTTGTAATACATTTCTCAAGCACTGGCTGGCATCCGAATAAGCTAAAATTTGGCATACCATGTAACTTCGGTGACAATGTTAGATCAAGAGTTTTTAAATGAAACCCAGTTTTTTACATTTGTTTTATTATTAAATTATGTATTGATTGCTGATAGCATCATTTGTGTTGTTGTTTGTTTGGTGTCATCGAAAAATCGTGTTTTAGTTAATCGATACAAATATTTTGTGCAAGTTTTAGTAGTTTCCATAGCCAAAGACAAGTGCTATTGTTTGCAATGCTGGGGTACAATATACAACAACAATAAAATTATTTTTAGAAATATTTATAATCAAAAGCAAAAGTTATGGTACGAGCGGGAATCGAACCCGCACCTCTGGATCACTAGCCAAATCAGACATCGCTATTAGGTACCATCCATATTAGTAAATTTATAATTTTACGTTATATTTAAAAAACAAACTGATAAAATATTTCTATTCAAAATTTGGCTTATAGGGGCATAACGTAAAATTATAAATTTACTAATATGGACGGTACCTAATAGCGCAGTCGGATTTGACGTCCAGTCAGGAATGCCGCGCCGTAAGGTTAGAATATTTGGTAGAATCAACAATGGTTATGATACTGCTGGTTTATCAGCCTATCAGGGGTGCGATAGTGCATTTGGTTAGAGCAATGGACTAGTGATCCAGAGGTGTGGGTTCAATTCCCGCTCGTACCATAACTTTTGCTTTTGATTATAAATATTTCTAAAAAAATATTACACAGTTTAAAAAACTTCTTTTTAACAATAAAATTCGTTCTAAATTTGGAATTCTCCGGCACATAAAACAGCGGACTCTGAAACAGCTGGTCGATGATCAACACTTCCCATCTGCTCTAAAAATCTCCCCTGTGGCGTTGTCATAGGGAAGCGACGTGACGCCACGTGGAGACAAACTGATTAAAAATATTTGTGTTTTTGTTGAACTCATAAATACAATAATTTAATCACAATTATATTTGAGCATTACGGAAAAAGCGAAAAAGTTTTGTCTGATTAAATACTATGTCAAAGAGGAAAAAATATTTTCCCCCTCCCTGTATTGTAAGCAACCTATTTTGACACCGCTTTGACAGACGTCAGTGAAAGTTACTCAAAAAGGTATTGGTTGCCCTTAACGACACGATGTAAGTCAACTTACATCCCCAGGGAAATATTAATCTAAAATTATTATAAGTAGCTTTAATTTTTTATTTCATCAACATATTACAAAAATCCGGTGATATTTATCGAAATGAATATTAATGGTACAATTAGGACAATTATTCACATTATTAACAACATTTGGAAACACGTTTTCTCGTTTCTTCTCGATGTGTATTACATTTTCTGACTCCACAGATCCTTCATTTCTACTGTCACTGTTGAAGCACTGCAAGAGATTTCTGGCTGGGTCTTATTGTAGAAAATTTTATTCGCTACTTCCTTTTTATTATTGAGGCTCTCAGCTACGTAACTTTCCGCAATAGTAGCGGATTCCCATCCACCAGGTCACTTGATAGCTAATACATCAACTCCAGTGTTTGCTAATAAAGTTGCCGACGTTCTTCTAAAAGAATCTCCAGTATACATTTTGAAGTTCTCAAAACTTCGCAATTTTACTTGGAATTGACGAGAACGTATTTTTCCCGACAGGCTGGTTTAAGCACTTTCCATTTTGATATGTGAAATGTGAAAGTGTCGTCACTTTTTGTCACTGTAAATGTACGTGACATTTCATTTTTGGAGTCAGGAATGGTCACAATTATGACTTCGTGACTTATTTTAACATTGTCAATTTTCATTTCCTAGAGTTCATTAGAACGGCACGCTACAGCAACTTCCATTACCATTACGACCTTCATCAATAAGTATATATCATCGGGGACTTCAAGCATGAACTTATTCACATCTTCCCTGTTAAACACATTCGATTTTTTGGGTCTATAACCATTATTTTTTCTTTTCAAAAATGCTGGAAGTTTTGGATACTTAGAAATATCTATATTTTCCTCTATAAAAAGGGTGGACTTCATCATCGAATACTCACACCATAAGCTTGATGGGGTCTTCGATATAGCACTTTTTTCGTGGAAATACGCCAAAAACAAGGTTTCTGAGACTGCAGTAGCCGTCTTGCTTGCATCTATTTTGTCCACACAGAATAACAACAATTCGACTTCTTATACTACTACTATATATAAATAACTATTAAATGTCATGCATTAAAGGCGTATGATAATTATTTCTGTATTCAATGCAGAGGCATTTTTCACCACAGTGGTTTTCAAGGAAAACCACGTCTAATAATATTAGATACAAATAGAATAATTTACTCCACATAATGTAAGGAAGATCAATTAATAACAGGTGAAAAGATGTCTGAACTTAAGTTGCACATAGGTAACTTAGAATTAGAGCTAAAGAAATTAAGTGACGAAATAAAAGGAGGTTGATGTTCTCAATAACAAAAAAAAATTATGAAAATATAATGTCCCCACGCGCTCAAGATATTGCAACCTTGAAGTTTTGGTTCAGAAGAATGCATGTCTTGAAGGTCTCCGGATGGAATCCGAAAATGAAAATGCTAAACTTAAAGAACAAATATCCATGCTAACAAAAGTAAATTCCCTCTCTCAGAAAAATGAAACCCAACTGTCTCAATTCGATAAACTAAATAAAGAAATTTTACTTTTAAAACAAAAGTAGTGAAACAGAGGAAAATGTTTATTTTTAAAAAGGAAGACGAAGAATAACAATCTAAATAATGAAATGAAACTTCTACGTAAAAAATTGACAAATATAAAAAAGAATTTCCAACAACAAAAACAAAAATCTACAAAGCATCACAACTTGAAGGAAGATGTATAAAATATATGGTTGGCCCAGAAGAACTCACTCAAAGAGAAGATAATAGAAATTGAATTAAATAATAAAAATACAGTCAAGAGTCTGAAGCTTAGAAATAAGCAGCATACGATACGAATAAAAAACTCATTCTCATCTGAAGATCATTCATCACAAAAACTGAAGACAAAACATTCAATTTCGATTGAAGCACACATTTTATATGACGTACTGACTGCTAACGAACCTGTTGCCCTTAAATAAGGTAACTAAGACGACCAAAAATATTTTGCCCTACACAAAACACACATACTTAAAGGTTTATAATAGTTTATTTCCAATGCGTAGTTTTTTTGCGAGTATCACCTTGCTTTGTCCATAATAAACTACACAAGATGCATTTCTAGTTAACATATTTTGAAATGTGCTCTAGGTCAAAGTTTTTAAGCCTATTTAAGAATTGCCGCTAAAATATTCCGTTTACTACTGCCATAAATTGGTTAATTTTATTTGAAAGTTCCTTTAAGAACATAAAGTAACATTGTTTGCTAGAGTGCAAGATAATAATAGTTCTAATTGCGTTTTAACAGGATTTGTTAATTTTTACTCTAGTTTAAACAATTAGTATTGCCTACTTTTTAAATATCTGACTATAAAACATAAATTGGTTTATTTACTTTTAGTGTTGGAATTTTACGTTTCAAAACAAAACTATTGGGCGTAGTGTGATGTAATTGCCTAGAAACATATAGTTGCTTCAGATATAGAGAAAGTTAACTGAAGCTAAGTCGAAACAGTTATGAGACTAAACTTGGAATTTAACTAAATTGCGAGTTTGAAGTCAGAATTTAGGTAAATTCCGAGTTCAAAGTAGAAAATTAACGGTTTTTACTTCCCTCGTAAAAAAGAAGTAATGTAATCGTAAAACATCAAGTGTTATGTTCTAATTAACTGATAATATTTTGGTACGAATCCAAGATGGTCGAACAAAATGGCGGCTAAATAAATGTTTCAGGCTGAATTTTTAAATATTTTGAAAAAATCATCCTCTCAGGTTTTATACATCTTTACGTTTGTGCGTAGCTAGAAAACCAAAAAATATGTTTTATTAACTCGGTCGGTCCGTCTGTTTGTCTGCCTGTAAGTACGCGGCATAGCTTAAAGACTACTTACCCGATTGAATTCAAATTTTGGTAAAAAATTAAAGGTCATATGTGGATGACTTGCTAACACTTTAGTAAAAATCCAATACGGCGCAACAAAATGGAGACCTAGTGAAATGTTAAAAAAATTATTATGAAAAAACTACTTATATAGTCGAATGCGGTCTTATCGTGCAAAAACAAAAATACAGAAAATGGCAAGCGCCTTAATAAAGTCGGAAGGAGGTTCGAATCAGTGGAACAATCAGAATATGTTCTGTTTATACCACTTAACGAAAGTGAGATTTTTTTGTCAATCACCAAAAATTATGAGCCCCGCTTGACCTAAAAATCTAACGACTTATACAGTGTCATTTCTTTAAATGCGGGCCACCCCTGTGCAAAGAAAACTTGTTTTGTATTGTGATAACAAAAAAATTTTATTTTGCAAAAATATTATACACTTTTGTTAAAAACACAAGATAATTAGTTATTACTTCCCTCGTAAGATTTTTTCAGATCTTTACGTTTAAGGGTCCCTAGATGCCTAAAAACCTGTTTTCTCAATTCCGTCTGTCTGTAGGTATGTCTGTCCGTCATATATATATATATATATATATATATATATATATATATATATATATATATATATATATATATATATATATATATATATATATATATATATATATATATATATATATATATATATATATATATATATATATATATATATATATATATATATATATATATATATATATATATATATATATATATATATATATATATATATATATATATATATATATATATATATATATATATATATATATATATATATATATATATATTTATAGCCTATATTTTTCGTTAGCCCCAAGTTTCTGGTAAAGCAATTTTACCGATTTTTATATATCAAATTTTGTCTTATAATTAATAAAAAAATGTACTTATTTCAAGCACGCTTTAAAATTGGAACAAGTACATACTCTATTTATTTATTGCCTACAAAATTGCAAATGTACTAAAAAAGTAAGCAAAAAAATGGTATCAAATTTAATAAAAAAATTTTTAAATTAAAATTAACTCGCTAATATCCAGGAGTCAGTGGCAAAACCTCTGAGAATCGGTATAATGAATGTACAGAAACTTGTGCAGGAAAAAAAACATAATTTACTTCCGAGGAAGATTAAGAAATGTACACGAAAAAATCCAAATGCAAAATACTTAAGTTACAAAGCAGAAATGGATATTCATAATGCAATTTATGATATATACACGTCAAAGACTAAAGATATCATCATCACTTAAAAAGTCCCCATCTTCTGAGTCGTCCTCAAATGGTGCAATGATCATTGGTGCTATTTCGACATCTAGAACTCGTTCTCGATTCCACCAATTCCATATTAATTTAATAATAAAATTTAATGAATCTTGCCAGACAATTTGCACTTTATCTGATGTTAGACCACGGTCCACGTGTTTTTCGTAATATGATTTTGCCCCAGCCCATATTAATTCTATTGCGTTAAACCGGCAATGGTATGGCGGCAGTCGTAAAACCTCATGTCCATTTTTCCATAATATTTCATCTACAGCATATATTATTGGTTTTTTTAGTAGATTTTGCTATTAAAAGAAGTTCTAGTTTCAGCATATTGGGTAAAGGATTTTGTTTTTGTTTTATTAGCCAGTCATAAATATCACTTTTCTTCCAGGATGAAGTAGGTTGTTTATTTAAGATTTTTGAATGATAAGATGCATTGTCCAGAATGATTAAAGGTGGAGCATCTAAATTTGGAATCAGTTGTTCTTTTAACCACTTTTTAAACAGTTCACAGGTCATATTATCATGGTAGTTCATACTTTTGGATGTTGAAGAAAACAGTAAACTTTCACCTGGGAGAAATTCTGTTGAAGAACCTGCATGCAAAATGGTGAACCGTTTTCCCGTCCCACATACCTTTTTTCTCTTGACACTTTTTACAGACCCGTCCTGCCAAGGTTTCGAACCACATCCATTAGAAAATATCCACGTCTCGTCTAAAATACCACTTTTCTAAATTTTGAAGTAACATTTTCCGTGTATTTCTTTAAAAACTGGATACGCTGACTTGCTATATGTGGCAACTCGCATAAAAATCTTCGATTACAGTCCTTTTTATATCGAAAACCCAACATTTTTATTAATTTTGACAAAGACTTTAGCCCAATTTCCAATATGCCTCGATTTTTTAAAGCTTCTTTTAAAGCTTGAAGGATTATATTAGTTTTTGATGTGTATAAATGGTAAATTGCATTACGAACATCCATTTTCACATTGTCACTTAAGTCTTCTGTTTTGGCTTTTTTCGTGTACATTTCTTAATCTTCTTTGATAGTAAATTATGCTTTTTTTCATGTACAATTTTCTACACAGTCCTTATACCGATTCCCAGAGCTTATGCTAGTGTCTCCTGGATATTGGCCGCTGAATTTTCATTTTCGTAATATTTTAATAGATTTAATACCATTTGTTTCGCTTGTGGACGCAAAAAACCCGAAAATTGTTTTCTATTACTCATTTTGTCACTGACTTGTCAATCTGACTTTGAAGTGACATCGCTCAAAGATTTTTGCAACTACTGGTAAATATCATAGGTCCGTCTAATTCATCTTCCGGATTTTATGCGGAGGATATGATTACACGTAATAAAAGAAAAACAAACTTAAAAAGTTTGTCTTTGATAAATCGTATGACCCGCACGATAACACTGCTTTTGACTATACTTGTGTATTGTTTCGAAGCCGCCTTAGATCAGAAATTTAATATTTGTCACTTATCAGCTTAAGCGTTAAAAAGGTAATTGCACAGTTCAGTTGAAAATATCTCGAAAAGTACTTGATATAGGTATAGGGTATGAGACACAAAAGTATTTAAAATTGTTTGAAGATTTAGATGTTGAGTAGGTTTATAGGTCGTCCCATTAAAATAAAACGAGAAAATATCGTTTGAAGGTGATTTTTCACTACGTTTCCGGGTAAACCGTAAGTATCCTAATTGTCATATTAAATGCAATGAGTTGCATAACGAACACTATTTACTGTATTAAATCGGAACTATCTTCATTTGTTTTTCCAAAAAACGGAATTATTCATTGAAATTTTTAAAGTTTCATTCGCCATTTTCGCGAAAATTATCAGGAATTGACATAGGGTACGATTATTGCTTTATGTTTAGAATTTAGTGTAAAATTCAAAAATAAATCAATATGCAGGATGTTCCATTTAATAATATTAAAGTTGATAGCAGTTCGGGTTAAACCGGAAACGGCAGTCGATTGTTTATACAGCCAAAATCTTCCTCGTAAGTAACCATATATCATTGTAAAATTTCATGTTAATAGTGCTTATCTTAAAAAAGTTACAGCCTTGTTAGTAATTTCGTGGTCACCCGGTATAATATAATTTGTATACTAAAAAATGTCCTGTTTGACAGTTCAATATAGCTTTGTATCCATAGTTACAAAACAAATATTTCATGGCATCCTTTATTTGTTAATAAAATTAATAACGCTTATTTCAAAATTTTAACAAGTTTATTGTAATTATTATCGAAAAAATAGTATCTATGCCTCGTAGAAAAAAAACACATTCCCGGACTCCAGTATTGCCTGACTCGACCGGCAATCTTTGCGGTCGTTTGGCGCCGGCTTTAGAGAGTAAAATTTTCCAGATGATATAAAATATTATTTTTCACTTTTTACTGCATTGTTTTGAATTTCATTAGCACTGCAATTCTTCACGGAAGGATCTCAAATATTGACTTTAATCGACATGGGTGGTAATTCTCTATAACATCTCGAGAGTAAACTCTAAAAATCTAAAGTACTCACTTGACTACCATTCGGTAAAAGTATTCATGTAATCTTATCCGGCGAGCCATAAACATAATTTGTGTTGAGGTAATCATTTAAACTAAATAATCGCACAAAAGTAATAAAACATAAAAAGAGGTCGTAAATCTAAATGCTCGTGACACTAAAAATGCAATAAAGTCAAGTATGGCATAAAAAATTCCCACATGACCCCGCGCTGCTGGTGCAGTTTCAAGTTCAGCCAGGATTGACAAATTGTTTAATTGGATTTCGTCTAGAACGTTTTTATTATGTCGAAATTTAGTAAGTTCAGATTATTGCCACATTTTTTGTATAATTTAGAATGTCTTTAATTTTTCAGTACTATTTAAGAGGTTTCTTTCTTTTCATATAAAGGGTGTTTCATAAAAATGTGTGCCGATTCAGGATTTTTTACCAAAAGCTGCAAATAACTTCACAGGTACAAGCCCAGAGGACTAAATACAACCTCTTTCGAAGCTATTACAGAGAGCGTCAGAGCCCGCTCTAGGGAGGGAAGGCTGCAAATTTCAAGGGCAGCAGTTTTCAATATTAAAGCAAGACCGAAAAAAATAACATTTAAGAGCTAACCATAAAGATTTATATACAGTGTGTTTCCTAACTACTCCAGGAGGTGATTCCTTAGGTCATTTTAAGAAAAAAAGTTCGTATGAACACGTGTCCGGAGTTATCTCAATTCTGAGATACGGGGTGTTAAAGTTTTTAAAAAAAAATCGGTTTTTTATAAACATCACAAATATCCTTAACTCGATTTAGTTTAAATTTGGCAGTGTCATTTTTAATACTAAGGCGCCAATTCCGCCCTAACTAGATTGAAATTATTAAGTCCAGTGGCGTCTGAAGGTGCACTGCAACCATTATTATTAAAAAAAAAGTACACCATTGACTATTTTTCAATTACGCACCTAAAAATACAACTTTTTTGTCTCTCGTGTTTTGTTCGTATCTAGCCTCGTTTTCGAGAAAAAAAATAAAAATTACTTTAGACCACTTTAAAAATTACCGACAAGATTTTTCTAACACAGGCCAGCTTTTTATTTTCACCATGGAAATACCCTCCCAATAATAAAAAAAATATTCGGAAAGCCCTAATACGTACCATTTTTAATAGCCTAATTAGAACTTTTTATATTGACCGGTAAACAATTTTATTGTGGGGCGGCTAAAATAGGTCCATTTTACAACGGAAAAATTACCTAGACTGGGTTTTTTACAACATTAGACATAAAATAAACGTTAAACTTCACTCTTCTGTTGAGTTTCGAATTGAGTGGTTCTCTGTGTATCGATAAGCAAGTGTATGTGAAGACGAGAATGTCGAGTCAAACGCGCCGAAGTTGCAAAATTTCTTGTTATATTTGTGGAGAATTTCTGGTGAAATCACAAGCCAGGCCATTTTCCGAAAATGTAAAAAAAGCCAACTTTAAACATTTTGGTGTGTTAATTGAGGATCAAAATAAGCGGTGGGCTTCCCATGTGTGCTGTGTTAGTTGTAGTGCATCATTGGTGCAGTGGATGAAGGGAAAGAGAAAAAGTATGCCTTTCGCAGTTCCAAGGCTATAGCGAGAACCCACCAATCATTCTGACGATTTTTATTTTTGCCTGACAAAGCATGGAAGTTATTCCAAAAAGGGAAAGAGCAATATAGAATATCCAAATTTGCAATCTGCCATACGACCTGTTCCTCATAATGCAAATTTGCCAGTGCCGATTGCGCCTTTAAATTGGCAAGCTATTGATTTGGGAGATAATGGAGATAACGCATCATCAAGCAGCTCAGAAGAACAGTGCACCGATCCCACTTTCACCAGTTCCGGCGTGCCACATTTAATTGTTCAACCAGTGGACGTAGGCAGTAGCCCGAGAACCATTAATGACAGAATTCAAGAAAAAATATATTTATAGGTAAATCGATCAAGAAAAATCAAAATTAAATCATTTTAAAATTCGAAAGTTCGCCTTTTTTGCAACACAGAAGAGATATAGAAGTGCGGCACACGAAAGAAAACAGACAAATATAGATAAAGGTTCATTAGGCATAGTTACATTTTTTAATTATCTGAAGTGCGCTTAGTCAAAAAGGAGTGCCATATTATTTAAAGAACGACTTTTTTTCACTTAACACCATGTATCTCAGGGAAATATTCTAAGGATGTAGAACGAAAGCTTTCACGGCTGTGGTCAATTAAGAAATCATGGTTCTTGGGATTAGACCGTGTCAAAATGGAATCACTTTCCGACGTTTCGCCTTCGATTGCACGAGGCATCTTTAGGGATCTTCACTTCACGAGATCGGAACACTGAATGAATGAATTCAGTGTTCCGATAAGTTTAGCTTAGTTTCCGAGATAGAGGGTGCAAAATAAAATTTAATAAAATCCGTTTGTTTTATTACTTTGGAAACGTTTATTATTATATCAAAATGCAACTAAGTATGTATATCAAAATAACCCATAAATTGACTTTGACATTTCAACGCCAACTTGTTAAAAATCATCTGAAATAATAATGTGGGGATATGAATGTATTAAAGGAGTATTTAAATTATTATTCCAATCAGACGAAAAAAATAAAGAGACCTTTTTCGTTTAGAACAGACTGCGAAAAAATTATATTCATCAATTTATTCCAAAACATGTCCCTTTACGCCATAATATCTCATAACAAATTTCAATTTGATATCTAAAATTGTTTCCGAAATATTAAATAAAAACGTATTTTTTTTTTAATTTTCTTTTACACTCTGTAGCTCCAAAACTAAGCGATTGCGAACCGATAAATATATAATATTTTTTGATTTTTTTGACCTTCCAAACATATCCTTAGAATATTTCCCTTTCCTCCCGAAACACCCTGTATATAACAGACCCTTGAAAATTAAAAAAAAATTTAACGGTAAAACAAGCCAAATTTATTTAATTTTTTGTTGCATATAAATTCGATTTTCTTTTATATAAGGCTATTCTTAGTGAAAAAAAAACAGCTGCCAAAAACCAAATTTGAATTTTAAGTTTTCTTGAAAAAGTTTCTTGTCATCTGGACAGAGCGGTCCTAAAGGGTAAAACAATAAAACGATTAAAATTTTAAGTAAATGGAATAAGACCGCAATTTGCTGCATATAAATATCAACTTGAGAAAATAAAGGACGTAGATATGTGGGAAAATACCTGTTATGTCTGCCAAGACATATTATTTTATATACTCTGTATTATTATAGCTAAAGCTTCCCGAAAAATCATTGTTTTAATTCAGAACATTTAAAATAATTACGACCAACAACGAAAAAATAAACCTAATAAAACTTTAAAGTTTCCCTCTCAATCAACGGCCAGAAAGGCATAAATGGCATCGGTACTGCCTGGCGGGCGACACTTGTTAAGTACGTGGGTTTTATGGGGAAGGTTTACGTACTCGACTTCCTCCGATCACCGACTATTAAATTCGGTATTAGTAAACATTTAGCAGAGCTTATTATCCATCGGGCAATTAAAATTGTTTTATTGCGTCATAAAGATGATTTGTTTGGATGCTTTTCGGAGTTTGGGGTGCTTCTGTGGTGCCAACATCCCTTTGGAAGTCAATTATCTTGGGAATTTATTTAAGTAGGTTGCCTGCATAATGGAATCTCAATAACGCACTTAACAAAATTGTATTTTAAAATTTTTGTGTGGTGAATAGGCTGTCCATATTGTAGTAGATTTGTAGCGTGTCCAGTAAAATTTCTTTACAAATTTTCAAAAATGTTTCAATTTACGTAAATGTGTGCAAAACAGTTCTGTAGCTTTAGCAAAACAAATACTTAATGGTTTAGTTTACTTCTTATTTATTATTTACAAGAATTGCTGAAAATGATTTTCGTTTTCTCTAACACATAATTCAGTCAGTTTTGAAATTCGATTAAGAGCATTCAATAATATGATTGATCGCCCTTGTAAATCTCGAAATGCCGTTTCGGTAGCTTCGCACAGTTCTTCCATTGTTCGGTGGCGGGATTTATAGATGTTATTTTGTATATAGCCCCATACGAAAAAATCCAGCACCGAAAGATCGGGAGACCGCGCTGGCCAACTTATTGGTCCATTAGTGACTATCCACTTTTGAGGAAACTTATTGTCCAAAAACGTACTAGATTAGAATTATGTGCAGGTGCGCCATCTTGCTGAAAGAATATATTATCTAAATGCGCCAGAGGAACGTTATCCAACAACTCCGGCAGTGGCGGCTCGTCAGGGTAGGCCTCTGAGGCCGCGCCTCACCCCCAAAATAAAGGAAAAGAGAATTTTTTTATATAACTTTTTATCTATTACCAATTAGAAATATACTTTTTAACAGTTTTACAACATAATAACATTAAAAAAAAAACAAAATATAATCCCATAAAAAATATTTTAGAAAATAAATTCTGACCACATCAAAAAACCGACCGTGCAATCCGTGCAAACCCATTCCTAAAGAAAGTGCTCTCGAATGAGGCGAAATAATTTTAGCTTGGAAAGTTTCGACTTCTGACCTATTTATCAACGGCCGGTGCCGATGCCGGCGAGTCACCTGATTACGACAGAGCGGGATGGCGATTGCCGATGCACGCGTTTTCTATTGCATTCTTGAGGCGATAAATCTGTAGCTTGGATATGCTTTTATTGGTTATTTAAATCACATGACTAGCGAACTATTCCAACGGCTTCTTTTTACGTGGTGCGTGCGGCTGAGAAAGAAATAGGAAATAGATTGCGATAATCGCTGATTGAGGGCGTTCTGTCTTTTAAGGTGAATAAATACGCGTGAGTAAGTTTTTGTTTTGTTTTGATTTGGTAAGTTGGACCGTTCCATTTTTTGTATTTGCTTTTTGCTTTTGAAATGAATCTTATTCACGACATTATTGCTTCATTAATTGAAACGCCTTTTTTAAGAAGAAGCGAAACTGAAAAGAAACAGATATTAGGTAGCCGTCCGACGCCGAAAATTTTAGCAATATTTAATGATAAGAGGCAAGGTAAAAAATATTCAAGAACTTTTCAAATATCTTGGTACGAAACTTATAGGCTATGCGGAAGTATTTATAAAAAAAGGTTATATTGTTGGCCTTGTATTTTATTAGGTTGCGTCAAAAATAATTGGAGTTCAGGGGGCGGATATTCGGATTTAAAAAAATTTTCACGAGCAGTAAAATCGCATGAAAGTTCAAGAGAGCATATTAAAAATTCGGTAGCACTTACAAGAGTGGATCAAAATAGGGCGACTATTACGGATGCACTACAAGAAAATGCAAGTCTTAATGAAATTGTTTATAATGAAAATGTTCGAAAAAACCGTTTATTATTAAATTATTTAATTGATGTTTCTATTACTTTGGGTAAACAGGACTTGGCATTTCGAGGTCATAATGAAACAACAGATTCTTTTAACCGTGGCAATTTTAAGGAAAAATTTGCATGCTTAATAAAAAGAAATGCCGAACTTACTGAACATTGTGCTAAATTTAGTAATATTTTTACGGGACAATCTAAGACTATACAAAATGAACTAATTGGTTGCATACATGACTATATTCAAGAATATATAAAAAAGAAATCAATGACACCGATTGTTGTTTTTTTGGCGTAATTGCGGATGATAGTACTGATAACAGAAAAATCACAGTGTTCGATAACAGTTAGGTATGTGACCAACGGATCTTTAAAAGAAAGATTTTTAGGATTTTTTGACGTTAGCGATAATAGAACAGCAGAGAGCCTTTTTCATTTAATACAAACAGCTTAGAGCCTTATGACTTTAAAAATAAATTAGTCGCGCAGTGTTACGATGGGGCTAGTGTTATGGCAGGTGAAATAAATGGGCTTCAAACAAAAGTTTGAAGATCTATTGCTCCTTTAGCTATGTTTACTCATTGTTGCGCCCACAGATTAAATCTAGTTTTACAACAGGGAACAAAACTGATTACCCAAAGTCGTATATTTTTTGCCACTTTATTAGGAATACCAAATTATTTCCACCAATCACCAAAACGGTCTTTTGTGCTTAATCAGATAGTAGGTAAAAGAATTCCGCGAGTTGTAGAAACGCGATGGTATACACGGTCTAAAATTTTAAACTTAGTGGCTAATGAATAGGACAATTTAATTATAGTATTTGAAACTATTATTAATGACTTAAGTTCTGGAACAGAATCTATTAATGGTGCAAAAGGATTTCTAAAGCATTTTAATGATTTCGAATTTTGCCTTTTAACGCATATTTATAAACAAATTTTTTAGTTGCACTGATGTACTGTTTCAAATATTACAGTTAAAGCATTTAGATATAAATTACTGCATTTCGCAAATAAACCCTGCCAAGCAACGAATTATTGAATTTAGAAACGAAGACCATTTCAAAGAACTTTTCAATATTGCTAAAAAAGCCACTATTCTGCCAACTAACACACGGCGAGGGCAATGTTCTAGCGACTTTGATATTTTTACTAAATATAAAATATTATATTTCGAAATAATAGATTGTATAATTCTTCAATTAGGGACGCGGTTTGAAAATTTAAATAATTTAAATTTCTTTGCTTTAGTCGATTGCACAAAATATTCGGAATATGTTAAATGCTTTCCAGACGACTTATTAAATAATTTATTAAAAAATTATCCAAACATTTTTGACAGAGATAGATTAAAGAATGAGCTTTCTGTATTGTATAGGGGTGAACAATGTTCAAATTTAGATGTCGAAAAAAGTCTAGCTTTGTTATTTAAAGATTTTAAAGCAATTTTTGCGGAAGCATATAAGCTTTTTAATTTAGTTTTAACTATTCCCGCAACAAGTGTATCGGCCGAACGAAATTTTTCATGTCTTAAACGGATCAAAACCTACCTAAGAAACACAATGACACAAGAACGGCTTTCGGGTTTAGCAATGATGTCAATAGAGCAGGAATTACTGTCAGAACTTAGTGAAGACCAAAACTTTTACGACCAAATTATAGATAAATTTGCAACCTTAAAAGACAGACGTATAGATTTAATGTATGTACAAAAAGTAGTTTTTTTATCTTATTTCATACAACTATTTATTTTAAGTTTTAATAAACTAAATTATGTTTTTATTATCGCAATCACCGCTATATTTTAGTGATAGGTGTACATATTTTACTTGTTTTGTTTACTTTTTATTTACTTTTTTTAGAGTTTATTTTTTTAGTTTTTAATGGTTTAGTAGAGCTATTGGCGATGATCTCCATTAAAAAAAAAGGTCAACGCGTCGCAGAATAATACCTCATGGGTGACGTGGAAATTTATTCACATTTAAACAAAATTAACCTCATGTAGCCTCACCCTTCAATATACTCACAAGCCGCCACTGAACTCCGGTATTACCTCCTGCAATATTTTTAGGTAACGCACCCCTGAGAGACCTCCTTCATATATTCGATAAACGAGTTGTGTGCCCAAAATGTAGCATGCAACACTAAAACCAAATTGACCTTGTTGCTCCCGCTCAAATACTAAAGTTTATTTTCCTGATGCCAGTATTTGGTATTTTGTCGATTAAAAATACCAGCACTTGAGAAGTGTGCTTCATCAGACCATATAACCATCCTTGCAAAATTTACATTTTCTAACTTTTAGTTGGAACCAAATGCAAAAATTTAATCGACGTTCGGCATCGCCAGGGTGCAAATGCTGCACTAGGTTTACTTTGTACGGAAAAAATTTGTATTTCTTTAATATTGTCTTTGGCCTAGACTTAATAACACCGACTCCAGCTTCAATAGCTCTACATGAAACTGAAGGGTTCGCCCCGACATAGGCCACGACGTTGATTTCATCATTTTCGCGATTTTCTTTATTATATGATTTTGGTCGTGGCTGAATAAACGCTCCATAATCATTCAAATTTTTTTTCAGTCTTTTAAATATTGTGGCAAAAGGCTGTCGGATATCTAAAATTATTTTCACCTTTTAGATACTAATTGTTCTCTTAATAATTATCAGAAAAACGATAGTTAGGACAATGGCATCCGTGGAAAATTAATTTAAATACCCAGAGGTAAAACACCCCTTCAAATAAATATACCTACCACGCTTTATAATAGATTTTTTCTACAACCGTCCTTAAAATCCTATTTTACACACTGATTGCAGTAGCTAAAGCTTGTTTTCAAGCACCGATGCGTGAAATACAATGCTTTCCCTAAAGGATTTACTTCACGCACCGGCTCAATAAGAAATGCATGGGCCGCCATTAATTTTAGGCACCGGGCCCGCACTGGTAATAATTTTATTAGGCGGCCGTGCCTCGCAATTTGTATCGTTGTCATGGTAACGAGTTGTCAAATTGCCAATGCAAACAGTTTAAAATAGACACTTTAAGTTCGAATAGTAATTTGAACAGTTTATTATTTTAAGTTATAATAAGCAATAATTATGGACTCTGATATAGAAATGTGTACTCCACCAGATATTACGGAAGCAGCGAAAACAGCTAGTAATTCTCTGTTACCTCAGAAGTCAAAGGAAATTTATGAAAACACGTACAATAAATTTATGACCTGGCGCAGTAAGAACAATATTAAAACCTTTTCTGAAAATGTTTTACTCGCATATTTATCAGAATTGTCAAAAAATGTGAAATCATCAACACTATGGAGTCATTATTCAATGCTAAAAAGTACTATTAGCATTAAAAATAACATTGACATTGGTAAATATCCAAAAGTTCATGCATTTTTAAAACGGAAGAATGAAGGATATATTCCACAAAAATCTCGAATATTGGAGAAAGAACAAATTTTCAAGTTCATAAATAAGGCTCCTGACGAAGTTTTTTTATTAACCAAAGTGATATTAATATTTGGGATTGCTGGTGCTCTAAGAAGAAGCGAAATTTATAAGCTAAAAATGTGCGATATTCAAGATTTAGGAAGTGTTCTTGTTGTATCCGTCCCTGATACAAAAACCAAAATAACAAGAAAATTTACCATTACCGAGCATTTAGAATTATACAGAAAATATGCCGTCCTTCGTCCCCAAAATTATCAAGAAAACAAATTCTTCATCAAGTATCAAGGAGGAAAATGTACTCGCCAAGTCGTCGGGATAAACAAATTTGGAAAATTGCCTAGTGAAATAGCAAAATTTTTAAAACTACCACATCCAGAAAAATATACAGGCCATTGTTTCAGACGATCATCTGCTTCCTTGCTAGTTGAAACCGGTGCAGATTTACTAATGTTAAAACAACACGGCGGTTGGAAATCTTCAACGGTAGCTGAGCGTTACGTAGAAAATTCCCTTAACAAGAAAAATGATATTTCAAATAGACTTTTGTCAGTTCAAAATCCAAATATGACCTCGATCACAAGCAGCAATATTATTAACAAATCATCATCAAAGGAGGCCACAGAAGTTAAATTTAGTAATCTAACAAATTGCAACATTACTATTAATAATTACGATAATTATAAAGAAGAAAATTAAATAATTTAACTATAATTTCTATTAAAAAGTTACAATTATTATAAAGTAGAAAATTAAATAATTTAACTATAAGTTCTATTAAAAAGTTACAATTATTATAAAACAGAAAATTAAATAAATAGTCCATTAGTTTAATTTGTATTATATAAAGGAGAAAATTAAATAGTTTAATTTTATTTCGTACTTGTATTATTTACGGTTGTAGAAAAAGTATAGTGTGCAATACGTGCGTAAAGACTTTTATACCCTTGTGTGATATTGTGACCCTCGCCTTCGGCTCGGGCCACAACCATCACACTCGTGTATAAAAGTTAACTTCACGCACTTGTTACACAATATACTATTACTAACTACTAGATACCTACATACCTGTTATAATAAAGGGCGGCAGCCTCAACATTATTTTCATTTGACTGTATGTAACAAACTAGCATATCATACTTTTCAAAATTTTCATAATTTCGCCTTTCAGCCATTTTTAGCAATAAAGAAAATATAAATAAAAAATAAATAAATGAGTAAATAAATATTAAAAAATGTAAGATAACGAGGTGAAAACTTAACAATTAGGTATTACTTATCAAAACTTGACTGGTAATAAACAATTCATATACAATTGTTTATTTATTTCTTTATCCATGGCCACTTTGATTTTTGTTTAAATTTCCTTAAAATGTAAAAATTGGGGTTTTTTTCAAAAAATAAATACCACAAATTATATATATTTGAAAAGCTAAAAAAAACCTATCGAACTGTCATATACAGGGTGTCCCATTTAAAAAACATAATATTGGTAAATAACTCAAAAATGGTAGGTGATAAAAAAAATCTGACCACGCCACCGGATTCTACGTAAAAAACTACGTAATAAGCAGTTTTCTACATTTTTGATATCTCCTGTACACACCCGCTCAAAGGTTAGGTACATTGTAAATACGTGTGCAAATTTAAACTATAATAACTTTTTTGAAAAACAAAATATTTCCATGCGGTGCTGTCAGCACTTCAAGTAAAATACCTAAAAAAAGTAATTCAGATACTTTTCGGTATTTGAAATACTATACAGGGTGTCCAATTTTGGATACTTTTGCAGGGTCCGATATTTTTATAGACAGAAAGTTGAGGTTTTCTCGACAGTTTGCTACTTTTTCATAAAACTAAAAGATGTCTTTTACAAAATTTTCATAGCCCTTTTCGAGGGCTAAATTGAAAACGTTGCATTTTCTGGCACTTCTATCAGATAACTTATCGAAAATGTGAAAACTGTTTCTTATATAACTTTTCCCGTAGAATAATTCCGCGTTCGGAATTATTAAACAGGGTCAGGTCAAAAAGTTATCGGACCCTACTTTATTTTTGTAAATGGAACACCCGGTATATTTATAGACTATAAAATTTGTCTTGTTTTTACCTGTTCGAAAATTTATAATAGTATGTACTTTTAATTAATTAAAAATACTTAATTAAATGCATAATTTAATAGTAGGCTATGGCTATTATTTATGACAACAAACAAAAATATTTTTCATCGGTTTTTGGATCGACTTTTGGTTTATAAAGCAGTTTATAAACGTTGGTTTTATACAGAGTAATGAAAATTCTAAAGAAGCCTCGAAATTATATTTCCAAAGGTAAGTAAGCTATTATGGCTATGAAATTCTGTATTATCATTATAAGTTTTTGCTTGTTAGATATCCAGATATAAGGCAACCGGTTTTTGAGATATTTGCTCGTTTAAAAGCAAATTTAGTTAAGCATGCATCATTTGTTCACCCGAGTCCTAAAACATACAACAAAGAGAACAGGGAAAGAAGAGAGATAGATGTTTTGGAATATATAGAAGCAATACCTTCGACCTTATGTAGGAAAATTGAGAAGGAAATTGGTGTGCCAAAAACTGACGGTCAGAGGATCTTGAAGAAATATAACTATCATCCATACAAATTTACTATAGTGCAACATTTGCACCCTGGCGATACCGAGAGCCGGGCACCGTTTTGACAGTGGTATTTGCAAAAAATCGATGCTGACGATATATATGGCACTATACCAGGAACTGGCATAGTGAAAATCAGGATTTAATGTTTGAAAAGGCACAACAAGGATGCTTTGGAGTTGGGGTGTCATGTTTTGTTTTGGGCAGACATATAGTTTATAAGATTTTTGAAGAAGGTCTTACAGCGCATAGATACTTAGAAATTAGAGGAAGTTATTCCAGAATTGCTCGAAAATATTCCATAAGACCAATATAATGCTGTTTACCTACAGCAATATGGTGCCCCAAGCCACAACTCTAGGTTTTTAAGGGAATTTTTTGATAATAACTTTCCTCAAAGATGGATAGCTACCAACGGACCTGTTTGATGGCCTCCACGTTCCCCAGATCTCTCAATTTTAGTTTTTTTTTATGTGGCTATATACAAAATGAAGTATATAAAACACGATATGACGGCATAGCAAAGCCTTGAGAAGCAATTCATTTAGCCTTTCGAAATCTGCGAATGAGACCAATATAGTGCTTTTTAACGCTATTCAAAGAATTACAAAAATATGCCAATTTTGCATTAGAGAAAATGGTCGTTAATTTAAACAACGCCTTTAAAAATTAGTTTTTTCTTTTTTTTATTAATGTTATTTTTTTGTGTTTGTTATATTGTTACTTTATGTCCTAACACTGGAAACTGTGGTGTAAGATAGATCAAAATACAAGAGTTCTAACTACACTACACCACAACTTGTTACGTTCTGGACGCGCGTTTCGCTAACCAAGTTAGCATCATCAGCAGATGATATAAACTAAAGTAAATTAGCCTAACCGAGACTATTTATAGGCAAATGTGGTCACACTTGGTTGCACCCGACTGTATCGATGTCAAGTAAGCTATAGAGGGGACTATCGGGAATAGGCCCTCTGTCTTTATTTAGTGCTTTCTTACCACATTTAGCTATTTCTATACACTCAAATGCATCCAATAACACAGGGTAACAAAATGAAAACAAAAATTTGGTGCCGGAAATCTAACATCTCATTTTAGATGTTTTTAATGTGCTGATTCCAAATATACCTCCAGATTTTTTCTATCAGCTCTAGTTTTTGAGATACAGGTTACAGGTTAATTGATATTTTTTTCTGATAAAGGACAACAAATAAAGAGATAAATATGTACTTAATCGTCAAGATAGAAATTTTCCAGAATCTAATTAACCAAATGGATACCTGGAATTGTCCCTGACCCAATGTTCCTATACTAGGAACTACTCAATATCCTGCTCTAATTACTTTTATACCTGTAATTGCCTATGACCCGATCCTTCTAGACCTGCTTGGCTGTACTCGATTTAGTATATTACTGAGTTTTCCCAAGTAAACTTGTGCTATCATTTTGTGTAAGTTTTGGTCGTTTTGTAGTGTCAAGACACTAAACTGAAACAATGGCATCCACAAGCATACGTACCTGTGTAAATCATCCCGATGTTTTTTGTTATGTGTGTGGTGAATACACTTTGAAAGAGAGGAGAAAAACGATTTCTGACTTTGTGAAAAGAGCTTATCTTGCCTATTTTGGCGTTCATTTAGGAGATCAAGATAAATCTTGGGCCCCACATTTCATATGTAAAACAAGTGTTGAATATTTGCGACAGTGGACAACTGGAAAGAGAAAGTGCCTAAAGTTTGGTGTACCAATGGTTTGGAGAGAACCGCGAAACCATCATGGCGACTGCTATTTTTGTCTCGTTAATATTAAAGGCATAAATAGAAACAATAGACACAAATGGACATATCCTGATCTAGATTCTGCAAGAACGCCTGTAGCGCATTTGGAAGAAATACCCGTTCCGTCATTCAGCAGTCTACCCGAACTGACAGAAGATGATACAGAAACATCAACGTCTGTCGGAGTTCAAAGAATTCAATCAGAAAACGACAGCGAATTTGAAGCAGATTTAGCAACTCTGCAGTGTTTCAATCAAGAAGAACTAAACGATCTTATAAGAGACCTGAATCTCTCAATGGAATCCGCTGAATTACTTGCATCCAGATTAAATGAAAAAAATCTACTTTGTCCAGGTACTAATATTACATTTTATCGTAAGAGATAAGGATCTGCTGCCTTTTTTCTCTCAGGAAAATGACTTGGTATTCTGTAACAATATAAAAGGGCTCTTAGAAAAAATGTGTTTGCCTGAATACACTCCAGATGATTGACGCCTTTTTATTGACAATTCAAAACGTAGTTTAAAATGTGTTCTTTTACATAATGGTAACAAATATGGCTCAAATCCTATTAGTCATTCTACTACCATGCTAGGCCTAATGAAGCAATTTCTGAAGGCTTTAAATCGAGATGGAAATTGTTTTGGGTATTTGTCACGTAAATTTCCTGGCATTAGCACGGAAAAACTGAAAGCTGGTATATTTGATGGTCCTCAAATAAGGCAACTTGTTAAAGATCCACAATTCACCACATCAATGAACGAGACTGAATCTAACGCTTGGTGTTCATTTGCTCAAGTAGTACAAAATTTTCTTGGCAATCATAAAGCAGAGAATTACGTAGAATTAGTGGAAACTATGCTTTCAAGTTTTCAAAGTTCACTACCTCCACAGCCACCTAGATCGTTTTCCAGAAAACTTAGGTGATTGTAGTGAAGAACAGGGGGAAAGATTCCATCAGGATATTAAATCTATGGAAGATCGTTATCAAGGACGATGGGATAGCCACATGATAGCGGACTACTGCTAGACTGCTACAGCGAGACTGACCTAGTAAACTCCACTCTAGAAAGTCGTATAAAAGAAAATTTTTATGTGATTAGTGACTAATGTAATTATGTAAATTAAGTTTTTGCAATAAATACTTAAATCCCTGTGTCTTTGTTTTTTTAACTTGCAATAGTAATATTATATATTATAACAGTTATAACGTAAAATATATACACATTTTTTTTTAATTAGATCTGATAGACAAAATCTGAGACCTTTTTTATATTCTGCATCCAAAAATCACCCAGGAACAGTTCAAAAATCGCAGGCACCAAAATGTGTGTTGGCCAGTGTAATCTATTATTAGATACGTTTTTAATTAACTTAAGATTATTTATTCCTATTTGGTGATTGTTTTCCAAAGCATGTTGGGCAACGCTTGACTTTTCTGTTCGTCCGCATCTTAAATGTGCCATGTATTCTTTAAAACGAATGTTTATGGAACGTTTAGTTGGCCCAACATATTTTAGATCACAGTCATTACAGCTAATTTCACAAATGCCACTCCTCTCCTTCAAGTCGACTTTGTTTTTAGGGTTTCCAAGGAGATTTTTCAAACTGTTCTCCGTTTTGTAGGCTACTCTAAAACCTACGTTTTTAAATACTTTTTCTAAACCTCTCGTATATCTGAGATCATGTGGGATTACTATGAACTTATTGGGAGCCTCAGGTGCTTGAAATAAATGCACTTGAATTTCAGTTACTCCCCAAAAAATATTTGGTATTTGGTACTTATTTCCCGAAATAGTATTTGAAGTATATATTAATTTTACTTCAAATACAAAAGTAATTGAAGTACTATCAAAAAGTATTTGAAATACTCTGATTTTCTTAAATCAAGTACTTTTTACACATTTAAATATAATTTCGAGACACAGAGGCTATCAGTTTGCATTTGCCACTGCTGTTCAATTATTGACGGAAAGCTATGATCCCTCTTTTCCCCTTAGGAATATAACCGTACCACACACCAGACAGACCAATGGAATTGATAAAACATATTTTTTGGCATCAAGGGACGCTTGAAACCGACAGACAGATCGACGGAATTGATAAAACATATCTTTTGGCATCTAGGGACTTCAAGATATGAAAAACTTGACAGGGTTATTTTTTCACGATTACAAATATTTTATTTGGCCGCCATTTGGTTCGGCCATCTTGAATTTAGTACCACAATTTTACTAGTTGATCCCTATACCACAATTAGTTATGGCACGTAATTTGAAACCAATCCATTAAGCAGTTTTTTCAGGCTGAATTTTTAAGTATTTTACTAAGCCGCCATTTTGTTCCGCCATTTTGGATTCGTACCAAAATGTTACCAGTTGTTTGCAACATGATATTTGATGTTTGTTCAAAATTTGAGATAGATTGGATAAGTAGTTTTTTAATAATAATTTTTTTAACATTTCACTAGGCAGCCATTTTGCCAAAATGTTATCAGGTCATCCTCATATGAACTTTAATTTTTGACCAAAATTTGAAGTCAATAGGGTAAGTAATTTTTTAGCTATGCCGCAAACAGACAGACAGACCGACAGAATTGGAAAAAGTGAAGATCTGAAGAAATCCGGAGGGTGATTTTTTCACGATTACAATACTTGACGCTTTTACGAGGAAAGTAAAAATCGAAACAAAATTTCAAATTCTTGTATCTTGATAAAGAAGCCGTTACGGACCGTTATATACAGGGTGATTCATGAGGAAATGTCAATACTTCAGGTACATATTCAGGACCAAAAAATTAACATAAAAGTCTATATAAATAAGTGTCCGCAAGGCCTGAGTTCTCGAGATACAGGATGTTAAAGTTTTTATTTAATTTTCCTATTTTTTAAATAAAATCTATGATAATGTAAATAATGGAGTGAAAATTGATATACGGGGGTTTTTTGGTATGACAAATTCGAATCTAATATTAGTATTGCTCTTACTTGTAGAGGGCGCCACCTACATGTCTTTCTACTCTTTCGAACAACCACAACTTTTTGGTACAGTCTTCTATTACATTTTTGAGTAAAACAAATTATTCCCGTGCCATTTCTACGTCAAAAAGTTATACTTGTTAAAAGGGGATACGAGCAACCGTTTTCGAGATATTTGGATTTAAAACAATTTCGGCCATGTAATTTTTTATAGCAAAACTTTAAAAGTTTGTTATTTTGTCCAAATTTAAACGCATCTTGGCACAAAAGCTTTGAAATGAAAGACTAACACATTTTTTTGAGGTGTGTATTCAGTGCCTCAGACTAAACTAAACAAAGCGTATTTAATTTTTATTAAAATTGTTATTATTAAGTTGTTTTTAATAAAATCTAGGTTACGTTTTATAATTTTGTTTAGTTTAGTGTTTGTGCTGCGTTTGTTATCCGATCCAATAATGCTTCTCTTGTATTTACTTTAGTAGAATATACCAGTGATTTGAACCATCCCCAAAGACAATAATCCAAAGGATTAAGGTCTGGCGATCTAGGTGGCCAATTAAACGGACCTCCGCGACCAATCCATCGGTTTGGAAAGTTTCGGTTTAAAAAATCTCTTACAAGTAAACTGTAGTGTGCAGGGGTTCCATCATGCTGCAAATACATGTTTTGTCTTACATTAAGGGGAACATCTTCTAATAGATTTCGCAAGTGATTTTAAAGTTTAAAAATTTTTTTCCTGTAAGACTACCGTCGAATATAAATGGACCAATTAAATGACCATTTAACATTCCACACCACACATTAATTCTAAATTTATGTTGGAAATTATGTTCTACTGTAGCGTGAGGATTTTCATAGGACCACCGGTGTTCATTGTGAAGATTATTTATACCATCACGCGTGAACTGTGCTTCATCAGTGAACAAAACATACCTATACAACCTTCGATCTTCATTAATCCAGTTACAGAATTGCATTCTCAACTCAAAATCGCCCTCCTGCAAATGTTGAACCCGTTGTAAATGAAATGGGTATAAACAATTAATGTGAAGATTTCTCCAAGCAGTCGATTGTGTAATTTGATAAGTATCTGCAATCCGCCTAGTGCTTATGCTTGGATCATTTTCGACGGCATTGAGTATAGCCTCTTCTACTTCAACGTTGTGGTCCCGATTCCCTTTCAGATACAATTTTCGCACTTGGAAACATCCCAGATTCTCCAGTAGTGAAAACTTGTTGAAAAACTCTTCTATCTGGCACCCTTCTATCTGGAAAACGACGCTGGTACTCCGCGACTGCTTGAATTGCGACCCCATTGCAGAAGCCATAGACGAATATCATATCTGCATATTCACGACGCGAGAATATCACAGGCATAATGCCGTATTTAGATCTAAAGTTTCTTAAATGATTATTGTCAGATAATAAAAGTTATGAACAGAAATTGACAGTGACAAAATTTGATCTTATTATTAACTCACATTACTATTGCTAAGTAACAGGAAAAACGATGAGAACACCAACCAGCAGTTGTTCTGTCAGGCAAGGTACACTTCTATTTTTTTACAATACATGTATACTTTATGTGAATTTGATAAAAAAAATCACATGCGCCGAAACTGTTTTAAATCCAAATATCTCGAAAACGGTTGCTCGTATCCACTTTTAACACGTATACCTTTTTGACGTAAAAATGGCAAGGGAATAATTTGTTTTGCTCAAAAATTTAATACAAGACTGTACCAAAAAGTCGTGATTGTTCGAAGAAGTAGAAAGACATGTAGGTGGCGCCCCCTACAAGTAAGAGCAATACTAATATTAGATTCGAATTTGTCATACCAAAAAAACCCCGTATATCAATTTTCACTCTATTATTTATATTATCATAGATTTTATTTAAAAAATAGGAAAATTAAATAAAAACTTTAACACCCTGTATCTCGAGAACTAAGGCCTTGCGGACACTTATTTATATAAACTTTTATGTTTATTTTTTGGTCCTGAATATGTACCTGAAGTATTGACATTTCCTCATGAATCACCCTGTATATAAACTTTTGGTCTTAAAATTAAGTAAAGAATGATACTCTGAAGTTTGTTGACGTACTTAAATAACACCCTGAATGATATTAGAGAGCTGATATAAATCTACTCAACATTTAATCCAACATCACATCGAAACTTCCGGTTCCGGTACGCATCGTACTGTGAACTTCGAACTAACGCAACAAAAAAAACTTTTAACATTAAGCTGCCGCACTTACGCAAACACAACTCGACGTCAGCCGCGGTGAAGTGGATGGACATCGGTCCTTGTCAGAACAAAAGCGGTACTTTTTGTAATCGGATAAGGCTCAATCCGTTAATACTACGCAGACGAACCATCTGAAGAAGCGATTCCAGAAGGAGTTTCCGAAAAAAGCGAGGATGAAACGTGGAGACTGGAGATATTTTTAGTCGATCAGCCCGGCATTTCAGTCCAGTGAAAATAACATTGATAATAGGAAACATAAGAGGTTTTTACACAGAGTTCCACAGCACAGATAACTCAGTTTATATAATTGTTTGGTAATAAGATTATACAAACTCTTTAAACTGTAATTTATTTCTATTTTTCTAGCTATTAAGACACAAATTAAACAAACTATATGAGTCTATAAAATGTCTTTTCTGAGTGTAAAGGAAATTTGAACGAAGGAAATTGTGGGTAAAGGCGAATTTACTAATTTTTATTTGCTTTTAATTTATTTTTATATTATTAATAATTTCCATGTTTCATTTTTAAGTGGATAAACAACCAAAGCCTAGGACGTGTCATACAAACCGATAAAGGTGTATTCACATTCGCAAATATGCACAAACAACCAGGGTCGAATTTATCTGTCTCGAGGCCCTAGGCGGTATATAACTTGAGCCCTCTCGGCAATAATTATTGAGAGTTGTAATGAGTTTTAGATGTTTTCTTGAAGGAGGGAGAGTAAATTATCATTTATATAATAATATTGCAACCATCCAAGCAATACATTTTCGGTATACATATCAACCAAATTATTATTAAAAAAAAAAACATTTTCTTGCTTTTATTTTAACAAAATCATCAACTAGTTCATTGTAATCTATGCTATCAACAAATTTTGATTCGATAAATAACATCGAGAGATTCAGAAGTTTTTTCCTGTTACATACATCTTCTAGAAGATCCGACTGCATGTCCGCCCATCTGTTTTTAAATCAAAATTTTCAGAGATATTTATTATTAGAGGAATACGTTTCGGTAGGGTTGCTATCAAAATATATACACAAGATAATTTGTGAAAAACGCCTACTATATTTCGCCGAACATTTCAAAAACTTGATTTTCGAAACACAGTTCAAATCTGAAAGCTTTATCATTTTTTTGGCGATTGAGAACTAACATTTTTAACCTTTTCAAACTCTGTTTAGGAGTTTCAGAGCTTCAAAGGGTCAATTCTCTCGAAAACCGATGCATGTAGGTATAGGAAACATAACACAAGTATTTAGAGTATTCGGCACAATAAAAAACGCAATAATATACAGTTTAGAAAACGGATATTGCCATCGGTTTAAGAAGATGGAAGCGGCAACACCGCGCTATTCAAAATATTTTAAAAAGAGAGTTTATATGCATTTATGGCCAGAGCCAAATTTTCAAAATAAGCTATTTATTGAGTTTTCTACATACTTCTAAGAGGCCACTATCCGTGAATAACCCTGTATAAGTTCTTTAAATTATGAAACCACGGCATGGGGGCATTTACAGTATCAAAACGTCGACTAAGGTATTTGTGCATACATTATTACAAAGGGGGTAAAAAAATTATTCTGAAAATGAGAATAAAAAATCCAGGTACGGATTTAAAAAATTAAATCGATGTTGGTGGTCCGAACATAAAAACGTCGGAAGTGAAATTTGAATGTACCGTGTTGAAGAGCGAAAAAAATCATACATTAACATTAAATTTAAACTGTGTCTGGAAAATTAATAGTTTTTGAAATATTCCAAGAAATATATTTAGGCGTTTCTCACAAATAACCCTGTGTATCAGAAAAAGTACCTGCGGCGATATTTCGGTAGGCAACCCTGTAAAAACGTATATTATTAATAATAATTATTATTATTATTAATATAATAATCATGCAGTGGGATCTTAGACTATTCGTAATCCTTTATCTGTTTTAAAACTGAAAAAGAAGGCTCTCCTGAAGCGTTACTGACAGACGTTGTTAAGAATGCTTTTAATATACACTATGCATCAAAATTAACGCACCATTATAAATTGCATAGCATTTCAATGTGGATTTTCTTGCGAACCGCTGAACGGATTTTGATGAATTTTTTTTTTAATCTAGATTTGTTTATCGCTAAAAACGCCGCGATGTGAGTTTTCATTAAAATTTTAGTTTTGAGCATATACAGGGGCCAACAATGAGAGTAATTTTTGTCCAGAATATTTAAAACACCCTGTGGATCGTTTCAGCCGTAACAGCGGGTATACGCTTGATGCAAATTATAGCCCCATGTTTTCTTAACAATTTGGTTTTTGTTTCATGCCAATATCTCTATTTTTAAATGAAATACAGAGCAAAACATTAAAGCGCACTAGTTTATTTTAACAATTAACATCTTAAAATAGGGAAGGTCATGAAATGAACAAGTTTGACAAACTGTCATGTTTGTTTATTATGTGTCATTTTATCTTTAAAAAGTGTTAAAGTTTGGCTATGGAGCGTCAAACAAGGAATTTGTCTCGTGACGAATGCGTAGCAGCAATTACATTGGCCGAGGAAGGATTGAGCTACCGTGCTATAGCTAGGAGGCTGGGAGTTTCTCATTCATCAATATCGCGCGTTGTCCACCGTTTTGAGCAAACTAACGATCATAACCGACGCCATGGGCAAGGAAGGCACCGAAGAATAACATTGAACCAGGATCGTTTCATTCGATTACGTGCTTTGAGAGAACGTTTTGTAACAGCAAGATATCTTCAGGTACAACTTAAGGCTACACATAACGTCCAAATAAGTGTAACCATTGTAAGAAGACGACTGGCAGAACAGAATTTAAGTTTCCGAATTCCAGCAAGAGGGCCGAGGTTAAACGCAAACCATCGTAGAGCGAGACTGCAATTCGCCAGACAGCATGTAAACTGGAATTTTGAGGATTAGGAGCGAGTCTTGTTCACGGACGAGTCGAGGTTTTGTTTGACAATGTAAGACCCCACGTCGCTCGTATAGTGCAAGAAAATTTACATGAGGTAGGTATTGAGACTCTGGACTTGCCTGCAAATAGTCCAGACCTCAACCCTAATGAACATTTGTGGGACATCATAGACAGACAACTTAGAAACCATCAGCTCTTACCAGTCTCTCTTGACAACATTCAAAATTTTGTCACAAATTTATGGAACGACATTCATCAAGAGCAGATTAGATGCCCTGTAGAGGCGGAAACAGGCGATATTGATATTCTCAATTTTTTTCTAATTTTGTCCTTGCCACCAATATTGTTAGTATTGATATTTTTAAGTTGTTAAATTGTTAAAATAAACTAGTGCGCTTTAATCTTTTACTGTGTATTTCATTTAAAAATAGAAATATTGACATGAAACAAAAACCAAATTGTTAAGAAAACATGGGGCTATAATTTGCATGAAGCGTATACCCGTTGTTACGGCTGAAACGATCCACAGTGTGTTTCAAAGATTCTGAAGAAAAATTACTCTCATTTTTGGCCCCTGTATAAGCTCAAAACTAAAATTTTAATAAAAACTCACCTCGCGGCGTTTTTAGCGATAAACAAATCTACGTTTAAAAAAAATCATCAGAAACCCGTTCAGCAGTTCGCAAGAAAATCCACATTGAAATGCTGTGTAATTTATAGTGGTACGTTAATTTTGATGTGTAGTGTAGTTTCAACATTGGGAGAAATTAATCGCAGACCATTATTAACTAAATTATACATATTGGCTGGATTTAAAATATTTTCTTCTTTCACAAAGTTTAAAAAAGTCAAAATTTTATCGCGAAAGTGGTTAGTACCAACGCTAACTTTATATATCCTTTTAATTTCATTAATACGGTCATCACATTCCGATTCACGTAGGTTAAAAAACGGCGTAACCTCTTTAAGTTAATAAAAAGTATTCAAAAAGATTCAATGCCTAAGTGTGTTTTTAATTAACCATATTTCTAGGTTATGATTTAAAGTCTATATCTTTTTATTCATCCTGTATTAAAAAAGTTTCAAACTTGGTGATGTTGTACAGTAAGACTTTACGTATCCGTAGCACATGAAAAAATTAAATCTGCATGCCCCGTCTCTTTTTGGCAGTCAAATTAAATTTTAGTTTATTTATAAGCTCACGTCAGTGGCGGCTATTCAGGTGAAGTCGGTGAAGTGCTACTTCACCAGGAAAAATAAACAAGCAAACATCTAACTATATTTATTATATATCTCTTAAAATTTAAGTTTTTACATTCATTTATTCACCTAATTGGCAAAAAATAAACTGTACATCTCGAATAAATATTTTACTTGACCGTTGGCGGCATGTCTTTTTAAAACATTCAATCGCACTTTATAATAACAACTATAACAGTGGCGCAAACCGCTTCGGCTTTGCTGGAGGTGCTATGTTTAATTTACGATTTCCTACTACGTTGCCATGACAACGTGTAAACGATGACGTCGAGCGCATAGAAGAATAATGTTAACCAGCGTCATACAACGCTCTCGGTGAATTCCTAACCCACGTGTCGTTCAGTTTGGGGCGGTTGTTTACTTTTATTTTCGCGGATTTCGCTGCAACCGGTTAGTTCCTTTGCAGTTTGCTTGGCTGTTTTGTGTTATATTTATTTATGGTGTTGCTACAACTTTATTCGGTGTCGGGTTTATTAATTTACATCATTGATGAATCCGATCACGGAGGTAGTTTGCATTTTGTTGGAAACTCCATTTAATCGATGGAAGGAACAAGATCAGAGTTTTAATCGTCATCCTGGTTTTCGGCGTACAAATGGTTATGTAGTAGTCAAATATTACAAAAATTGTTTTGCTGGCCTTGTTGACTAGTTTCCAATAAATATTCAGTGTGGAATAAGGAAGGATTTGCAAGTATTTTAAATATATGAAGGTCTTTACATAAACATGAAGACTCGGCGGAGCATTTAAAATGCGAATTAATGCTAAAAACATTTGTAAAAAATCAAAGCACTATAGCAACTATATAAAATACATTTTAACGAAAACGTCCGATTAAATAGGCTATTTATGTGCTTGGTAATTGACGCAGTTTTGTACCTTGCAAAACAAGAGTTACTCTTTTGCGGCCATGATGAGAGCAGTGAGTCAATAAATAGGGGGAATTTTAAAAAGCTTTTAGGTTTATTAATATCGAGAAGTTTCCAAGAACCAAAAGATCATCATGAAAAAATTAAAAATGATTTTACTGGTGACTCGAAAACTAACGAAATAATTGAATGCATTTCTGATTATTTAAATGATCATGTAAAAACTGAAATAATGAACACACAGTTTTTTTCTGGCAAGTGGATGACACCACTGATATTACGCAAACCTCCCAGTGCTCCATAATTTTAAGACACGTTAGTTCAGAAGGTTCAGGACTCGAGAGATTCTTAGGATTTTAGAATGTCAGCTCCGATAGAACATCGGAGAATTTATTTTTTCTATTGAATCAAATTTTGGACCAATTTGACTATAAACGTAAATTAATAGGGCGATGTTACGATGGCGCGAGTGTGATTTCTGGCCATCTAAATAGCCTTCAAAAAAAAAAGAAAATGCGCCGCAGGCTGTATTTGTCCATTGTCTTGCGCATCGTCTTAACCTTGTGATGCAGCAAAGTTTAAAAATATGTCTAAATGTCGAATTTTTTTTGCAAGCCTTAGTGTTATTCCCTCATTTTTTCATCACTCAGCCAAACGAACGTACGCTCTTACATCTACATCAGCGAGGCGTATACCAACAATTACAGAAACTCGTTGGTCTTCACATTCAAAGTTAGTAAATGTGATTGTTCAAGACTGGAATAAATTAAAAGACGTCTTTGAATTTATTACAAACTGTGACAAATCAGATGAAAAATCAATCCGGCTTGCGAAAGGATTTTTAGGTGAGATGAACGATTCTGAATTCACGTTTCTGGTATTAGTGTTTAATGACATTTTCTCAATCACGGATATACTATTTGCGTTCTTCAAAAAAAAATCGCTTGACATTTATTTATGCATTTCCAATATAAAACGCTGCCGTGAGGCGCTCTGTAAAAAAAGAAATTAGCATTTTTTTAATACCATGTTTGATAAAGCATATTCTATTAAAGAAATAAATCATTACAAACGTGAGCTTGCTAAGCTTTCACCTGAAGAAATTAGGATAAGTATAGAACCCTTTTTTTATGAAATATTGGACCTTATTTTAATGGAAATGGCACTAAGCGTTCAAGACTGTGAAAAACTTACATTTTTATGTTTGGCAGATTCTGCTAGATTTTCTGAATATAGTTTAAATTTTCCGACTGGCCCGTTTGAAAATTTGTTACAGTTATATATTTTCAATAAGTCAACGACTTACAAATGAGCTTGGTCTTACTTTTGCCAGTGACAGTAATTGGAATATATCGCTGCAAGAGCAAGTGAAAAAAATTAATGAAAATAAAGATATTTTTATCGAAGCATACAAAGTGTTTTCCCTCATTTTGACAATACCGTCGACAAGTGCTTGAGTGAAAAGAAGTTTTTCTTGCCTCAAAGGTGTAAAAACTTATTTAAGAAATACAATATCTTAAGAAAGACTTACTTCTCTAGGCAATATTTCAATTCAAAAGGAATTTCTGGAGGAAATTAGGGCAACTCATCCATTTTATGAGGATGTTATAAATAAGTTTGCTGCTATGAAGGATAGGAGAATTGATTTAGTATACAAAATTAAGGTAAGTCGTAAAAAATATTCTATCCCTTCCACATTCCAAAAATTCTAGAAAAAAAAATTATTGCGATATTTTCTTGCTTCATTTGCACTTCACTTACTTTTTCACCCGTGGGCCGCCATTGGCTCACGTAACTTTTAGTTTTCCCGGTACAATACAACAAAATCTTCAACTCTGCCTAGGGCTTCAGTAAGTAGAGTACTAACCTATAAGGAAATAAAACCTTTGGTAAAATCGGTTGAATAATAACAAAAATATACGCATTTGAAATTAACGTTAAAAATCAGTGATGCATTTATAAGTGTTGACTAGTGTAGTTAGTTAATATACTACAATTTGTTTTCATATTAAGCTTATATAGCGATTTCAAATTTTTAGAAGATGTACGAATAACGTGCGTCGTCCAAGGCTTTCACTTATTTTTATTCAAACATAACTCTTTAGGTGGAAATATAAAAATATTTTAAAATCAACGTTAGCATTGTGCCTCATACACAAATAATCGTGTCTCATTACGTAAATAGTGAAGCAGTACACAATAAGTAAAAAACGTTGTTAAGGTAATGACAACATTTGTAGATAAATAAGTGATTCCAAACTTTTTTTGGTCTGCTTTCTGCACAGTGAACTGTCTTAAAAAAATAACTGTAAAAAAAACAATTGTACGCCGCTATTTTGTAAAGTGGCGTATTGACCTAAACATTTGTTTTCAATAACTTTACAGAATTTTAAAAAGTGCTACTTTGCCCGTGTGCAATGCTTTCTCTAAAAAGATTTAAAAATGAGTATAATAACAATAAGATATAACACTGCAACACTAAAACAAAAAAGGTAAAATATTTATATGGAAATGAGACGAAATTCGAGGAATCCGACCACCCCATTGATTGCCCCATTCACTCCTTAAGAAAAAGGCTTGATGAAGTGACATGCAACGAAGGGTCAAGTGTGTGGGTTCGGCGCGCTGTTTACTTGGCGGCATATCCTGCGTCATGACGTAGACGGCCAAGAAGAAGTATCGACGAATCGACCATCGATGACTTTCACAAATTAAAATTTATGTTGCGTCGTCGTCCGCGATTCGAGGAGACTTAATAAAGTCTCGAAACGTGTAATTGACGTCGTTTTAAAAACCATTGAGTCCATTCGCTACGGTGTCCTTGGTCGGTTTTTTTCTCTTGTTATCGAGAGAACTCCGGAGTATTTTAAATGATTTGACGGAAGGTCTCGTTTTAGGTTTCGTGTAGGTAGATAATATTAAATTAATTTGATTTATAGTGTTAATATATATATATATATATATATATATATATATATATATATATATATATACAGGGTGCCTCCGGTTAAGTCGGCACCATTGCTAACTTCCTTATTATTGGAGATATGAGGTCGGTTAAATTAGCAAACTAGTAGCATTTTTTCTGCTGATTAAGATAGTGAAATCAGAAAAACAATTGAACATCGCGTCTTCGAGTTATTTCAAAAAATGTATATTTTTTCAATGGAACACCCTGTATATTTTTCGACATAACGTTAGCAAATCGTCCTAAGAATAAAAAAGTTCATATGCACTATCTGCCTAAACCTAATAATAACAAAGTTATAACGATACAGTCAAGTTGGCCATGAAATTAAAAATAAAAACAATTGATTGGGTGGCTTGGCGATATAAATGACAGTTTGTAGATGAGGGGCGTTTTGTTGTAGCAGAAAAATAATATATTTACAGTTTTAGTTGCTAAAGCTTGTTTTAAAATGTTGTTCACGCATATTGAAAAATGTGATATGTTAGAAACATACCTTATGTGTAGGAAAAATAGTACTATGGCAATACAAGAATACCGCCGAAGATTCCCTATTCGTAATTTACCGGACAGGAGGTATTTTTTAGTTCTCTATAGAAAATTTAGAAGTAACGAGGAGGTTTTTAAAAAGACAAGGAAGAGAAAACCTTTTATAATAAGCGAAGACGTTGAAATTACCATATTAGCCTATTTTGAAGCACACAAAGAATACTCAACAAGGGATTTAGCAAGAGATTACGGTGTTAGTTTAGTGACAATATGGCGGATCTTAAAGAAGCACAAGTTTATTCCGTATAAGTACCGGCCAATTCAAACATTGTTGCCTGGTGATAATGAAAGAAGACTTGCGTTTTGCCATTGGTTGCATCATGTTTATGAAAGAAATAATGACATTTTGAAGAACATTATTTGGAGCGATGAATCCAATTTTTCCAACAAAGGTATGTTCAATCGCAAAAACGTCCATTATTGGTCGCAAGAAAATTTATTTCTCACTGATCCCAGAAATCCTCAGCATCAATCTAGTGTCAATGTTTGGTGTGGTATGAGAGGAAGCGAAATACTTGGACCTGTATTTTATGAGGGTACTTTGACAGGAAGGAGATATGTTGACCTGATAATTTCTGGGGAGTTAGAAGAATATTTGGACGGCGTCAATTTGGCTACACGACAACTAATTTACTTCCAGCAAGATGGGGCCCCACCTCATCAGTTTGGTGATGTAAGAATGATGTTGCAGAGATTATTTGGAGACAAATGGATTGCCACAAATGGTCCAGTTCGCTGGCCACCTAGATCCCCAGACATAACTCCTCTTGATTTCTATTTTTGGGGTTACGTGAAAAATGAAGTTTATAAGAAGAAATATGCAAATTTGGAAGAACTGAAAATTGAAATAAGGAGAATAATGGCGTCTATTGATGGAAGGACAATTTTAAAGGCGACGAGGCATGTGCTAAAATGTGTCCGAAAATGCATAGAACAAGATGGTGATGTGTTTGCTCATTTACTGTGACAGTTAAATCTAACCAATTAAGTAATATTGTTTTTATTTGGAATTTCACGGCCAACTTGACTGTGAGTAAAGATATCGTTATAACTTTGTTGTTATTAGGTTTAGGCGATTAGTGCATATGAACTTTTTTATTCTTAGGACGATTTGCTAACGTTATGTCGAAAAATATACAGGGTGTTCCATTGAAAAAATATACATTTTTTGGAATAACTCGAAGACGCGATGTTCAATTGTTTTTCTGATTTCACTCTCTTAATCAGCAGAAAAAATGCTACTAGTTTGCTAATTTAACCGACCTCATATCTCCAATAATAAGGAAGTTAGCAATGGTGCCGACTTAATCGGAGGCACCCTGTATATAGTAGAAAATGGATTTTTTTTTAGAATGACCGCTAAAGCAATGAAATTTGGCTAACTATAGACACGTGTTTCTGACTTCATCAGAACAGTCAACTAGTTGAAAGACAAGTACAACAAGCCCCAAAATTAATACACAAAACCACACCAGAAGGGAGTTGGCGCTAGTTATACACTCTTTCAATTAGTTGACTGTACGTCAGAAACACGAGTCTATAGTTATATATATATATATATATATATATATATATATATATATATATATATATATATATATATATATATATATATACAGTGTGGAAAAAAAGTATGGACTACCCCTAATAATTTGGTAGTCTGTAGGTTTTATGGAAAATGCTGGAATACGTTAATTTAGTATTTTAATTTGTCACATTCTGATAACATTATTTTGTTTTTTTTATTAACATCTGTCAAAAATATGACGTAATCGACATTTTTTTTTAATGGTAAGATATGGGATGTGATACATCATTTGAAAGCTCTTGCTTCACTCAGTATGTTCCTGGATTTTAGTGTGATTCCGTTGTGCCATTTCACAATGGCGACCCTTCAATTGTGCGTTGAAAAAAGTATTGACTACCACTAATAATTTGATAGTCTTCAGGTTTTATGGAAAATGCTCGAACATGGTAATTTAGTTTTTTAGTTTCCAACATTCTGATAAAATTTATTAGTTTTTTTTATTGACATCTGTTAAAAATTATGACGTAATCGACATTTTTTTTAATTGCAACATATGGCATGTGAAACATCATTTGAAAGCTCTGGTTTCACTCAGTATGTTCCTAGATTTTAGTCCAATTCGGTCGTGCCGGTTAAAAACAGCGCTTGCTCAATTATGATAATTATCTTATATTGACTCCCAGTGAATGAATAAATCTTTCTTGTTTTGTCAGAAAAAAAAATTTAAAAAAAGCACACGAATAATGGTTTTGTTATCAAAGAAGAACGCGTAATATTAAATATAACAATACAAACAAAGAAAACTTAATAATGAAATTAGAATATGTTGAGGATAAAACACATGAAATAAAAAACACTTATTTCAGGAACTGCTGAAAGTGACAACCGTTGACAACTCGACAGTGGCCAAGTCTAGAAACAAATTCTTCTTGAACATTTTGTATCATATCCGGCATAATGTTTCGTATTTCCGTTCTTATGCGGTACTTTAATTCATCAGTATCTCTTGGACTATTCAAAAAAACTTTGGATTTTAAATAACCCCACAAAAAAAAGTCTAATGGGGTCATATCGTCATACATTTTGCTTTATTATAATATCTGACATTTGTCATATTTTTGACAGATGTCAGTAAAAATACAAATAAATTTTATCAGAATGTGGGAAACTAAAAATCTAAATTAAAGTGTCATTAAACCTACAGACTACCAAATTATTAGGGGTAGTCCATACTTTTTTTCCACACTGTATATACATAGACCAAATTTGTTTCTGCCAGAAACTGTATTGAAATAATAAAATATTTAGCACAAAACAGTTTTTTAATTTGTTGTGAAGGAAATTGTGTTTTCTGTTGTTTTATGTTGATACCGTTTAAATGTGGTGTTAAG
Source organism: Kuschelorhynchus macadamiae (assembly GCA_030620095.1). Classification (NCBI taxonomy): domain Eukaryota; kingdom Metazoa; phylum Arthropoda; class Insecta; order Coleoptera; family Curculionidae; genus Kuschelorhynchus; species Kuschelorhynchus macadamiae. Next base: position 855,343 of record JAUTXW010005017.1, on the reverse strand, counting down.
TCAGAAACACGTGCCCATGGTTAGCCAAATTCCAATTTATGTCGCATTAGTACCTTTCTTTTTCCTTATCGAATGTTTCCATTCTATGTACCTCACTACAAATATACGGAGTGAGTTAAAACAAAAATATTAAATTTCCTCAAAATTTTCCATTGGCACGCTTTGTATGTTATGACGGTGTTGAAAGCATCTTTTAATGTCCTTTCAATTTTATTAAACAATCCTTATAACTAAACAAGCTATTTACTAATATATCCAATGTTTTATAAGCAAGAAAACAATGTATTCGAAAATTAAGCTAGGTGGCCATAAAACTAAAACAAAAAGCTTATTAAGTTGAGGGGTTTCAGTTGTACGCTATGTTCTTAACAAATAAGAAACAAGTTTTGAAGTATTTAGCGTAAAATTTTTATTATCTGCCTAGCGCTTTTGACAATTTGTCATCTTCAGGGCTATGACCCTACAAGAGAACATACAGGATAAAACAAATTAAGACAAATATTTTTATATATATAAAACAGTTTTTTTTTTTTATATAAATTTGAGTCTATAAAAGTTAAAACGTAAGTGGTAACTGTACTTACTTGTCAATAATTGATTCCTGCCAAGTTACATATCTCAACCACTCTCAATGAAAATTTACTAAGTATAATACAGGTATTTAAATTAGAAACTAAAAACAGTAAACTAGGGAAGCAGATGTTTACCTTTGGTCGAGTGTTTGTTTTAAACTGTAAAATGCAAATGATCGTTTCGTAGTTTTTAGGCAAAAACGCATGTAATCAGCTGGCAATAAACATTGGATTTTTTGAATTGAGAAGTAAATATCGATTATTTTTGAAAACTTATTGTTATGTCAGGCACAAAATGCCAAATTATTTGATGTTAGCTGTCCCTAATTAGTGGTCTTGTTTTAATTTAATTTAGTTTGATACATTCTAAATAGTAAAATGAATTCTTCCAAGGAGGACATGATCTTTATGTTAGGAGTTAGAAAAACACCTTATTGGCATTACGAATTTACAAACAACGATCTGGAGCAGGAAGTGTTGCATATGAGAAGAAAGAAAAAACAAAAACGGCCACAAACGAACAAAATGAGTTAGAGGTTATGTCACCGAAAATGCAAATGTAAAAAAAACAAAATGCATCCTTATCACGTTCAGTTTTATCAAGAATTAAATGAACACGATTATCAGACAAGGATAATGGGCTCAAGAAAAAATCTGAGAACAGCTTATTTTTTTGACAATGTGTTATTTGGCGATGAAACTACATTTCACAAAAATCACTGTGTTAACCCATACCATTTCCATTAATATGCCAGTCATCAGCCGCGTGTGGTATTAACCCACAGCCAGGAAAGGTGGTACCTAAACGTTTGGGGTGGTATAATTAGAGATTACGTGTCTACGGTTAATAGTCAAATTTATTTGAATTTTTTATCATGCTCAGCCTGTCAATGGTACCTGAACAATGTTTTCCACCAACGATGGATAAGAAGAGGAGGGCCTTTTAGATGGCCACCACGATCACCAGATCTAACGAAGATGGATTTTTCTTATGGGACGCGTTAAAGATGAAGTGCATAGGACTACTGCTACGAGGAAAGAAAACATGAAGAACAGGATACGAGAAGTTTCCCGGAACAATCCGATTGTTAAGAAATGTTCTGGCCATTTTGGGCAGTTACTCTGATTTAAATTGTTTATTGTCATTCTATTGCCTAACATTAAATTTTAATTTTCTCTGTAGTTAATTAGTTGTGTTAATTTTTTGTTTAAGCAAGTGACTTAGTAAAGTATGAAATTTTTTTTTGATTTCTATCAATGGGCATCTTGATTAGTTTTTGAAACATTAAATATCTCAGCAAATAGCAAGTTTATGTATAGATAATGGTTAATAAAACTAAAAGGACATTAACACATATTTTCAATATGATCATAATATACAGCATGTACCATTTGAAATTCTTGAGAAAATGTATTATTTTTGTTATAACTCAATGAGTATATTTCAAGCGAAGTATGTAGAATGTAAGTAACGAAAAGTGCGATCTTGTAAAACTTGCGACATAGTGAAATAGCATTTTTTCGTGTTATTGTTAAAGATACAGGACATCAAAAACGTGGCGATTTTAACCAAAATGTGACCACATTTCTTTGAATACTCAGTATAGAAAATGAGGGGCATTCGAAAATAAAATACCACACGGGGTGTTCCATTTAAAAAATACAAGTTTGGTTCACCACAAAGTTGTGCCCCTCCACACTCTCTACCACTTTTGCATCCATTTTTTTCCGTCCCTAAAAGTAAAGGAGAATGATTTTTTTTGTCATCAGTATAATTTTCCCCACCGGGATTTCTTCCACTTCAGTTAGTTGTTACTGACACAAAATGAATGACCTTTTTTTATTCAGTTTTAGTCATAGTCATCAGTGTTTCTTGCCCTCACCACGATTTTATCCTGATGGCGCCTATTGTCCTTTACGCTATTGCCCCCCCCCTGCATTGCTCATGAAGTGGTATTTACTGGATCTACTGAAAAGGTGGCAACTACCCTACTAAGGATTATATGGAGATGACCTGGTATCATTTTGGTAAAAATCCAATATGGCGAAACAAATGACGGCCTAACGAAATATTAAAAAAAATTATTACTCCGCATGATGGTGCTACTGCATACTTTGCCAAAAATACCTATGGGTCTGCAGTCGGAAACCACCGTAGCCCCAATAAGTGGCGCTAAGTGTTACACTTGGCATGTAGAACTGTGCTAGTACGATTGACGTCCCGTTTTCGATATTGTCATATCGAGCAATCTGTTATTTGAGATCTCACTGGGTACAAGCACGCCTGATGAGGGTAGAAATCATGACCGCAGGAGGATACTCATTGACATAATCCAAAGCAATTCTTCTTGTAGGCCGTTTTACACCTGCAGAAATTATATATTTTTACTATTTTACATATATATACATATATATATATATATATATATATATATATATATATATATATATATATATATATAAATAGCTTTACATATACCAAAAAAAAAGGAATGAGTAATTTTTGAGAAAGTATACTATGACAGACGAAAGTGAATTCCATTGTTTTTGATTTTGAAAATAAACCTATACCAATGAAAGAAGTAATATATATATATATATATATATATATATATATATATATATATATATATATATATATATATATATATATATATATATATATATATATATATATATATATATATATATATATAATATATTAATTGGACTTTTTTCTTGGATATATGTTTATTTGCAAAATCAAACACAACGGATTTCATTTGACGTTTCGACTATCATTCAAAAATTGCACTTTCCTTTATTTTTTAAATTAATTTAAAATTTTATACCATTTACAAGAATAATAAAATAAGGTTAAAAAAGTGCGGGACACGAAAGAAAACCGGTAAAAGATTCATAGTCTTAAACAAGCGGTAAAGTAATATTTGTGTATGCAAATAAATTTTATCTTATTTTATTTGTTGTAATAGTTTGCCGCTTCACCTATAAAGTGCGCCAGCTAAGCGGTACGGAAAATTAATCGGGAATTAGTAAATTTCACACTGGTCCACTTGTAATTGGGATGTGCCTAGAGTCTCCATGCACTTGCCGCTAGAAGATTCTAGCTATTTCCAGTAGCGCTTATACTTTTCGAGCATTTGTTTTCATTTCTATATAAATGCGTTGCGTTGAATTTGAACTAGTATTCCGAAGTAACGATGGCGAGCAAAAGAGGAAAAATAATTCGAAACGGTGCACGTGAAGTTATTACGAGCGTTATAGAGGTCTGTACTAGAGAAGCTGAAAATAATAGTTTGACTATTCCAATTCAAAATCGAACAGAACGCGCTGTATTTTACACTGGTGTTTCGGACAGTAGTGTAAGAAAAATTCAAAGATAACATAATGATCGCTCATGTTCTACTTCACCTTTAAAATCTCCTGGTAAAAAAGACCCCGGTTATAATACAAAGATAAAATTGATGATGGTGATTCGACGAACAATAGAGGATTTTTATATAAACTTGAAGAAGGTTCCGACCTGCAAACCCCTACTTCGTGCTGTAAAGAACAAAATAGATTTTCTATACGGGTATAAAACCTTAAATCGGCTTTTACGATCAAATGGTTTTGTTTGGCGCAAGTGCCAAAATAAACAAAAATTGCTCATTGAGAGACCAAATATTTTTCACTGGCGCACTGTGGGCCCAGAAACCTCTTGAAATGTGGAAAAAGTGTTAAGTTAGGCTTTATGCATTTTTTTTGTGATGAAACGCTTAAAAAACCTTAGTTTAGCATTTTGTAAAACATATTTGAAGCTAGTTTAGAATTTGTACAACGGTGTCATACACCGTGTGCAAAAATAATGACACAATAAGAAAAACTGTTTTATTTTTAACTTTAAACAAAAAAAACCTAATCTCGGCATACCCTGGAAAGTCTAGAAGTGTAAAAAATATTACAGATGTAAAGTACAGGGTTATGAGAAATAAATTTGTATGGTGAGACTGAAAAAAAAATAACTCTAACACATTTATTCAGAATCACTGTCACTTGAAGAATCCAATGACGTATTTGGACAAGATGCTTCCAAGAGGCTCAGCGCTTCAGGAGCAAAACTTTTTTTTGGTGTTGTGGGTTTTCTTCGCAAACTCGTTATAACTGGATCCGATGAAACACATACGATGAAATTATTATAAACATCCATATTTGTGGAAATCCTGTTACATTTCCTAGAGTTATGTTCCCTGTACCTCCGATATTCTTTGTTGCGGGCTTCTTGGGCCTCCTCGGAAAATTGGCCAATGGGCACTGGTAAAGCGTTTATAATTTCATGGCTATGTAACAGAATTTTGTGTACGCTCACAGACCTTCGATACCAAGGGTATAGGGAGAGAAAAAGCTTAGCAGTATCCAAAGTGTAGGCTTTAAATACCTCTAATTTAATGTATAACCCACTAGTGATTACCTGGAGGTTAATATAAAATCTATATATTAAGTCTTTATCGACCCCAGTTATGCGTGAAGATATCAAGTGGTTTTGGAAAAAAGCTCTAGCGCTATTGCCGTCATTGGATGTTCCAGCCCCTTGTTTCGGTTGATCTACGATTATTCCAATTTGAGATTTAAATTCATCTTGAATTCGACGCTTTTGAATTTTAGTTACTTCCTTGGCTTCATCACCACGGGCTTGCCATTTTTCTAGTGGTAGTCGATAACTCAGTTTTAAAAGAAACTCAAAAGATCTAAAAAAAAAATCAAAAGTCAGACATTTTATCCAAAATAGTGATTGTTGTATCTGGGCGATCTAGGGTGTGTGGTGTAGTAAAAGTACTAGCTAGGTCCAACTAATAGCCTACCATATTTTGACCATTATACCTATTATAAAATAATATACAGGGGTGCACCATTAAAAAAAAAGATTTGCAAATAATAATACCACCAATATTAACGGAGAATTTTAATGTTCAAAATATGGTGGATTACCCTCCTGTACCTACAATAAAATATAAAATTCACAAACCTTATCCAAGCGTGGAGCGAGGATATTCCGTAAAGTAGATAGTCGTCGACTATAGGTTTTTGTAAAACTTTTTCCAAGTTATTCATCTCAACCGGAGATGCTCCGCACAGGTAGCATTTTTGTGAGGACGTGTCAGTTATGGAACTAATCATTTTCATATCCAGCATGGTCATATTCAAGTTATGTTTTATAAATAACACTTTTGAGAACTTGGTGGTAAATTGGGTTTCCAATAATGCCTTTATTTGATCTTGAACTGCTTTGGTCTCATTTATGCTGTTTTCCTTCGTTTCTTTTAAAAACTGCATTTTTAGTGGTCGACATAGATTGGTTGACGAAGGCGTTGGATTGTTCCACAACATTACTTTTTGATTTTTTTTGTTTTTTGTATAAAGCTGAATAGGTACCACACAAGTAAGAAGTAGGTTAGAATCGGTGAATCTGTTATCGGAAAAGGCCTGTTTATATTCTGCCTGACCAGAACTGCCATCCATTCCCCATTTAGAGATTAAAACAATTTTCTGAGTTATGTTATAGTTTTCCAGATCAAGAGTAGACAAGAGCCTGCGTGTAGTGTGGTCTAAGAGGGATTGCAGATCGACTGTTACTGAATGCTCAGTGGAAATAACATTTGGAAAATAACATCGTTTTTTAGCTTCTCTAATATTATTATAAGATGGATAAATATCGGTTTTGTTATTTTTTGCAGAGTCTCGAATATTTTGGTACTGTCTTTTGGACAATCTAGAATCTACTATCATTGCCAAAGTAGTATCATCACTAAGTCGATTTATCTCACTAATTGGATTGGATTTGTGTTCAATGGTTAGTAATTGTTTGGCTGCTTGTGATTTTCCGTCTGCCCTTAAACCCATTTTAGACGCAAACAAAAGTTCATTCGTTTCAAATTTTCGTAAACATTCGGTTCTTTTAAATTTTGCAGAATAACTTAAATTATTAAAATTGTTTTCTTTGGGTCTCCCAACTTTACCGGGATAGCATGGTAAAGTTATGTATTTGTCCAGCCATAATCTATTCTTATTAATAAATTTTGATTTTATACGAAAAACTTTATTCCATTTTTATGTAAATTGGTTATTCAAACTCTTTGATATTTGTTTTATTTTTTGTTTATTTTTCTTTTGGCAGATGGGACAAGTTATAGACAATAAGGTATTAAAAATATCATTGACATCTTTTCCCCTTTCAAAAATATCAATTTTGCGAATTCGATGAGATCGTACGTCTAGAAAAAAAAATAAGAAGTGAAGAAAGAGAAGACCCAAAATTGATACTAATAATAATTATTTATTAAATTATCGACTTTTATGCATTATTTTAGAAAGTCGTGATCAACTACAACACTGTTTAAAAGATTTTGATCAAAATTTGACAACTTTGCAGGAACATACAATAGTTATTGGCAATAAAAAAGTGTGGAGCTAAAATTGGTCTTACATTGTAGGTAAAATAATAGGCAAATAAAAATGTCAATTAATCAACAAGTTGCAAAAAGTTGCACAAATTATATTTTTTTTTGAAAAGTCATAAGATTAAAGAAGAAAACCAGGTATGACAAAATACGTATCTGTGTGTAGAACATTAAAATATTTTTTGTCAAATAACTTAAAATTTATTTTTTTACAAACATTTGCACCAATATGTAATAATTCAGAAAAAAGAACTAATGGCCTAAAATAATTATTAACTTACCTGCTTGAACATCATTCATCACAAAATATTTTGTAATTCACGAAACACTTATTTTCACCGGTTATATTATGCAATTTTTAATAAGGTAAATTAATAACTGCTAACAATAACAAATATGTCAAACTTTTGAACGTGTTTGCGCATCTCCATGACAAGATATCAATATAATTCGATTGTTTTGGGATGCTTCATAGCCTACTTACCCATAATAAATAAAATTGTGAAGATATTTGCAGTTTAATATTTTTGAATAATTCACTATTTTAAAGGTTCTCTGGCCCACAGTGTGGCGGGTGAAATATCTATCAACTGTAAGGCAATATAGGCAAGAAGGACGCAATATTGTGTATCTACACGAAACCTGGGTAGATAATGATATGACAGTAAACAAATGCTGGAAAAATGAAAGTGTTACAGGTGTTGTTCAGGAAATCCGCTTTAGAAGTAGTCGCTTTATTATAGTTCATGCTGGTTCAGAAGCCGGATTTGTTCCAGGTGCTGCTTTAGTTTTTCGTTCGGGACTAACAGCTGGAGACTATCATGGACAGATGAAGAGAGATAATGCGTGTTATCATTCTCACGTAGAAGATAACTAAATACTCAAAAGCTCATATGATATCGTGGCTTAAATCGAACAATCTTGTATGTGATCCAACATGGAGAAAATATCAATTATATGAAGTAATATCAGCCAACAAGCCTAGAGAAAAAAAGTATAAAATTGACGGTCTTTTACGTAACCTTGGTAATACACCTTTAAGGCTGCCTCCAAACATGTGCGATCTCAATCCTATTGAACTTGCATGGGCAGGAGTAAAAAAATATATTCGAGAGCGCAACACCGGTGAACTTTCAATTAAAGATTTAAATAAAATAACATTAGAAGCGATTGACTCAATATCGGCTGAAAATTGGAAATCGTATGTTAAACATGTTCGTTCTATTGAAGATAAATACTGGAAAGTAGATGGCAAAATTAAAACGGTTACTGATGATTTAGTTATCACACTGGATCTTCAAGTAGTGACGACGAAACCTCATCATTTTCAGAGGAAGACAATGATCGAACGGGAATCGAATCATTAAAATCACAGCCCTCAACCTCAAAAATGGCTTAGTTTTTTTCATATATTTTCTAAAATTGTTCATAAAGTAGCTGTCAATAAACTGCTTCAAAATAATTAATTTTCTGTTCAATACCGGGTGTCAAAAAATATCTAATATTGCAATTAATATTTGAAAAACTACAGAACTCATATTTTTCCAAAATTAACACATCAATGTAGTTATAGTAGGGGAGCCAGCACTGATTCCAGTGAACAAGATTTATCAAAATCATAACCTATGCAGTTCGACTTTGGGCTATTCGGGTATGCGAAAAATGACCGTTTGTCTCCATCTGTCATATTACTTTGTCAGGGGGTATCATTGTGAAGTATTATACAGGGCGTTTCCTAATTGAATGCTAATGTTAAAGGGGGGTGATTATCGGACCTTTTTAAGAAAAAAGTTACTATGAACCTAAAAATCTTAACTTTGGAGATACAGGGTTTTAAAAAAACTTTTTTTTTAAATCCTAATTCTGATTCTATTATATATAGATAACTGTGTGAAATTTGATACACGTCTTTTATGCATAAAAGGGCATTTTTTATTAACAATGAATTTTTGAAATTTCTCCACGTAGCGTGCATATGTAATTAACCTGAGTAAATCCGTATGCTCCTTAATGCATAGAAGACTTGTATTAAATTTCGTGCAGTTATCTACAATAGCATCAGAATTGGGATGAAAAAAAATATTTTCTTTTTAGACTTTACCATCCTGTATCTCAAAAGTTAAGACTTTTAGAACATAAAAACACCCCCTTTAACATCAGCACGCAATTAGGAAACGCCCTGTATAGTACTTCACAACGACGGCCCATGTATAAAGTAATATGACAAACGGAGACAGACGGCCACTTTTGGCATACCCGAGTAGCCCAAAGTCGAACTGCATAAATTAAAACTTTGATAAATCTCGTTCACTGGATCTGATGCTGGACTTGTAAATCGTGTATCACTATACTGGGTGGTCCAATAATAGTGGACCTAGGCAGTAGCCCCGAAACCGTTAATGACAGAGCTCAAGAAAAAATATATTTATAAGTAAATCGATCAAGAAAAATCAAAATTAAATCATTTTAAAATTCGAAAGTTCGCCGTTTTTGCAACACAAAAGAAATATGGAAGTGCGGTACACGAAAGAAAACAGACAAATATAGATAAAGGTTCATTAAGCATAGTTACATTTTTTAATTATCTGAAGTGCGTATAGTCAAAAAGGAGTGCCATATTATTTAAAGAACGACGGGATACCATTGGTTTAAAGAGATTTCTTGGCCGACCTTCCTAAACCGATTGACACCGCCCGGTTTTCTTTCGTGTCCCATACTTTACATACCTCAAAAAATATATGTCGTTTGTTTATTATATATAATGGTTTGCTAGGCAAGTCATGTGTCACAAAATGTAGGTACAAAAGTGTTCTTACCATAGTTTGTTTGTGAGGAATTTAAAGATAATTTTTTTGTCCTTAATTTTTTAATTTAAACCTTAGAATAGAATCAGACATTAACGATTATATACTACATTTTAAAAGGTTTTTTAGTATATCAAATTGTGGTATATTTGACTTAAATTTGTCATTTACTGCATGTAATGCAAATGTCAAGAATCTTACCTTAAACGTAGCTCAATTTTAAAAATAAATTTTCCAATATATTTAAGGATTTCACTTTTACATATCTCACTAACAATTTACAATCACAACCGAAGTACATAAAATAAATAAAATGTATGCTTGGGTACTATAGAACTGATAGGTAGGTTTTACTTAAATTATTTAGATCTTTTTTGTCGTTTATGGCATTTGGATTTTTTTGGATTGCTGCCATTTCGAGGAACTCTCGTTTCTTTTTGTTTGGGTCGACTCGTAATATTTTAGTTTCGTCGAAACTGAATGTATGTTTTCGCGATTTTTGATGTGATGTCAAAGCAGTGGTATTTCCTTTATCATACTTATGACCCTTTAATCTATTTTCTAGATACTGCCCTGTTTGCCCAATATAAACCCCGGAGCAATCCCTGCATGGAATCTCATAAATGATATTACTTTTTTTATTCTTAGGTGTTTTTGTTTTTAATCTTGAGTATATACCCGAAGATAATAAGTTGTATCCTTTATGACACACTTTTATGTTATTTCTTTCGAAGAGATGTTGGAATTGCTGTGGGAGGCCATTTATAAAGGGCAATGATATAAATTTTGTTGATTTATTTATTAGTGTTTTCTGCTGTTTTTTTTGTGAATTATAAAATATATGAATTCTTTTTTTAAATATTTTATTGACTAATTTTGGTGGATAACTGTTCTCCAAAAGTGCTTGTTTCGCTTTGTTGATGGCCTCTGTTCGGTATTCAGGATCAGAGAGTTGTACCACTCGATCTGCCAAGCCAATAACCACTGATTTTTTTTTGGGCAATTGGATGGTTGGAGTTAAAGTTAAGATATCTAGAGGACCATGTTTTTTTTGTATACCATTCAGTTTTTATTTTTTGATTTTCATTGTGTAATGTTATATCTAAAAAGTTAATTTTTTTGTTTTCTTCAACTTCAGTAGTAAATTGTAATTTATTATTATAGCTGTTAAAATATTTTTTTAAGTTTTCGACCTCGTTTTTGGGAATAGCTGTGATACAATCATCTACGTATCGATAAAAGAATGGAATCTCGAAATCTAACTTTTGCAAAACAGTTTCCTCCAAATCCTCCAAAACTAATTGGGCGACAACGCTTGAAATGGATGCCCCCATAGCACAACCATCTATTTGTTTAAATATTTTATTTTCATATGCAAAATATGTAGAATTTAACGTTAGTTCAACGGCATTTATGAATTCGTCTTTGGGAATATCTGTATATTTTTTAATTTCGTTCCATTTTCTCTCTATAATATTTGTAGCTACTGAAATGGGTACATTAGTATACAAGGAAATAACATCTAGTGAAATTAAAATATATTGCTCTGGTATTTTTATATCTTTTATTTTTTCTTTAAATTGTCGAGAATCTTTAATATAATATTTATTTTTATGTACAATATTACTCAGAATGTCCTTCAAAAATTTCGAGAGTGGATCGAAAGGAGACTGAATACAAGATACTATAGGTCTAAGTGGTGTACCACTCTTATGTAACTTTGGAAGACCATAAATTCTAGGGGGAATTGCATTTCGAATTTTTAACTTTTTTGCCATATCTGGTGAAACCAAAAAATAAAAACTGAATGGTATACAAAAAAAAACATGGTCCTCTAGATATATTAATTTTAACTCCAACCATCCAATTGCCCAAAAAAAATCAGTGGTTATTGGCTTGGCAGATCGAGTGGTACAACTCTCTGATCCTGAATACCGAACAGAGGCCATCAACAAAGCGAAACAAGCACTTTTGGAGAACAGTTATCCACCAAAATTTGTCAATAAAATATTTAAAAAAAGAATTCATATATTTTATAATTCCCAAAAAAAACAGCAGAAAACACTAATAAATAAATCAACAAAATTTATATCATTGCCCTTTATAAATGGCCTCTCACAGCAATTCCAACATCTCTTCGAAAGAAATAACATAAAAGTGTGTCATAAAGGATACAATTTATTATCTTCGGGTATATACTCAAGATTAAAAACAAAAACACCTAAGAATAAAAAAAGTAATATCATTTATGAGATTCCATGCAGGGATTGCCCCGGGGTTTATATTGGGCAAACAGGGCAGTATCTAGAAAATAGATTAAAGGGTCATAAGTATGATAAAGGAAATACCACTGCTTTGACATCACATCAAAAATCGCGAAAACATACATTCAATTTCGACCAAACTAAAATATTACGAGTCGAACCAAACAAAAAGAAACGAGAGTTCCTCGAAATGGTAGCAAACCAAAAAAATCCAAATGCCATAAACGACAAAAAAGATCTAAATAATTTAAGTAAAACCTACCTATCAGTTCTATAGTATCCAAGCATACATTTTATTTATTTTATGTTCTTCCGTTGTGATTGTAAATTGTTAGTGAGATATATAAAAGTGAAATCGTTAAATATATTGGAAATTTTATTTTTAAAATTGAGCTACGTTTAAGGTAAGATTCTTGACATTTATGTAAGTTAAATTTAAAATTTAAAAAATTCCTGAAATTTGTAGACTTTTGAAAAAGGCCTAAAAAAAGGTCGAAACGTTAAGAAAAATGTTCAAAAAGACAATGTGATCTAATTTATTTCAACACAAACTGACCTAAAACCAAGAAATTTCAATTTAGAAATATATTATATATACATATATATAAAATACGACATAATATTCTTTAATTTTTGCGATCTGACTTCATTTTGGTCAACTCACTGAAATTATTGGGAAATAGACCCCCTCCTCCGATGGCACTCCCTTGATGACTATAACAAAATATTGCTTCTAATTAAGTTGAAAAATCATTTCGCTTTACCCTATAACGTCGAGTTAAACGCTTAATAGTACTTACGGCTTTTGCTAATTTGTCGAATTGTGCAATTTGGAATCTTAATTCAGCATGCAGAAATTCTCATTTAAATGCCGAGTCATCGAATTATGCAACACAATGCAGACAATAAAAATAAATGATTATGATTGGATATTGTGGGATTTAAGATTGTGCGAACGGCTAAAAGCAATGGAGCAGATAATTTCTTTCTTATAATGCTTCTCATGCGCTGAAAGTTTGGTGTGTTTTAATAAACTTTTCTTTTTAGGTACATATTTAGTTTAAATTTTCATAGAATAAAAAAATCACTGGCAAAGTTTCATTTTAATAGTATACCTTTCTGTTACCAACACTAATAGTAGTACCAGTACGTACGTACATTGTTCTGCTTCTTCACATTCAAATTTTTTCAAGGTCCCTAGGCGCAAAAAACCTTTTCTACTTAACTGAAGTGCTTAAAATGTTGGTCAAAAACTAAGGGTCATATGAAAATAAAATGTTAGGACTTTGGTAAAAATCCAGAATGGAGCAAAAAAATATCAGCCTAGTAAAATATTAAAAATTGCTAAAAAACTACATATCCAATAAACTATTCACCTCAATCTTCACATAAAAATTAATTAACTAATCAATGATAGCAAAACAAAATGGCTGCGTAATAAGATGTTTAAAAAGTCAGTCTGAAATAACTAGTTATTCGATAGAACTGGCAAAACAAAATTTCGGGGGGCGGTCTAGACCCCCAGTTCCCCCCTTGCTTACACACAATTTGAAATGAATCTAACAATAGATTTTTCAGGCTGATTTTTAAAATATTTTATTAGACTGCATTTTTTTTGCTTTCTTAGGTTCATACCAAAACGTTTCCAGTTCATGCCTCTATAACACTTGATTTTTGTACAAAATTTGAGGTAAATTGAATAATTAGTTTTCTAGTTATGTTTATTTAATATTTCATTAGACCGCCATCTTCTTCTGCTATACAAGATTTTTAAAAAAATATGCCAGTTTATCCGCATATGACCCATATGTTTTACGAGAATTTGAAATCAATCGGGTAAGTAGTTTTTAAACTATAACACGAACTCACAGACCGACAGACAGACGGGAACTAGTAAAATATATATTTTTTGTCATCTAGGCCCTAGGGACCCTAAAACTTGAGGTATCTAAAACCTGGTGATCTTTTCACGATTAAAAACATTTCATTTGGCCGACATTTTGTTCCACAATTTTACCAGATGATATATATACCATAGTTAATTATTACATAAATTTTGAAATCCACTGATTAAGTAGTTTTTTCAGGCCGAATTGCTAAATATTATATTAAACCGCTATTTTGTTTTGCAATCTTAGATTCATACCTAAATTTTTTCAGTTGATTTGCTCATAATCAGTGGCGTGCCAAAAGGGCCCGCAGGGCCCGCGGTGCGGGGGGGCCCCGGAGGTCTGGGGGGCCCCGGAGGTCTAGGGGCCCCCTCGACCTCGGACCTCGTGTGAGTTTTTTACATATTAACAAAAATATAATATACTGAATTCTATATAGCGGCAGAATATGCGTATACCCCAGAATCTTCCAAAATCAAATACATATTTTTTGTGTTTTATCAGAGTCGTCTATTTTATAGCAAAATTTAACAACATGGCAACGTAGCCTAACAAAATGTCCAAAAACTGCAAGATGTGGCAACGTTACAGTAATACGACGCGTATCTATGACGACCGACTAAATTCCGGGAATCCCAAACGAAGACCGTGCCGCGATTCTCGCGTGACAGAATACTGCCACTGCGTTAGCGTTATTGACGGTTATTGGGATATTACATTGCCGCGTAATATGTTAATACAAGACATATTAGTATTGGTAAAAAAGTGTTTGTGTTTTATGTTTTATGTGTATTATTTCTATATTATGAGTGGCTCACGAAAATATTTAAGTGGAGCACAAAAACGAAAGTTGAATGAAATCAAGGAGGATGAGAAAAAAAAACTCATCAAAATTGATAATTTTTTTATAAAAAAAAATATTTCTGGGGAGGTTGATCCCATGCAACCATCTACATCAGAATCGACAAGAATCGAGGAAAATAAAGAATTAGGCAAGGACATCAACATTACTGATACAAATTACTCATCAGAAGACGAAGAATCCGACTCAGAACAAACATCCGTATTTTCTAGTGATATAGCTTTATTTTTAAATACCCAATTGGAATTGGATGAAAATACCAAAAAAGAACTTGTGCAAATCGGCCCCCACAGACCTTTAGGACCTTTCCCTAAAGACAGTTTAAACAGGTCATTCAGTACGGCTTATTATAAAAAAATTACTAAGATCGGACAGGAGTTAGACAGGTGAGTAAAATTTTGCGTATTTTTTTTAAATTTTAACTGTGCAATGTGAATTTTATATAGGTTTTGGATATCCTACTCCCAAATATTGGATGGAGTATATTGTCACCCTTGCTGGCTCTTTGCTGATAGGCGTAGTCATTCGTTTAATCCCTCTTGGACAACAGGAAAGCTAAATGATTGGCAAGGCCTCTCAAAAAAAATTTCAAAACATGAGAACTCTGCAATCCATATAGAAGCATGTTTGCTGCACTCGACATGGAAAGTGAATAAAACGGTGGATTCATATTTAAAACATGATATTGAAAGAATAAGAGAAGTACTTAAAAGGCTCATCGATGTGGCAAGGACTCTCGCAATTTGTAATCTACCTTTTCGAGGACATAGAGATGTTTTTTCCACAGATGAACATAAGCTAGAAGCTGATTCCTCAAAAGGAGTGTTTTTGAATATAGTTAAACTTTTGGGAAGATATGATCCAGTGCTTGGGTTACACGTAAATAAAATAGAGAAAAATCAAAGACATTACTTAAGTAATAAGTCCCAAAATGAATTTATTGCTCTGATTTCTGACTCGATATTACAATCCATTGTTGAAGACATTAGAAAGAGTCCATTTTTTTCCCTTATAGTTGACACTACTCAGGACATCAGCAAAAAAGACCAGCTTAGTATAGTTATAAGATACATTAATATAAAAGATAATAAAATTCATGTTCATGAGTCATTTTTGGGATTCAGAGAAATGAAAAATCAAACAGGTAAAGACTTCGAACAAGAAATTTTAAAATTTTTAGAGAAACATGAAATTAGTCTTAAACAATGTAGAGGACAGGGGTATGATGGAGCTGCAAATATGAGCGGTAAGTACGCACATTATTTGTAACACAAAATACGCATTTTTTTTAATTCTCAAGAAATACTCATTGATATTGACAATTAGTTCGCCAGCTTATCCTTCATCAGGGGTAAAAAAAAATGCAAATCACACACTGTATAGGTATTTTGTGAATTTTAAATACATTTCCGTTTTTACAAGCTTTTATTTAACTTGCTTTGTATGTATGTATGTATGTTTGTTCGGGCAAAATCTTGCAACTTAATTTTGAAATAGAAATTCTTAACCGATTTAGCTGAAATTTTGTATGCATGTTTAGGTAGGATGACAATGCATGTTAAATTTTGTAGCATCATTCTAAATCCAAGGGAAGGTGGATAAATTCGTAAAAAAATTGCATAATGAAATAATATGTCTTTTTCTAGGTTTTATGATTTACATATTTCATAGTAAGGTATGTCTGATATTTTAACAAAAAAAAAGATTTAACAAAAAAAAAGAGGCGGGGGTAGAAGGGGTTAATATTTAAATTTTATTAAAAAAGTGGAGATTTATATCCTTTTTTAATGCTTTGGTGTCTAAAAACAATTTCTAATTTAATTAATATATTTTATTAAAATTATAAAAAAAATAATATTGGGGTGCAAAAAGAAGAGAGGGTTGAAATTTAATATTTTTTAAAAAGTCGAGTTGTATGTGGTTTTATGGGTTATTTTGGGTATAGATTTCAAATTTAAGACCCATTGTGCATTTTAACAAAAAAGTAAGCAGAAAGGGCTACAATATTAGTTTTTTACAAGCATTTGTTTAACTTGCTTTGTATGTAGGTGTGTTTGTTCGGTGAAGAGACTAAGAGACCAGCGATAACTAAAAAGTAAAAAATAAATTATATAAAAAAAAGTTTTTAAAAACAAGCTTTTATTTAAATGCACTAAACGATTAAAATAAGGTTTTTCTATAAAACTTTTACTATGAACTTATAACGTCTTTACACATTTCATATAATATAAAATAATTATATTACCAGTCAGATCAAGATATGATTTAATTTACATGCGTGGGTAAAAAACCACGCAGGTAAATCTCGCGACATATTATTATATTATATAAAATGTGTGAAGACGTTATAAGTTCATAGTAAAAGTTTTATAGAAAAACCTTATTTTATTCGTTTAGTGCATTTAAATAAAAGCTTGTTTTTAAAAACTTTTTTTTATATAATTTATATAATGGTTAGCTCTGCTTAGTGTGTGTTTTTTTTACTTTACAGGTAAATATGCGGGACTGCAAGCTATAGTTAAGAAACATCAGCCAAATGCAGATTACATTCATTGTGTTGCTCACAGCCTAAATTTGATTATGAATGATTCTGTAGTTAATATCACCCAGATAAGAAATTTTTTTGATACAATTCAGGCCCTCTATGTTTTTTTTAGCGAAAGTCTGCCTCGTTGGCAAGCCTTGAACTCCGAAATAAAAAACAGTAAAACTGTGGGATCCACTTTGAAAAAGCTATGTCCCACCAGATGGTCATCCAGGGCCGAATCTATAATTTCATTAAAAAGTAACTATTTATCCGTCGTTAAATGTTTGTCGAATCTAGTAATAATAGCCAAAAAAAAATCTGATAGGGATGAGGCAAAGGCCTTACAAAATAAAATAGAAAACTTTGAATTCATATTTTTATTAACATTCGAAGGAAAAATATTTGAAATAGTCAATTTACTTTCAAAATGTTTACAAAAAAGTGATATAGATATTGGACACGCCACAGATTTAATAGCAAATGTTTCGGAACAATTAGCAAACTTGAGAACTAATTTTGAAAATATTTTTGAGACTTCAATAACAATGGCAAAACAATGGGGCATTGAGCCACAATTTAGAGAAAAAAGAATTCATACTACAAAAAAGTTTTTTGATGAAATAGCGGTGGATGAGCCAATTAAAGACCCTAAGAATTGTTTAAGAGTTTCAGTGTTTAACGCTTGCCTTGATATTATTGTAGTGCAACTAAAAAATAGATGTGAGGTGTTCAAAAATGTCTATTCAAAATTCGACATTTTGAATCCCAAAACACTTCTTAAAGTACCAGAAGTGGAAATTATTAATAAAGTGAAAGAATTAGTTCAAAAATATCCAGACGATCTCACACAAAATCTTGCGTCGGAGCTAATTCAAATTAAAAACCTTCTATATCTAAGCCTTAAAAATCTGAACAGTATTAGGGAATTTTCTGATTTTATTTTTGAAAAAAATCAATTTTTGATTAGTAGTGTACCTGAGATTTGCACCGCATTTCAATTATTTCTTGTACTCCCTGTTACATCGGCTCAAGCAGAAAGAACATTTTCAAAACTGAAGTTAATTAAAAGTTTTGCAAGATCGACAATGAGCGAATCGCGTCTAAGTTCATTAGCGTTAATTTCTATAGAATATGAACGAGCACAAAAAATAGACTTAGACCAAATTGTCAATAAATATTTTGCTTCACGAAAGAGATTTTAATTTTTATCTCCTTAAACCAATCTGAAATGCGGTGCAAACCGTAATAACATTTTTTAGAGTTGCAGTTTTTTTTATTTATTTTTGTTACTCCTGCTGTTTCTATTATGCTTTTGTCTTACTTATATATGTTTATCAATCAATGTTGCGTCCTATTGAGTTTGTATTTATTTTTGTTTCTCCTGACGTTCCTATTAGGTTTTTATGTTACTTATAAATATAGTATGTTTATTAATTATTAAAGTTGTGTCCTATTATGTTCTGTAGTTTTGTAAACATAAAGCATAAAGCATACCCGTATAATAATACCAGGTAACAACGAAACCTATTTATTTTTGTTACTGGTGTTACTACTATCCAAGGCGGCATTTTAGAACTGTTAATGACAGATGAATGAAATTTGGTTACATTAATACGGTTGCAACCATATTAACGTATCAAATTTCTCCTATCTATATACCGATCTGAAATGTCACCGCAGACAGTAACTGCGTCTTAATCCAGATAATTAATTTTCTTGGTGTAGAGTAGGGGGCCCCGTGAAAAAATTTGCGGGGGGGCCCCAGCAGACTTTGGCACGCCACTGCTCATAATACTTGATTTGTGTGCAAAATTTTAAACTAGATAAGATAGATAGTTTTAGGATAGATACGTTTTTTAGTAATAATTATTTTAACATTTCACTGCGCCGCCATCTTGCTTCGCCGTACTGAAATGTTACCAGATCGTTCCTATATAGCCCTTAATTTTTTTTAAGTCAACCAGATTGAATCAAAATTGAGAAAAATGTTTTTCGGCATCTAGGCACCCCGAAACGTAAAGATCTGAAAGAATGTCGGAGGGTGATTTTTTTCGACGATTACAATGCTTCTCTTTATGAGGGAAGTAAAAATCATTTTACTTATTCAATTAATATTAAATTATGCCTAAAAATCATGTGTGACATAGATATATGTTGGTACAATATTGGTACGAATCCAATAGGGTGGAACAAAATGGCGGTTTATTGAAATATCTAAAAAACAATATAAACACAAAAGGAGGGAATACTTATAAGAGAACTTCAGGTTAATTGGGTAAAACTAATATGTAAAGGAACCTAGGCGGAAATTTCCGAAAAGAAAAATGTTTTTTTTTGAGAGGCTGTAAATTCTGAATGGTTCGGTCTAGAGCGAATCGAATTTCACATTCATATCTTAGTTTTAGTTTTCTCTTTATTATCTCATTAACTTCTGGTCTAAGCCGAAGTAAGTTTCCTTTTCAAAAAAAAAACAGAAAAAGTTGATTATCATGTTAATTAACACAGAAAGGAAGCGTTCACGGCTTTGGTCAACTAAAAAATCATGTTTCTTGGTATTAGACCATGTCAAATTATTAATATTATCCGACGTTTCGTCTTCGATTGCACGATGCATATTCAGGGATCTTTACTTCAATAAATTCTCTAATTTATAGAAGAAATTCCTATTCGTGAGCTGCAAAATTATTGGTATCAATTAGATGGGGCATTAGCACATAATTCCGCTGCAGTTTATCTCCAATTATCTCGAATTTTTGAAAAACGCTGGATTGGTCCCAATGGCCCTTGGAGATGGCCCCCACGATCGCCTGATTTAACACCCCTAGACTTTTATTTATGGAGATTTATCAAAGGTAAAGTCTATGCTTCCCTAGTAAATAACCAACAAGATTTACTGGACAGGATACGAACAGCTTTTGCCGAATTAGAAAACGGACAAATTCAACGGGCCACAGCAACTGTACAAAGAAGAATTGAAATGTGTCTTCAAATGAACGGACAGCATATGGAACATTTGTTATAATTCAATTTTATAATTTTATTTATTTATTGTTGATTGTTAGATTGCTATAATTTTTAAGTTCACTAAAACAAGTTTAGAACAGTCTCGAACTTAGTAGATATGGTTAAAAATAATGTACACAATTTATTACATTTTTTATAACTTTAACTTTTCCGAAACGAAAAAATTTCGTTTCAATCCTCTTCAATTTTCTCTTGTTCATTGGCGATAAATGAGGATGTTTTTCATTAAAAACATGGCACGTTCTCTCCAACATTTTGTAACATTCTCCGCGAATATAAAATAAATTGAGAATATCAGCTTTTGAGTGTTATTTTATTTTAATTTAAAAGTTTCAAATCAGCTGTCATGTTTAATACAGTTCGATAGAAAATTAAATTCTACAGTTGATAGTGCATAAAGTTATAGGGTGTCCCATTTAAAAAAACGGACTTTAGCGGCTTTGAAAATGTGAATGTTTGCCGCTGAATTTAGGACACCCTGTATAAAAATAGACAAATTCAATAAAAAAAAATAGAAACCTAAGATTATTTACCGATCGTCTGCAAAATATGAAGATTATATCTTCAAAAAAACTCAAAAATATAAGATTTTAAAATTTAGTACCCCGAAGGCTCATTTTTGGTTCAAGGTCAAGTATCTTAAGAACGCTTGAACCTAGGTATAGGACATGCTGCATAAAATAGCATTAAAATTCGCCGAACAAACCAAAAATATCATAAAATATAGGGTGTTCTATTTAAAATAAGCAAGTTGATACCAACTTCCGGTTAAACCGAAAGTGACAGGAAGTTGAAAATATTTCAAAATGGAAGTACCCCTTGACCTTACCTTAATCCCAAAATTTGAAATTTTTATCTAAATGGCATTATCAAAAACTTTTAATGAACGGGTTGCGTGAAGTTAAGTATTTTCGACCGTACAGAAATTATAAAGAGGTTTTATTTCGGGTCTAGCGGTCCGTGGAAAAAAAAGAAGAAGCTCAATATTTCGCCAATGTTTATTAACTTCATCAGGAGCAACTACAAAAATTATAAAGAATAGGTCCAATTAGAATTATAATTTAACATTAAAATGACAATCAAAAGAATAAAATTTTGTCTAAATATACACAGTCAATACATACTAAAATTACTTACAAGATGGTAGAGTCAAAATTTTTTAAAATTTTAACATTTTTACGTTACAACAGTTCAAATAATGTGGCGCTTTTAATGATAATATCCATGTCCCAGCAGTTGAATTGCAAAAAAAGGGGAACAAAACATATTAGCTACATAAGCCTTATCTATTATAACTATATATATGTATATATATATATATATATATATATATATATATATATATATATATATGTGTTGATTTTTACTCCTTTACGGATAGAAAAATACAATGTATTTTCATTCCGGGTGTACATCCGTTCACTACTGTCGTTCTGAAAAGAACAGTTTTGCTGACGTTTCGCCAAAATCACATTTGGCATTTTCGAAGCTTTCTTTCTCGCGTCCGAATAGAGACTGAAGTGTTGGTGACTGCGACGCTTCCTTTTATACCCCCACTCGGGGCCGAAGGTTATATCTGCGCAGGCGTTGGTCGTTATTTATGTTTTCCGGATGGTGCTGTTGTTGTTGCGCTACTTGCGCTTGAGTTTTTGCGATTTTAGATTTGTTGATTATTGTCTTCCATACTGTTGGTACTTTTAAAGATTCGTCCCTTTTATTCAAATCACTTTGTTTTTCAATTTCTATGGCTTCTCGGATTATTCTGGTCTTATAATGTTCTATATTGGCAATCTCCCTACACCCATAGAAATTTATTTTATGGCCGGTTTCCTGATGACAGCTGACAGCCAACTGATATTGCATTTTTGCCTGTCGTTGGCGATGTTGCCATACTAGTACGATGTGACGTCAAACCGTCTTTTTATACATTAATGTAATAAAAAAAAATATGCAAGTTCCATACTGTATGATCAACCAAACCATTCTTAATAGGTCACCCGGTACAAATTCTATAAACTGTAATTTATTTCATTTTTTTTTAATTATTACCAAGCATTTATATAGATTTATAAAGTATGTAGTGTAATTCTGTATGGGGGAAGTTGTGGTAAAGGCGAATTTACTCCGATAAGGGCTTCACACCAATTTATCCTTATCACGCTTGATTTTTATCAAAGTTATCATTCCATCCTTATATGACCCTTGATTTTTGACCAAATCGGGTAAGTAGTTTTTTGAGCTATGCTACGTACAGACAGAATAACACATTGACGGAAATGGGAGAACAGGTTTTTGGGGATCTAGGGACCCTAAAACGCAATGAGTTGCAAAAATCTCGGAGGGAGATTTTCTCACAATTACAATAATTCCCTCTTATGAGGGAAGTAAAAATATACAAAATATCCATTTAGTTATATATTCTTGGTGTTGAAAAAAAACATAAATTTTCTTAAATTTCTTTTTAGTTTTAAAAATTATATACACTTATATATTCTCTTCTAACTATTTATTTCTATTGTTTGAGACAGACAATTTGGAATAAATCGCGAGGAATTGAATAAAATACACAAAATACATTGGTAAAAAAATATTTATTTATTAAAAAACACTAACAAATACGTATTATAAAAAGATATTTCTATAAACACTTAAAACAGTGTTTCTTCTTTTAGTTTCAAGTCTTTTTATCTTAACAGCTACGTAAACATTTTAGAAGTAAAAGATGAGATTCATTTTGTCACAATATTGTATCTCAGAAAACAGAAATTACTATTTTATTAGCTACGAAAAGTTATACATTTTTAGTCTAGTGACTTTATATAGGGTTTTATGTACTAACAAATTAAACCTCGGAAACCTTTTTTTTCTGAAATACAATTAGAATAGAATACTACTATACATCGAAGACATAACTAACTTCTTCAGATATTGATATACTTATAATCAGTACATATTTACATTTTCACAAAAATAAGTACAAAACTTAAATAAAAAAAATATGTTTAATCCTAAAAATATTTAAAAGATATTCACACAGTTTTTTAGTAACGCCACACCATTTTAAGTTAGCACATGTAACTTAAAAAAGTAACTCTTTTAATTCGAATAAAATATTTGTTTCGCGAAGAAGTTCATTAATAATTAACCAGTACTTAGTTTAGCATCAGAAATACCGTTAATATTTTACAGTATACGGATCTAGGCTCAAAGGTTTTGAATTATCTAAATGGCATTTGGAAAGGTACCAATGTAAAATATCATTATAAATATAGTCCATTAATCAGAGGGAGGGGGATAGGCAAAATACTAAAGTGAACTAATTTTTTTGTGCAAATGGTACCGTTTAAATGTACAGAGTGGTAACACAAAATGACCAAAAGGAAATATATTGCAGATGGAACACAATTGACTTACTAAAAATATGGGGCACATTATTATCTACAAAAAAGGTTATAATAATTTTTTTCGGAAATATAATTGTTTTCAAGAAAAATTAATTTAAATTCATCATTGATTTTCCTCTCCCTTCTTTTTTGACCAAGAAAAAATTTTTTCAAATTAATAAGTAAGAGCGCGGACAAACTTTGACATAACTTGAGTAAAAGTTTTATATCTAATTCCAGATGTGTTTGGAAGAAGATATGCGGGGCTACATAACATAAGATAACTTCAAAAAGCTATTTTTTGTTCGAAACCAGTTTTCGCAAAAACTTTGAGAACTGCAGAAAAATACATGAATACCTTTTTTAAGCAATAATCTGCTCTACATTTTTTAGTTAAACAGTTTTGCTCTATCTGCGATAATTTGGAAGATATTGATTTTTGTTTTGCCATTTTTTTGTTGAACCTGACGACTTCGTGTGAGCAGTCTGCACATTTCTAAACAGCCCCTCTAGAGGTACTATTACTAAAAAAAAGTTCATTCCAAAACTGTTTCTGGAGACTGGGCTAATAACGCTCAATACTCAATACATTCAATAATTAAATATATTGCCGTTAATTATAGCGGCAAAGAAACACAAAATATTTAGCACTAATTTGAATCTAAAACCTTTATAAAAAAAAGTGCGTCAATAAACTTTAGTACAAAATTTGAAAAAGTAAAAACAATGTAGAATTATCTAAAAAACTTGGACATTTTTTGTTATGTATAAACGATTATCGTTAGTCTACAGTTTTTGAATTATTCGCAAGAATTTGAGGAAAAACCTTTCACTAGCTAGAGGCGCGAGAGCATATTTGATATACTTTGATTTATACAGTCGAAATAGTGACAAACCAAAGTTAGATATTCTTGAACGGAACTCTCTGTATATGCCAGCCTTAAAAAATGTTGTATGTACTAGTATTTCCATATAATTATAACGAAATAATCAACCCAATAGTTAAAATATCAAGAAAAAAAACTTGAACTCCTATGTCTAATTATCCGTCCTCCTTGACGTGTGAGAAATTTCATTTATATGATTCGAGGGCTCCCACATAGTGGCAATCATATATTTAAGAGAGATATAGCTTGTATGTCAGAAACGGAAAAATGACCGGATATAACATTTACTTGATAAAATATTTTGGAATTGACAATGATAGAGGACATGTAAACAAAACAATTTTTCATATTTTATATTATTTTATGAACGAAACCGTGCCTGCTATCCAGTGAAAACTAATATATATATATATATATATATATATATATATATATATATATATATATATATATATATATATATATATATATATATATATATATATATATATATATATATATATATGATCAAGAAAATATACAGTTCTCTTACAAATATTTTATTAAATAATTGATTATTATGTTTTTTAACTAGTACCCCAAAAAATGCACTTTTATTTTGCAATTGGATACCAAATGAGAAATGAAATAACAATATATGTCTCATATGTGTTACACAATTTGTTATGACATTTAGTGCATTTTGGATCTTTGTTTCTGATGTAAGTTTATTTTTTGTAAATCGTATATATTTATTTAAGGTCAATTTTACTCTTAGACACGTTATAAACCAGTTGAAAAAGTTGTACGAAAGTCAACGAAACGTCCTGGAAAAAAAAATAAAATTATGTAATATGTCTATAGACAAAAGAGTCTATAGACAAACAACCTCAGCTTTATTCCTACATCATCAGGAAACCGGCCATAGAATAAATTTCAATGGGTGTAGGGAGATTGCCAATATAGAACATTATAAGACCAGAATAATCCGAGAAGCCATAGAAATTGAAAAACAAGGTGATTTGAATAAAAGGGATGAATCATTAAAACTACCAACAGTATGGAAGACAATAATCGACAAATCTAAAATCGCAAAAACCCAAGCGCAATTAGCGCAACAACAACAGCACCATCCGGAAAACATAAATAAGGACCAACGCCTGCGCAGATATAACCTTCGGCCCCGAGTGGGGGTATATAAGGAAGCGTCGCAATCAGCAACACTTCAGTCTCTATTCCGACGCGAGAAAGAAAGCTTCGAAAATGCCAAATGTGATTTTGGCGAAACGTCAGCAAAACTGTTCTTTTCAGAACGACAGTAGTGAACGGATGTACACCCGGAATGAAAACACATTGTGTTTTTCCATCCGTGAAGGAGTAAAAATCAACATATATATATATATATATATATATATATATATATATATATATATATATATATATATATATATATATATATATATATATATATATCTTCCTGACCAAGTATCTTTAGTGTACCATATTCATGCGAAAAATTAAGTGTAATAACAAGTCTAACCGCCTTACAATTAAGATCATCAGAATACAGAAAAGACACTCTGAATAAAGTAAAAACCGTACTGCTAAAAAATCATTTCCCAGAGCAGCAGCTTAATAGAATAATTAAACAACGTACACACAAGTTATACAATACCTCTCGATATAACAAAAACCATACTCCGGAAGAAGATAAAAAATATGTTGCCTTCCCATACACAGAGGGACTTTCACAAAAAAATAAACATATTTTAAAGAAACACAGCATAGTTACCTGTGATAAATTACACAACTTAATTAATAAGTTTTTACAAAATTAAAAAGTAAAGTTACCCTGAAAGAACAATCTAACGTGGTGTATTCAATACCCTGCACCAATTGTCCAAAAAAATACATCAGAATGACCAGTCAACTTCTTGAAAATCGAATAAAAGGACACAAATACACAAAGAATGCCGCAACAGCGTTAAACAAACACATAAGAACCGAAAAACATAACATAGACTCTGAGAACACCAAAATACTCACAAAAGATGCAAATTACAACAAATTAGCAATAAAAGAAATGATAGAAATTACCAAAGATAAAAATACCATGAACGACAGAACTGATATAAATAATTTGTATAATTTTTGTATCGAATAATATTAGTTCAACAATAATTTCCGACAGAATGCACAAAAGCTTTAATAACAAATAGCTGTTTATTTCAAGGTATGTACTCTTTTGATATTTATAGAAATAGCATTGAATTCTAAATTGTATAAATGCTGTAAGTCAGGGGCGTAGTCACCAGTGTTCCGCGTGTTCCGCGGAACACGGGCCCGGTACTTCAAGAGGCCCGGTTCTACATATCAAAGATTCCTATTAAGTAAAAAAAAATATTTAACTTTAATTTTATAAAAATCATCTATGTACCTAAGTAAAAAACTATTCTTTATTCGTTTCCAAATAGATTTTAAATGATTTCCTTTATATTTTCTAAAAACTCCATTTTTTACTTCTTTTCGCGTATCGTGTTTTTTTTAAAGAATTTCATTAGTAGGGCTTACGGCCGAAACACTCCATAGTATGTCAATTATGCTTGTTCAAGATCCCTGCATTAAGCGTTTTCTTTCGTACACCCTCTAGAGTCTAGATGTCGCTTTGTTTCGAAAATTTCGTCTGCTTATCGGGGAATCCCTAAACACAAGGCTGGTAAACAACGTTAGTTTTAATAAAGTTTGTGGAGTGGACTTACTGGATACGTGTTTCTTTTTCATGTTTGGTGTTTTTAAATTAGATCCTATTTCTAATTAATAAATAAATTCTATCTGGGACTGATTGACTGTACTACTGGAATCTGGGAATAATTTTACTAAAGGTACGTATGTAAATTGGTATATTATTTTTTATTTAATACGGTATTTTTCTGTTTTAGAATGAGCACCTATAAGCATAAATCTGGTGCGCAAAAGCGTAAAGAACGCGATGCATTATGAAAAATGCAAAAAACTCCCTAGAATAACAAACTTTTTTAGTGCCTCGACATCAAAAAAAGGTAAGTCTGTTTTCTTTTAAATAAAAAAGCCCTTACATTTTTTTAAATTATTGTAGTTGACAATAGTGACAACTTAACCGAGAGTTATCAGTTAGAAACGACACCGACGTCGGAAATGCACACTCATACACAAGAATCACAAGAGCCATGCACTGAGCAATCCAAGCACATTTCTTCGATTAGTTCTGATACAAATATGAATGCTGATCAGAGTATTGACTCTACTTTAGACTCGTTGGTAAGTGAATCAGACGCTATTATTAATGTAATAGACGAAATCCAGACTGATAAAGGATATTATACACGAGAATTAACAAGTGATCAAAAACGAATTATTATTGACAATAAGCCATCACGACCATTAGGACCATTCATTCGAGACGAGAAAGGAAGAAGTTTCTCTACATTTTTTTATACTAAAATTAATAAATCTGGAATAAAAACCGAACGTCTCTGGTTATGTTTTTCGCCCATTTTAAACCAATGCTACTGCCAACCTTGCTGGTTGTTTTCTAGAGAAAAAGAGAGTATTTCTAATGGATTTAATGACTGGTTCCACCTAAATCAGGCAATTACTAGGCACGAGCAGAAGCAAAGTCATAACGAATCTTGTGCAGTTTATGACCGATGGAGAAGGAATGATACAATGGACCATGAGCTTGAGTCAAAAACTTTACAGGAAGTATCCGTATGGCGACAAATTTTAGAACGTGTTATTAAAGTTACACTTACGTTGGCTTCTAGTAATATGCCATTCAGAGGACATGACGAAAGTTTGGATTCCTCAAATCCAGGACCATTTTTATCTATTATAAATTTGCTTTCTGAATACGGTTTGGTTTTAAAAACTTTATTAGAGAATAAGAAAAAAAAATCAGTTACATATTTAAGTCCTACAATACAAAATGAAATAATTGGACTATTAAGTACTGCTGTAAAAAATGAAATAATTGATCAAATAAAAAAAGCATCGTTTTATTCAATTATAATGGATACCACGCAAGATATTTCAAAAATTGATCAGTTAAGTGTTGTTATCCGCTTTGTTACGGTTGAGTACGTAGACGAGAAGCCAACGAAAATATTAATAAATGAGTCATTTTTAGGATTTATACCAGTTGAAAGTCAAACTGGAACGGCTTTATCCAATACTATTTTAAGAATATTAACAGAAAACGATATACCTTTAGAAAAACTTCGCGGTCAGGGATACGACGGAGCTGCAAACATGAGTGGGTTATACAAAGGTGTACAAGCTCAAATATCAGGAATTGTTTCTAATGCAGTATATGTACATTGTGCGGCTCATAACCTAAATTTAATAATTAATGACTCCGTTAAGTCTGTTAATGAAATTCGAAATTTTTACGATTTGGTTGAAAGTATTTACATTTTTTTTGGACACAGCATAAAAAGGTGTGCCCTCTTAAGTAAATGTTTTGATAACTCTGTCAGTAAAAATAAGACGACCCTAAAAAAATTAAACCCAACACGGTGGTCATCGAGACACGATGCATTGGACGCCCTTAGGTTTAGGTTTGTGAATATCTTAAAAGTTTTATCGCAAATTATATTGACCTCTAATAATAAAAATGAAGTTGATGAAGCTAATTCTTTAAAAAACAAACTTGAATTATTTGAAACTGTCTTTTTAATAGTTCTCCAATCAAAAATTTTAAAGTTAACTGACGCTCTTTCAAAACTCTTGCAAAAGAAACAGCAAAACATTGAACATGCATCAAAAATGTTTCTTACTGCGCTTAAAAATATCAAAACGATAAGAAATAATGTTGATGTATTAATTAGTGAATCCAGTAGTTTGGCTGCGGAATGGGGGATCAAAGCGGAATTTTCAAAAAAAAGAATAACAAGGCCCAAACGGTTTTTTAATGAAAAGAAAAATCATTTTCAAATCGAATCTAACGAAGACTGGTTTAAAATAAACGTTTTTAATACAACGTTAGATATTATAATATCTCAATTACAAAATAGAACGGCCGGAATAAGCGAAATTTATAAAACTTTTCGCGGAATATCAGCGGAAGTTTTAGATAATAATTCAGTTTCTGATGATGAATTGTATGCGATGGGCCAGGAATTGTACGCCAAATATTCCGATGATATTGCCGATATAAAATATGGATGAAAGGGTATTTTATCTAAATCTCTTTTTAATCCTAAGTATCCCTGTATCGGTAGCAACACCCGAACGATCATTTTCTAAGTTGAAATTAAATATTAAATAAAAAATTTTCTCAGAAACACAATGGGGCAGGAAAGACTTTCGGGGTTGTCAATTCTGTCAATTGAGAACCAAATTGCGAGGAAAATAGATATATCTTCCATTGTTTCGGTTTTTGCAAATAACAAGGCGAGGAAAAAAAAATTTAATTAGATCAGTTATTTCATTTCTTTTTATATTTTTTGTTATGTTGCTTGTACTGATTTTAATTTTTTGTGATTTTGTTATGTTCGTTATATATTTTTTTAATAAACGTAAATAGATACTTCGTTTTTTATTCGGCAAAGGGCCCGGCGATTCCATCGAACACAGGCCCGAAGCGGCATCACTATGCCCCTGCTGTAAGTTGTTGTTTTCTTAATTGTAAATATTATACATTTTAAATATATTAACGTAAATACTTTTTATATTTTTAACATTATAAAAATAAAATCTGAAGATGCCCAAAATATCAAGGCGAAACATAACTGACAATTTAAGATTTCGAACCCAAACCCAAGACTTCTCTACTGTTTATACAAAAACGGTTCAAGAAAACACCACAAATTATATATATATATATATATATATATATATATATATATATATATATATATATATATATATATATATATATATATATATATATATATATATATATATATATATATATATATATATATATATATATATATATATATATATATATATATATATATATATATATATATATATATATATATATATATATATATATATATATATATATATATATATATATGTTTATTCTTACTCCTTCACGGTTCGAAAAATAAAACGTGTTTATTCCGGGTGTACATCCGTTCACTACTGTCGTTCTGAAAAGAACAGTTTTGCTGACGTTTCGTCAAAATCACGTTTGACATTTTCCAAGCTTTCTTTCTCGCGTCCGAATAAAGACTGTTTCTATTCATTCGGACTACTACAGCATTTACATAGAACGAAAGCTTTCACGGCTGTGGTCAATTAAGAAATCATGGTTCTTGGGATTAGACCGTGTCAAAATGGAATCACTTTCCGACGTTTCGCCTTCGATTGCACGAGGCATCTTCAGGGATCTTCACTTCACGAGATCGGAACACTGAATTCAGTGTTCGAAGAAGCGAAGAAGTAAAGACATTCCCCTCCACTACTATCACATTTCGGAACAGAAACACAGTCAAGGAGAAAAAAATTTTTAGACAAAATTATTTTCTTGTATATTCAAATTTGTTGCTTTTTGGCAATTTTGCTCACGACTTTTTTACAAAAGTCATATACCTTATTGCCAAGCAACAAGCTTTCATGATAAAAAGACAAAATATTTTTTTTAGTAGTACATATGAAAAAAGTTGATTTTCAAACGTAAATAGTTATTACACATTATTATACAGGGTGTTTCCTAACCTTATTCGTAAAATAAAAGGGCCGAATTCTCATCCAATTTTAAGATGAAAATGCAGTACAATTTTTTTTCAGATGTCGCTTCGTTTTCTTAATACAAGGTGTTAAAGTTTTTTAAAAAAATAGGTTTTTTATTTTTATCTTAAATACCCTTTACCCGAGTTTTTTGAGAATTGGCAGCGTTGCTTAGTGTAAGAAGGAGCTAATTTAGCTCTAATTATTAAAATTATCAAGTCCAGTGGCGTCTTTAATTTCGATAATTGACTAATTTAGCAACTAAAAATACAACTTTTTTGTCATATTTTCGTAGCTGGCTTTGTTTTCGCGAGGAAAAATAAAAACCACTTTAATACATGTCCATGAATAATTCTTAAAAAATAAAAACCTATAAATCTCCTAATTAGCAAAAATTGGAGGGTGCCTGTTCTTTTTTCCACTAGTTTATTTCAGTCATAAGAAGTTTAAACTGACTTGGAGTACTACCAGTTTAGACACGAGGATCAGAGGAAATATGTATAAATAAAGTTATTTTTTCGTATTTTCTTCATTAGTAGGCTTCGCTTAATTCCATGGCAGCCACATTTCTTTTATTTCTCAAAAAGTCTGAAATATTTCACATATTTCAAAATATATTCAATTTAAGTGTACTAAATTTAAAATAATTAAAAATGGCTGAGCTCAGCAACCAAAAAATGGCTCAAATTCATTATGTGCGGTGTAGCGAATGGAAATACAAGGGAGGCAAGGCGTTTGCAGAACGTAGAATATGCAAAAAGTTTTGGATCAAGGGTTTTCAACCCGCGGCCCTCGAGCTTCTAATTTCTTACGGCTCCCAGAGGCTAAATATTGTATCGCGCCGCGCCCGCGAATGACACTCCGAGAACGCTAGCGTCACCTAGTTAGAAGAAATCAACTCTGTAAACTCGCGATCATGACAACCCACTAGACCACTAGATGGCGTTGCATGTCTATTAAATCTTTGTAATAATTCTAGAAATTATCACTACTAGAGGGACCTACTAGTCCAGTCTCGTGGCTGCTCGAAATTTCGAGAGATTCGAAGTTGACGCGCTCGGTCTATATAAAACCGGCATCACACGGCAGCGCCCAGTTCTAATTCCAAGAGCGAACAAAGGGATATAACAAACAACAAAGAGTGCCAACTAGCAGTGAAGTTGCCACCTGTGCGATAAGTAATTATAATGAGTTGAACATAGTGTTTTGAGGCGTGTAAGGCGGATACTGTATTCGGGCATGCAGTCGCGCAAGTTTAGTTTTGTCGTGGACATTTTTATCGGAGAATTAAACTCATTTCTTCAACCTTGACATTAAGAATGGTTTCTACTTGAAAAAACCTATCCTATACCTCTCAATTAGCTATATTTATTCAGGGCATTTTTCCGATTAAAACAAGATCTTTCTGCAGTTGTAACAGACGGTGCACCATCCATGGTACGAAAAAATGAAGGGCTCGTGGGTTTGATGAAAAAACAGCAGAAAGATCTTCCTTTGATGCACTACCATTGTATCGTTCATCAACAAAATCTTTGTGCAAAATCTACAAATAATGACAAGGTGATGAAACTGGTCGCAAAAACTGCGAACTTCATTAAGTCACGCGACCTCAACCACAGAGAATTCACAAATTGTTTACACGAAATTAATGCCGAGGATAGTGATGTGGCATATTTTTCTGATGTTCGTTAGCTGAGCAGAGGAAAAATGCTAAAACGCAAAAAAGAGTTCCAATCAAAAAATTACATCAATCTCTTTGCCAGACCATTCAGTGTATCCGTTGAAGACATG
The DNA here is from genome assembly GCA_030620095.1 of Kuschelorhynchus macadamiae. NCBI lineage: Eukaryota > Metazoa > Arthropoda > Insecta > Coleoptera > Curculionidae > Kuschelorhynchus > Kuschelorhynchus macadamiae. The sequence continues at coordinate 822,207 of JAUTXW010005017.1, read as the reverse complement.
CTAGAAAATTGTCAGATGGAGCTTATCAATTTGCAGTGTAAATCGGAACTGAAAGACAAGTTCGACATGGGTCTTCTTGATTTTTATTTAAAATATGTCGATCAAAAATCAAAAATTTTTGTTTTATTGATATGGTGGTAAAATGACGTGGACCATTGTGACCCTTCGAATGATATGAAATCGATTTTTCGCCCTTGCACTAAAAAAGTTTGAAGACTCAAGGAGTTTTGCAAAAAGGAAAACAGATCGGCCACAATTTTCCGTTAGAACCCCGGAACTTGAAGAACGGGTTTTAAACACAGTGGAAGAATCTGCAAGCACGAATATGTACTAGAAAAAACAGAAAAGAGCTAAATGTATGGATTAGTTTAAATAATTATTGTCTTTATCTCTATCAAATACAAAGAGTACAAGCTTTATTGCCTAAAGAATTTCCAAATAGAGTTAATTTCTGTAATTGTTTTGCAGAAAAATCGTTAAGAATCCCAAATTTTTCGAGAAAAAAATACTATTTACGAATGAGGCAAATGTTTCAAGAGAACAAATTATGAATTTTCATAATAACCGTATTTGGACTGAAAATAGCTCTCATGCTATTATCGAATGTCGCCACAAAACAATTTTCGGTTAATGTACGGGCAGGAATTGGTGGAAATCCATTAGTTGGTCCGCATTATTTTCTAAATAGACTTACTGGTGAAGTATACTACAATTTCCTCAGAGATAATTTGCCAGTATTAATGAAAACAATGCCTTTAAGAACGCGAGTTTTGACGTGGTTTATGCATGGCTGCATGACGGTACTCCTCCTCATTTTGCAGCAGTTGTTAGGAATTATTTAGATCAACAATATCCTGATCACTGGATAGACAGGCGTGGACCTCAGCCATGGCCCGCCCATTCGCCGGACCTTAATCATCTAGACTTTCATTTTTGTTTTAAATAAAATAAGAATTTTGAGGATCCAACAGGTTCATATTATTTATTTTGTCGAAAATTAATGAATGATAGTTAGTGGCGTACCCGTTTTTTGTCAAATATATTCGTTAAGAAACTCCCGGGATGCCACTGGACTTGACAATTTTAAGAATTAGGGCTAAATTATCTTCTTATTACTTTACATAACGCAACCAATTCTCACCAAAATCGAGTATAGGGTACTTATGATAATACAACACCCTGTAGTTATAAAATGAAGCGACAAAAAATTGTATACTGCTTTCTCATTTAAAAACTAACTAAACTAAAAAAAAACCCTGTATAAACATTCAAGGTAACAAATTAGCGTAGAACTAACAAAAGTAACATGTGGCGGCATTATTTTGTGTGAAACCCGTTAAACTTTCTCTCAGCTTCTTAGGTTCGCCGACTCATTCTTTCTACATAAACAACAACAAAAACCATTGAATACAGTTAAACATACACAGTAATATCACCAGGTTTACATATTGTAATGCGTAGTCCACGTTTCTGCAACTGGTCCTTCCACCGTGCTGAAGTTCCCAACCGTCGAGCTGGCACTGAAGATGGGTCTTTGTTGCATATATTGATATGACGGAACATACTGGCTATTACCCGCATAGTAAGAACTACCAGGCATGGAGCTCTGGTACGAGTACAACCCAGAAGAATTTTGGTGTCCGTATTTTTCGTTTTTAACCGATGAAGACTGTAGCTCATGATACCTCCCATAAGTAGAAGACTCATCGAAAGCATCTGGTGATACTAGAGAACCCTCTAGACATTGTCTCTTTGATTTATAGTTGTTGTTACCTTCATCTTCTTGCGCATGCTTGTGAAAGACCGGAAAATTACTATAAGGACTTTCGGAGGGCAAATACTGGTCCAAATCACTACTGTCTAGGCCATCGTCTGGGCTGTAGATGCCATAGCTACCGTCAAGTTCGGGTAACCTGTGGTAACTGTCCAAATCTAGACCGTGTGGGTCGCAAGACTTGAGCAGGGGATGCGAAGTGATCTGAGGGCTGTTGGGCTGCGAGGAGCATGTCGAGGGACTTGTAGAACTGTGACTTCGTGGACTGCAGGGCGAATCTTCTTGCTTCATCGTTCGCGAGAAAGAAACGTTTTGACCGTGGGGGTTGTGGAGATGCGGCTGTTCGGAAGCTTTGTTCGGTTTTCGCCGTCTGGGCTGATATTTGTAGTCGGGATGTTCTCGTTTGTGGATCACTCGGAGTCGTTCCGCTTCTTCAATGAAAGGTTTCTTGTCGTTTTCGCTCAAGACCCTGGAACAATAAGCACAGTATAAAAAAATTGTTTATTTAAATTAAGAAATGTTTATGTAACAAGTACAGAAAGTATCAAATATGGAGAGTACCAAGAATGTAATAAAAAGTGTATACATTAAAAAATGGCTTTTTGCATGCTCTATTTTATACGATTATTTTGTTCAATGGATAAAGATCGAAATATTGAGGTGACTTCTCCACTTTTGAAATGTTTGGTGATTTTTCTCATCTAATTTTGACTTTTGGCGGTTATTAAAATTCAAGGAGTGCGTGAAGACTACAAAGGTCTGCTGTGAACTAAACACGTCGTACTTAAATGTATTTAAATTTTATAAACATAGTGAATACTAGCACACAGTTCTCACATAAAAACTTATACAGATTCGATTAAAATTCAGGTAATTGTTTACGACAAAAATATTAAAACGTGTAGTGATTTATTAAATTTCATTTTTTTTGCACTGGCATTAAGCAAGTATATAGAGCATAAAAATAATTTTTTATATTAGGGACTCATTTCATTTTATAGAAAAATTTAAAAAGTTTAGAAATACTGTCCTATGGGAGCATCGATATCAAGTGTTATTGCTCAAGTAGTAATGGAAGATCTAGAAGAAAGTGTCTTGAATAACATAGATATTAATATACCTCGTAGTGCGCTGAACACCTTTTCATAAGAACGACCGTTGAGGAATCACAATCAGCAGTAACAAATTCCGCATCATCAGACTCCCCCCGCACGCCGTCTTTTGCGCTTAGATTTGTTTACGGCAGTTGCTATGGCAAGGCAATGGTGAATATCCGTAAGCCAAATACAGATGGGAGCGGCATAAAACTGCTGCTGCAGGCTGCAGGCGCTTGTTATAGAATTACTGTAAATTAGTGCGTTCGGATTATCGGAGGAGGAAGCAGTTTTGCATCGATCGAATCGAATCGAAATTAGCTTAAGATATAGGAACATAACATAAATAATAAATGTGTTTTAAGAACAAAAAAAATATATTTAAAATCTTATAAATTCATATTATTTCCCCTAAGTATTAAAAAACGCTCCAAAGCTATGGATAATTAACATCATAAAAAGGGTAAAAAACAGCCATTTTGGGCGTGGCACTCCGAAAACTTTTCGCCTTCGGCGCTATTTTTGCCTGCGGCGCTGTACCCGCTTGTATTATTGCAATTCTGCAATTCCAATTGGTCAAACAGAAAACATTTTAAAGCATTTCAATCAAGGTTATACCAATTAGGAAATGTTATTAAAACGGAATGGTATATCAAACCAACTTGGTCTTCTCGATACTTAAATTTTACTTCTTGCTATTTTGTTATTATTGATCTAGCAGATCGCGAAAATTAAACTCTCTGATCCGGAGTTCAGGGAAAGAGCCACTAAAAAAGCTAAATCAGCATTAGAACTAAACCAATACCCTTTAAAATTAATTAATAAACTATTCAAAATCAGAATACATGAATATTATTATATTACAAATTCTTATATTAAATTAAATTCGAAAAAAAACAAAATGTATTTCTTTGCCCTTTATAAATTTATGCTAGTATTAAATATTTAATACCAGCAGTTTCAAAAACTTTTTATAAGACATAATATTTCAACATGCCACAAAACATAGAACTTATTGTCAAAAAATTTCAGTAGTTTAAAAATAAAAAATAAATAAAAAAGTAATATGGTTTAACACATTCAACAATTTTAACAGTGTTTATACTGGACAAACTAGCCAATATTTGGAGAATAGCTTAAAAAGTCGTAAATACGACAAAAAGAACGCCAAAGTATTAGCTAATCAGGAAATATCCAAAAAAAACATAACTTAACTAACAACAAACCAGGATATTAAAAACGGGACCTCATTTTAAAAAAACGAGAAAAAAAAATGTAAATAACTTAAAATAAAATATTTATATCGTTATTAGAATAATAATCTCCCATATATATATATATATATATATATATATATATATATATATATATATATAAATAAAATTATACTCCGGTGGCCTTGAAATTGAAAGCACGCTTCTATCAAAAAATGTTTGGAACCAAAAACATTTGTAATGCCAATATCTACATTAATGTAGCATTTTTTATATGATCCCCCAACTGACCATACATTGAATTTTCCACATTTTAAAAGTACACCACCAACGCTAGGCATTTGCCACTTTTTAAATGATAAACTGTCTTAAATTAACAATAAAACAAATGAAAGAAAGGCTCCCTTTAAGTAACTTTTAATAATTTCTATTTAAAATATAGAGAAATATCTGAAATATTTCCCGCAAAAAAATTGCTAATGTTATATAAATGTTAGATGTCTAAGTCACTCATCTTCCTTAGGAGTTGAATAGTTCCTCAAAATAAAGGCCTTTATTTTACCTTTTTACTTCCCTTTTAAGATGAAAGTATTGCAAAAAAAAACTACCCTTCGAGATTTTTTCAGATCTTCACGTTTCAGGGTCCCTATAGATACCGAAAAACAGCAATTCCGTCCGTCTGTCTATTCGTATGTTTTCTCGTGGCATACACAATTTTGACAAAAAATTAAAGGCTATATAGAGACGACATTGTAACAATTTGGTAAAAACCCAAAATGGCGGCTTAAAAAAATGTGAAAAAAGAATATTCCTAAAAAACACTGACCGAAGCTCTCAGAGGGAATGACTATTGCACTGAAGATATTACGCGTTCGATTAAAAGACATAGTAAACCAACTCTGCCAAAGGAGAATGATAAAGAGCCACCATTAGCTAGTGTTGTTCTTCCCTACATACATGGCACTACAGACAAAATAGGACGATTACATCGGTGATTCACCATACGTACAATCTTCAATACACATAAGAAGATTGGACAATGCTTGCGATCTCCGAAAGCTGTTAAACCTTTTCAAAACGGAGTTTATAAACTTCCTTACTCCTGTGGAGAAGTGTATGTGGGAGAAACAGGGCGCTGTATTAAAAATAAACAAATTGTTCAATTTGCTGTAGCTGAACACAAGTATACCACTAGCCATATTATCAATGTAAAGGAAACTAAGGTTCTAGCATCGGTTCCAGGATTTTATAGACGAAAAATTAAAGAATCTATTGACATTTTTAAACAAACAAAATATTTCAACAGAGACACGATTCGGCGAGCACAAGTTGGGTATAGAAGCCCGCCTTATTCTCTCCGAGCTCATTCAATGTTCAAATCTAGTTGAGTAAAAATCCCTGAAAATGCCTCGTGTAATCGAAGGCCAAACGTTGGATAGTAATTCCAATCTGACACGGTCTAATCCCAGAAACCATGATCTCTTAATAACATGGTAGTGTTATTTAACTTCTAAATTATATACCATATTTCTCTGTTTTCCTTCTACTTGTCGTAGAATTTCAGGAACACATTTTTTAGAACTTAGTTTGCTCCCTACGCACATACTGAAACCTTGTTTGTTTCTTGTGTATATGTGTTCTTTTCTTCTTACATTATTGCTCAACATTACCTAGAAATAACTCTTCAAAAAATAGTTTTAATTGGCTTCTTAATTAGTTGCTTTAACGTTCATTCAGTTATTAAGTAAATTAAGGTTAAGCAAAACTAATAATTCTTAAGCAATAAAGCTAGTTATGCACTTCACAAATTTCTTCTTACATTATTTCATACCACATTAAAAATCTGACTCAGAGAATTATTTACTACAAGAGGTGCTAATTTTCTCTGTGTGATTAACAGTTTACCCGGGCTAGAAATTGAAACAATTGTAGATGCTAATAAAAAAATTAAACATCTAAACCACAATTTGTATGAGTCAATAACGGAAAAACTACCAGAAATCTTACAAATATCGGAAATGTAAATGTATGTATATTTAATTTTTGATGGATCAGCATTATCTCCCCCGTCTTGAGTTTTTTATTTTTGATAAGAATACCGGTATGGTACTAACAACAAAAAGTAATATGCAACCCTTTGTTTGTTCAGTAATTTCCTGGTTTTCTAAATCGATAAGTTCGAGAAGTTTGAAACAGCTGTGTATACTTAGTATACAGTAATACGTAATCCTTGGAAATACTAAGGAAGTGTGATTATCTATACGTGTAGCTTCCCTATATTTGGTACTGTTTTATTTGGTTCAATTTATGACAAATTATTCCTAAATATTCATGCTTTTCCACTAAATTAAAATAATTTTACATAGCTCATAACACAGAGTGGTATTAAAGTTGAGCCACTGATAACTGAATATTAACAATTTGAGACAGAGAGGCTGTACTGGGGCATCATTTATATTTCGCCACCCATTTTCAGGGTTTATTTTTGTAGATAGAGAAAAATAATAAATACAAAACTTGTATGAATTTCAAGGAACTTCTTAGAAAAAAAATAAGTTTCAATATACAGGGTGAATCAAAAACTATTAGCGAACCAAATTTTTGTTTTTTTAAATGAGAACTTTGTATATTTTTGATTTTTTAGTACCGTAATAAACATTTCTGAGCGACAAACAATCCTCATAAAATTCAATTAGGCAAAATTAAAGGTCGACAAAATTTAAATGTTTGGTGTTAGATATCTTCAGTATCTAGAAAATGATATAGAACAGCAGTTAGATAACATTCCTTTAAATCAGAGACTTACATTCATACTCAGTTTTTGAATCGGAGCTATGATCTGTGCATTGGACCAAATGGACATATAAGATATCCATCAAACAATCTTTATATGGGGTTATCTAAAAAACAAAATTTACTGCAATAGCCTCGTAAATGTAGCTGTATTGGAACAGAGAATTAGGGAAGAAGTTGGAAGATTAATTATTATTATTAATCGCAAATTGTTGCAAAATATTGACGGGTGCTTCCACAATCAAGGAGGACATATAAATAACTAGAATTTATGGATTTTAATTTTATTTGTGATTTTATAAATTTTCATTTAGTATTTATTGTTCATTCATTAAAATAATATTAATATTTTTTTTACATTATCATCAAGACACCTTAGACACGATTTCACCTAAATTAACTAGGTTATTATATGTTGAATTTCAGGTAAGGGAGAATTTTGAAGTCGAATAGCTCAGAAACTACCGATCCAAGCATAGACATATCACATATTTATTATTTATTATTATTATTTTTTCTATCTTTAAAAATAAACCCTGAAAATGGATGGCGAAATATAAATGATGATCTGGTTCGAAGTTAGAGCAAACGATTTTTATTTTACTTTTTTATCGCCCTTCTTATAGTGTCATTTTCTAATTCCATATTCAAAATTCAAAAAAATCAAAATTCAAAAAACTCAAAATTCAAAATTTTGTATTAGAGTTTAGGATACAAGCAGTCGGTTACAGAAAGGTCAATTAAAATTTAGAATGTTTAACGGAATGTCAAATTTGACAGCGAATTCCTAGATTTCTGTAAGCAACTTGTCAAATCCGAAAGCTCGGTTAAATATTCTAAACAGCAATTAAGTTTTAGGCAACCGGCTGATAGAGGGTTACAAAATATCGCATTAAGGCAGATCGTTTCTTCTTCTTCTTCTTCGGATGCGTATGCACTAATGGATGTTCGCGATCACATTTTCCATCTCCTCTCTATTCCTTGCAGTGTGTACCAAGGTCTGTATGTTGGTTAATCCAGTCCACTGTCGCATGTTGCGAAGCCAGGACATTTTTTTTCTGCCAATACCTCTACGGCCCTCGATTTTTCCCTCGATTATTAGTTGTAAAAGGCGGTATTTATCGTTTCTCATGATATGTCCCAAGTATGCGGTCTTCCTTTTCTTAATAACAGTAAACAGTTCGCGTTCCTTGTTAACTCGAGCTAGAACCTCCTCATTCGTGACCCTCGCTGTCCAAGGTATTTTTAATAATCTGCGGTATGGCCACATCTCAAAGGCCTCCAATCTGTTAATTGCGCTTGCTTTTAAGGTCCAACTCTCCACCTCATACAGTAATACCGACCACACATAGCATTTTATGAATCTCAGTCGCAATTCCAAGTCAAAGTCCGAGCAGGTGAACACGTGTCTAAGTTTTTGAAATGCCTGTCTAGCTTGTTCTATGCGACATTTTATTTCGTTATCCGATGTCCAGTCTTCATATAGCCAAGTGCCCAAATACTTGAATCTGTTTACTTTTTCTATAGGTATTGTGTTAAAAGTCAGTTCTGCATCGTCAACGGCTTCTGGATTTCTCGTTATGATCATGAATTTTGTCTTCCTTACATTTAGATTCATGCCCATTGATGCGCTATGTTCCCCCACTAAATTGACCAGTCGTTGTAAGTCTTCCAACTTATCGGCGATTAAGACCGTGTCATCGGCATATCTAATGTTGTTAATCCATACTCCATTGACTTTAATGCCCATATTGACATCATCCAGTGCTTCTCGGCAGATGGCTTCCGAGTACAGGTTAAATAAGAGTGGAGACAAGACGCATCACTGTCTTACTCCTCTTCGGATCCAGATGTTGTTTGAAAGACCATTTTCCCATTCAACACGTGCGGTCTGATGCCAGTATAAATTTTCAATACAAGTAATATCTTTCTGATCTATGTCAAGAGTCCTTAGTATTTGCATGAGCTTGTGGTGTTCTACTCCGTCAAATGCCTTTTCATAATCAATGAAGCATAAGAATGTGTCTTTTCTTTGGTCGTAGCAATTCTGGACTAGTATATGTGTAGCTGTTATTGCTTCTCTTGTGCCCATCCCCTGCCTGAAACCAAACTGGGAGTCAGCCATGTCTCTTTCACATTTTTTATATATTCGTTGGTGGATTATTTTAAGAAAGATCTTCAGGGTGTGGCTCATGAGACTTATTAGTCGATAGTCGCCGCATGCTTTGGCCCTATTTACTTTAGGCAGAGGGATAAAAATCGATTCCAACCACTGCTGAGGAAAGCGACCGGTCTCGTAGATGATATTAATATATGATGTAAGGTGTTAATGCCTCTATCGTCGAAAAGCTTCAGTATTTCCGATGGGATTTCATCCGGATCGGGTGACTTGTGGTTTTATGAGCTCTGAATTGCTTTCTGTATCTCCTCCTTAGATATGGATGGACCTGATGCATCGTCGGGATCTCTTAACTCGGGTGGCGGTCTGTTTCCCTCAAAGAGCTTCTCGATATATCTCTCCCAGACCTGTATTTTCTCATCACTTTCAGAAATCATTTGGTTGTCCTCATTGACCAATATGCCCCTATTCCTTGACCTATATATTCCAGCTGTCAGCTTCAGTTTTTTATGTAATCCAAGAGAATCATTCTGTCTTTGTAAGCGTTCCATTTCCACGCACTCTCTCTTGAGCCATTCATTTTTTCCTATACCAATTTTTGATCTTATTGTTTTTTGTGTATCTTTGTATTTGGTGTCGTCTTTGTTTTTATAAGATCTACGTTCGTTCATCAAACCCAGTATTTCATCAGTCATCCATTTTTGCTTTCTATCTGCGACTTTGAAACCCAGCCTACTTTTTGCTACATCTGTCACAATTTGTGTTATTTGTGTCCAGGAATTTGTTAAGTCATTTTCGTTGGTGGGTCTAATGTTTTGTATTCGTGCGTTAATATCATTGCCGAGTTCGTCTCTTGTTGCAGCATCTTTGATCTTTTCATATGCTATTCTGTTATGCATGATTGGCTTACCGCTCTTGGCTAAGGACACTTTTATGATTGCTGCTAATAAAACATGGTCAGAAGGTACATCTGCCCCGGGATATGTACATGCTCTCTTGACGGATGATCTGAATCTCCCATTGACAAGAATGAAATCTATTTGATTGCGTACCGGGTTGGCCGTAGTGTCTGTGGGCGACTTCCAAGTGTTAAGACGACGGGGGGGGGAGCTTAAACCAGGTGTTCGTGATAGTCATACTTTCTTCTTGGCAGAACTGCAGAAGGCGATCGCCCCTGTCATTTCTAGTTCCAAGCCCCCAGGGTCCGACGATATTTTCAAACTTTCCTTTGCCCAGTTTGGCGTTAAAGTCTCCCATGACTATATTTACATCGTGTTTTTTGGTAAGCTTGAGAAGTTCTTTAATTTCGTTGTATAGCTGTTCCACGTCTCGGTCCGGTGAGTCACCTGTGGGTGCGTAGACTTGTATTATATTGAGGTTGGACGGCTTAGCTCTTAGTCTTAATAAAGAAGTGCGATCGGATTATGGAATAAAGTCGGTAACTGATTCTCTTAGGGCTTTTGTTATTAGGATTCCTACGCCCTTCCTGTGATTTCTATCTTCGTTTCCGGAATAGAAGAGAGTTCCGCTCTCTGTGTCACATTTTCCCGTGCCTGGCCACCAGGTTACCGCGACCCCCAGAATGTCTATCTTAAATCTGTTCATTTCCTGTTCCAGGTTCGCTAGTTTCCCTGCTTGAAATAAGCTTCTGGTATTCCACGTTCCGATATGCAGTGGTTTCCGTAAGTTTGCTCTCTCGTCGAAGACATTCAAAGCTGCTCGCCCCGGAGATCCGATCGGGGAACTATTTAAACCTCCGGAAAATTTCGAGTTGAATGTATCCATGTGATTGTCTTGGGAAAGTAATGAAGGTGGTTTCCCATTGCCTTCCTTCATGGGGAAAAAAAAATTTGTCAGGTAGAATCCCCTAGCTTCCTGACTGTATTCTCAGCCGCCCCTAACATGGAGAACCGTCGCTGTTTGCAGCCGTCCATTCTGGAACCGACGCTGCGATGCTTTTCACCATATCTGGCTATCCTCACTTGGTTTTGCCTGTGGGTCAACACAGTTTCCCGGGATGTGGCGCTTGAAGCCAGCAAGTGAGAATTGGGCGTCTCGTGAGGACCAGTTATCCGAAACCTCCTCCAGCCTATGGCTCTTGGATTGACCGTTTCGAACAAAAGGTACTACCTCTCCGACACAACCCCTACACCCCAGATCGTTTAAATACTTATAAATTTAATACTACTGTATTGTATCGTTTAAATACTTATAAATTTAATACTACTGTATTGTAACTGTAGCCTAAAAATACAATACAACACTCACATGTGCCTATGTGATCCAGATGTCTTGCGCCAAACTGGAGGATGCTTACCTGCTCTTTCCATTGTGTTGCAAACCATCTGCACCAAATTGTTTGCAAGTTATTATATTTGTTCATTAATTAAGTTAAAATTAACCAGTCGAGGCGTATTAAAGATAAAAAAGAGACCTACAGCGAACAGCACAGCAGGGAAATCCAGACGGAGAAAAGCGCCAGAAACGAAGAAGGGAGGATAAATCCGCAGGGAGAGAGCATTGGACACAGAAAAAGAGATTCAAAATTTAACTTTCCATTGTCAAAACCAGTCTAGTTACCTTTCACATTCCGGGATGTTTTCTGGTTAAAGAGGTATATAACAGAGCTATAATGTTCTTGTACATATTTCTTTGTTTCCTTTCTATAAACACGATTTTATTTTGCATTAAAATTTGGAGGTTATGAGGTAATAAATTAAATAATTTCGGGTAGTGCATTATTGAAAGCATCACCCCCACATAATTAAGCAATATCTGAGTATTGATTCTACTAAACTATATAGATAATTTTTAATTGTCTATTGTCTAATATATCCCTAAGTTGATAAATCTGTAGAAAAGTTTTTTAATTTTTGAAGTTATGATAGCAGTGTTTATCCCATCTGAACAACTAAAATACCTAAATACTTGATATATTTTACATTTTTTCTTACTACATTTCCTGAAGTCACAGTCATAAGATTGATGCTAAAATGCTATAAGAAACACCATAAAAATCAAGGAATGAATGTGTAATTAGTTTAGCCCTAAGTCGAACCATTTAGCCTTGAATTACAGCTCAAACCTCAAATTTTCAATGCCAATATCTGGAAACCAATTTGGTTTAGGTATAAGGTACACTACATAACAATTGTTTGAACTTATGAGCAAATTTTAAATATTCAATAACAAAAGTGTTTTGACAAACACAGTACTTCACCGTATATGTATGTACGTCATTACAAAGCATAAAAATATCAACCAACAGCATATCAAAACATGACTAATACCTTGATAGGAATTCCGGTATTGTCAAAAGAAAATACATAGTATTAACTTTTATAGAGCAGATTACAATGCAATGGGTATTCCCCTTTATGGTTTGCACAATTTAAATTAAAAGCTAAGGTAGGCTTTATAGAATTTGTCAAACTTGCGATTCAGATAACTATTTTTAAATTTTCTGTATGCATCAATTGCATTCTTTTACAATACATGCTTGGTACGGTTTTTATATTGTTGTCCACAAATATAAAACTGCGTAGCAAATGTGCTCCATTATGTAGACCATTAGTTCCATGAAAAGGTAGACGTAATATTTCTTTTTTAGACTCAGAAAGTTCCGTTGGGCACAAGGTCCAAAGTTCCAATTACGACAAAGTACAATAATGAGCCAAAAAGCAAAAACGTGTTGTTGGTATTCATTGTATTTCTTTCTTGTCTATTTCAAAATTAATTTATCCCAGAATGAAACGATCGATCAAAAAAATTGCGTTCTCGCCAAAAGGCTGTATGACTCGAAACATCCAGATCGACTCACGCCTTCTAAAATGGAGAGATTTGATGCTAGTGGCAATATGGCATATTCAAAGAGGACAGCTGTCAGCAAAATTGCTACAAATCAAGATAACTTGCTAGTGTAACTGAGACACCACAATACACAGGACCACAAGAAGATATAAACATCATCCATATCATATAGAATTACTCGATGACGATTTTGCAAGACTGATAATTTTTAAAAATAATGACTCGGATTTTTTAACGAATATCATATTTTCAGATGAAGCAATGGAGCATTATTAAGCGACAACATATCCACAATAGATAAGGGAGGTACAGCATCAAAACAACTTAATTTTTTGAATGTTGATCTGCCTATTCTTCTCAGGCCACTCAGCTTAAAAGAAAGAAGAGACATGTGGCTACAGCAAGATGGTGCATCTGCCCATTACCAACCGGACGTTTTCATCGAATGTCCACCCAGATTTTGTAATATAGATCTATTAGATTTTTTGTTGTAGGGTTATATTAAAGATCGTATTTACAACCATCCATCTGACAGAGTCAGGTATGTATGCCCCACCATATCACCAGACGTGTTAGTTAGAACTAGGCAAAATATTGTTGAAAGTGTGAACATGTGTATTCGTATAGGCGGGCACTTATTTAGGCATATTTTAAAACATAACAATGAAAATATTTGATTGACCTTTAAAAATTAATATTAATATAAGTTTTGACTACCTAAATTGAAAAATATTCTGATCATTAAAGTGTATTTATTTATTTATTTGGAAAATAGAAGGGTAAACCCCATTTTCAACACAATTTTCAAATTTGTATATTATATTATGCCTGTTCACGTCTCCCTTGCTTTAAAATAGGTTCGTCCTAAAACAATATTTTCTAAAAAGTTCAGAAATGACCTATTCGCCTTATCATCAGTGGCGGCTATTCAGGTGAAGTAGGTGAAGTGCTACTTCACCAGGAAAAATAAACAAACAACAAAACAAGCAGATGATATAAACATCATCTGCTGATGATGCTAACTTGGTTAGCGAAACGCGCGTCCAAAATGTAACAAGTTGTGGTGTAGTGTGGTTAGAACTCTTGTATTTTGATCTATCTACTACCACAGGTTTCAGTGTTAGGACTTAACAGTTATATGGGGAAATATTTTCAAAAAGTCAACGACTTAAAAATGAAATTGGTCTTATTTTTGCCAATGACAGTAATTGGAATATATCGCTGTAAGAGCAAGTGAAAAAAATTAATGAAAATAAAGACATTTCAACCAAAGCATATAAAGTGTTTTCCCTTATTTTGACAATACCGTCGACAAGTGCTTCAGTGGAAAGAAGTTTTTCTTGCCTCAAATGTATAAAAACTTATTTAAGAAATACAATATCTCAAGAAAGACTTAACACTCTTGGCAATATTTCAATTCAAAAGAGACTTCTGGAGGAGATTAGGGCAACTCATCCATTTTATGAGGATGTTATAAATAAATTTGCTGCTATGAAGGATAGGAGAATTGATTTAGTATACAAAATTTAGGTAAGTCGTAAAAAAATATTTTACCCTTTCCACATATAAAAAAAAATTCTGAAAAAAAAATTATTGAGATATTTTCTTGCGTTATTTGCAATTTTTCAGCCGCGAGCCGCCACTGCTTATCACTAAATTGCAAAAGTTAACACGCTTTCCAAAACTTTCAACATGTAACTCTTGATTTAATGTAATATGAAATGGATGATATTTATATTTCCTTAAGGTCTTGCTTGTTGTAGGTTATGATGTTAAAATCTTAAGTTTATATTATTATTTCATTTGTAGCAATTTGAGTAACAGATTTTTGGTGTATTTTTTTTATCTTTGGATTAATTTTAGATAATAAACTATTGTTTTCCTATTAAATACTTTTGTTTTGCTGACAGCTACTATGCCTTCTTTGATCGAATTGAAAATAACGTAAAATTATGGAGATATTAACATGTGTTTAATAAAAGTTGTAGATTTAGTTAGGTAAAATTATTACGTCAAGAATTGACGTACAACGTTAAAATAGAAACATCTAGATATCTTAATTTGTTAACAGAAAAACATCTTTGGAATTACATCAAATTTTGTGTGGAGTTTTAAAAGAGGTTCAGTATACTCATGAACAAAAAAATTTCAGCAATGAATAGTACGTAAGGAAAAATAAACAAAGGGCCTAGTGAGGGTACTGAATGACCTCGCTACTAACCCCGTTTCTAAGCTATACGTTGTTTAAGTTTAACCTGACCTAAAGGTATTAGCCGCACAAGCGTATTCTTGCATAACTTAACAAGCTACATCTGCTTCTGTATAAAAAACAAACGTAAACAATTTCATATTTTTTTTTTATTTGGCTTCAGAGATATAAATATAATAGACTTGGCAGTCACGAACCTATTTCGCAAAGATCATTTCGACTTGCAGCAGGCATGACGTTTTACTAGGATTATTAATTACTGTTGGCAATCCTAATTACATCTTTAAAAAAGATTTTTTTAATATATTGTACGTTTGGTGACATGCAGATGTATATCGCGCCGTGCACGCAAATACTGATTTTTATCTTGATTTGTGGTTTGAATATTATATTTAGAATATATGTAATAAATAAATCTCGGATTTGTATGCGTAAAAAACAGACGAAATATGCAGATACGAATTCAAGAATTTTATGAAAATATGCACAAACAATGATACAGGGGTCCCATTATAAAAGTGCGATATGTAAAAATCACAACTTCCAATAGTCAGTTGTTTTTTTTTGAAAGCAGTATTAAAAAATTAGTATCAAAATGTTAGACTCGTCTTTGCCACTTTTTGAATACAGTATGTTCGTGGATGGGCTTTACAAGATGTCTAATGGAATAATAAATTAAAGATATATAAAAAAGTTACTGATAAAAGTTTTTGCCTGAAAAATACATAAGGCTCGCGTTATCAATAATTTACTTTTTTATACAGGGGGCATAAAAAATAAAAAAATGTTATTTTGCGTGAGAGTAAATATGTCTCAATTTGGAAGATACGAAAAAAGTCACTCTTAATAAAAGTTTTTGTTTCAAAAGTGAATAAAATTCGCGTTATCAAAATTTTAATTTTTTATACATTAAAAGATAATTATTTGGAGAAATAAAGATATTGACAAGTACGTCGTACGTCATAATAATTTTAGAAACTAGTAGGTACTCTGATTAAGGGTGTGCTTGAGAATATTTGGGACTTTAAAAAGTAATGTGACAAAACTGATACTCTTAATTTTAAATCTTGTAACGAAATCTTGTATTTCTGCTTAGGGTTTAATTCAAAACATATTTAAGACTTTATTTTTTACATCCCCTGTATAAAAAATTAAACTATTAAGAGTGAGTATTTTTCTTATCTTGCGAAATGATTTTGATAATTTTACTTTTACGCAAAATAACATTTTTGTATTTGTAGAAAAAATTAAATTTTTGATAATATGCCTAAATATATAGAATATATATGATGTTAAACAATTAAAAATAACGTCTTTGCCATCCTTTGATACCTTGGTAAATATCATCAGGAGCATATGGGTTAATATATGGAGAATTTCCCTGTGCATAACTATAAATGACAAAAAAATAAAAATATTATTTCCGAAAAAAAATATATTTATTACTTAAAGAAATATTATACAAAACTATTTTTTTAACGATACTATTAACACTCTCGCCTATTTTGCAGTAAAAAAACTTAAATGTAGTCGGGTCTAACTTGACAGTTATAGGTTTAAGATGACATATGCACCAATTAAAAAAATAATTTTTCTAAATATCATAATTAAAAATTGACAGTTGCATAATCAACATAACTGACAGTTTTAATTGTCGTGGTAATTAGATCTGGTCTAACTCTTAACACTTTTTAGTAAATATAGCGGTAAATGTTTTTCTATCTAAATTATTTACTACTCTTATCGCTTAATGCCGTTTTATAAGTAGAACAACTGCTGTCTACATTGACGGATGTTATAGAAGCATACTTCAAGAAAGATATTTTGTCAGGAGACATGTCAAAATTATCACCGAAAGTGACGTTCGCTTTTAATTAAAACGTCATTTAGTTTTTTGGCAATATTTGGTTTTAAATTTTCAATCAAAGCTATTGACTTTGAGAAACTCAATTTAAAACACAGCTTTTCTACATGACTGGCAAAAAAACACCGAATGTTAATTCCGTATGCGGTTTTATCTACAATACTAGTTTGTTAAACATTTTAAAATGCACAACTCCATAATACACTTCTCAGGGTAAATAGTTTACATCTAAGTGAATGGCAAAAACGTGACCTGTACAAAGATACAATATTCTATGTAGTGAATGTCGAGAAGGAAAATTTCAGGCCTCAGAATTCCATCGACCTAATGCAATAAAATGTTTGAAATAGGTTTTACTTGACTGCCATATACTTTTTACCAGGGAATTCAAATATTTTAGATGCTTATCTAATAAATGACAGACAAATACTTCATTTGATCCAAAATATTCAACTTCATGCAAAATTTGTTAAAATATGAAAATATTACATGAATATGCTAAAAATACATTTAATCCAAGCTTGAGGAATAAAATCACCATTACTTCACATGTCCCAATTCAAAAATATGTACCATTGAAGAATACAGTGAGAGCCACAGGTATATATGATTTTTAAATAATTTGATTATCTAGAAGAGTGTTTGATAATTAAGGTAAGGAGAACAGATAACAAAAATTACTCAGGTTAAATTATGTTAATGTTTTAACATAATCTCATTTTAGCTCGATACAGCGATATTTTAAAGCAGCCATGTCAAACTCAAAGTCACTTGTGGGCCAAAAGCATGAAGACCATCGACTAGGTGGGCGCAAAACCTTATCTTAAAGAAGACAAACTACTCAAAATCTTGAGAAAAAGTACTATTATAGGACAGACAAGTCTGTTTATTAAATTTCCAATAAAACGGGCATTACAAAAAACTACAAACATTAAATTCTTTTGCCAGATATTTGACATCTTTTGCCTTTAATTAAGTTATCTATTTGTGGCGCGAAGTTATTGGCGGAAATAACTTTTGCGTCCAAGTGTGCGTCCGTCAATCGCGATCTTGCGGGAGATTTGTTTCCTTTCATCAAAGAAAATAGTTGTTCACACTTATAGGTACTTCCAAACATTGATAGGATTTTACAGGCAAATTTTTTCATTTCTTGGTATTGAACAGGCAAGTACTAGTAGTAAAATTCGAATGTACCAACACTATCAAATTTTTGTCTTAAATGGGTTTGACACTGAATCTCAATTACTTCCATTTGCAAGTGAGGAGGAACTTTGCCAATATCGACAGTGAAAAGACCAGTAAATAGAGACAAATTTTTTTCTTGGGTCTTAAAATCCTGAAAACGCTTCTCAAATTTTGCCAGAAGGCTTCTCATTTTCTCTGAATATATTTTGTATGATATTGGGACACTTGTGCTTTCCTGATATGCCTTACAAGTCAGAAAATGTGACAGATTATCCTCTGCTAACTGTCTTCCCCACAACATCATCTTACACTTAAAAGCTTTTACATGATCATGCATATCTGTAATAACTTGACGTGGTCCTTGCAATTTCATATTTAAGTCCGATAAGTGTTTTGTGATATCTACAATAAATGAAAGGTCTTGTAAAAAAGGTACATCGCATACTAAACTGACATCTTCTCCTTTTGTTTCCATGAAAACGCATATTTCTTCTCTGAGTTTCCAAAACCGGTCGAGTACCATAGAACAGAAAGCTATCGCACTTCTGCATAATATGGTAAACCAGTGTACTCCCTTTCGAAATCACGTAAAAATGCAGAAAACTGTCGCTGGTTGGTGGATTATACAATGAACCCATGAAGCCATTTTTTACTCCAGTCATTGAAGAAGCTCCGTCTGTTGCAACAGAACACAGTTTAGACAAATCTAAATTGCGCTTTTGCAGAAGTCCATAAACAGCATTGAAAGTATCCTTTCCAGTTGTTGTATCATGCAATGGTATTAATTCCAGTAACTCTTCATACACATTGATATCTGTATCAACCGCATGAAGAAAAACAGCGAGTTGCGCCACACCACACACATCCGTACTTTCGTCACAGGCAATAGAAAATGCAATGAAAGAGTCTGATTTTGTTTTTATCTGATCACTTATATTGGCAGCCAACTCAGTAACTCTTTCAGATACAGTATTTGGGGACAAGGATATATTTTGAAATGCCTTCACGCTCCCGGGACTTTTTCCGCGACCTTTACAAGGCACTCTTTTATAAATTCACCTTCAACAAATGGTGTTTCGCGATCAACTCCGACAGTACGTAGCTCGCTTGAAGGACAGATTCATTTTCTTGCTTTGGACGTGTAAACATAAGCTGCTGATCTTTCAACCGTGAATTTAACTTTTCGTTTCTGACCATGCCCGTATACTTGCGAAACATAGTTTTATGAATATCATAGTGACGTTTTATATTATATAATTTTGGGATACCGACTGTACTATTACAAATCAAACAAATATTTTTTTCTTTCACTTCACAGCAAAAAAACTCTAATTCCCATTTTTCTTGAAAGATATGATGCTCATCTACAAGTTTCCTCTTACTTCCACTTGGTTTTGAAAGAGACATGTTAAAAACTGTATCCGAAATAAATTATAATAAGTACTGTTAAGTGTTGTAACAATAAGTGCGCAACTCTATAGCAACTGACTCATAACTGACTGAACACTGAACGACTGAACTCAATCGAACACGGCTTATATACGGATTGTGATTTCTCGAGTTCTTTCCAGAATGTTCAGAGCGCGTCTTCTGTGTTTTTGCGCGATAGAATTTCATGGACCAAGCCAGATAATGTTTGGCTTTAGGTTTTAGGTTGAGTATGTGTAGTCATCCTCCTAAACATAGATGGCTCTACGTACAATTGTACATTTTATTATACCAATCGTTGTTGCAGCGGCGCGCGCTTTCAAAAACGGTTTTCAACTTGTTCGCGGGCCGCATTATCTGGCTGTTTTCAAAACTGATTTGGGCCGTAGAAAAATGCTCACTGGGCCGCATGTTTAACATAGCTGTTTTAAAGCCTTTAAATCAAATATATAAATCGATTTTTTGAACTCTATTATCTCTAAAACATCTCCTACATCTAAGCCATTTCTTCACATCTGGGAATAAATAGAAGTCGGAAATAGCCAAATCTGGCAAATAGGGTGTTTAAACGTTCCAGTAAATTAGCAATATACCTTTCGGTGTTTGATTTTTTAACTGTTTCAATAACCTTTCCATCAGATGGCAGTGCTTTTGCTCCCTTCTGTATCTATCGTTTTGCTTGTTTCCTCATTTCAGGGTGAAACCAGGTCTCGCCACAATTATAAATCTGCATAAAAACAGGATCGTATTGCATCTCCAATGTTTCAAATTATCAGATGAAACATCTATTTGAACACGCTCTAATGCAATATGAGCAAAGGAAGTACGCACCGAGCACAATGCTTCTCTTACCCAAATGTTTATCTAAAACATTGTACATCCGCTCAGCTGGGATGAATACCATATTTGCTATTTCTCTGGCTTTTAATATGCGTTCGTGAAAAACTTTTTTGTAGATTTTTACAATAACTCATACTGTTGTCATCTCATTTAGACGTCCACTGCGGTCGCAACCCATGTGTGGAATCTTTTAAACGATTGTGAAAATCTGGTCAAGAATTGAGACTAGTTTCGCTTTCAGAAAATAAAACAATTACTCTGAAAACGGAGAGATCTCCTAAAGCTTTATAAGAGAGACACAGTGGAATTCGCAAAAGTCAATAGAATAATTAGAAAAATGGCTTAACTAGTTATTAGTGAATATGAGGAAAAATAGATCAAATAATTTATAGAGCAAAATAAAGGCTTAAATATATTCAAGAAGGAGAATGCACATAAAAAAGATACCAACAAGCTGTTGGATAAAGATGGCAACATGATAGAAGACAGACAGCAAATATTGAAAGTGATGGAAAAAAATCTATACAGATCTGTATGAATCAAAAGCTGACGGAGAGACATTGAACAGATCGAAGGAGGATAAGCGAAAGCAATCAATATTGGTTTAAAAGAGCTAGCAGACATCGAAACTGAAGAAATTAAAAAACCCAAGAACCAAGATGACCATGAACTAAATACGCCTTCCTTTTTCCTTGTCTTTTTAAAATATCAGTTGCAAAATTTTGTGACCATGGATGGGACACTTTTTGTCAACTTTTAACTAATGTTTGTCAATTTAGTTCACTTCCGGTTTAATCAAAAGTGGTGCCATCTATAAATTCTTCAATGAAAGCCTCTCATTTTTATGCACATTCGGATAAAACTTAAAATCTGTAAATCAGGCTTTCAGAATTTTAAAATCGGATAGGCGGAGCTATATGCATGTGTTTTATTGTGGTTGGTTAGTCATGTCACAAAATATATTCATGCAATTTTAGGCTTCTAATTTAGGTTTCGTAGCAGCGTAATTAAGCAAAACTTATTTTAAATACCAAAAGATCAATGGATTTTTATTTCATTTTCTAATTTTATACTGAATTGCTTTAGTGAACCGGAAGTGAACAAAATTGTTAAACATAGGTTAAAAGTTGAATGATAGTATTCCATACATTCTCACAAAATTTCAAACGAAATAAAGAAAAAAGGGCCAATACCCTGATATCCAGATCCGTGCGATTAACTGAAATACAGACGAGACAAAACGAACTTAAAATAATATCTAGTAATTTAAAGAAGAATGGCTACACAAAGGGCACCATACAGAAAGCTATTAATGCACAGGGCTCCCGAACAACTGACAACAAATATTATGAGGTGTGAAGGCAACAAGTTGTCTTACCATCTGCAAAAGGCTCAACAGACATGATCAGAAGAATTCTTAGAAAACACAAGATACAAATAATACACAAGCCACAAACAACTATAAGTAAATTACTTGAAAACTACGGAGTATACAGCAATCCGTGCCATGCAGGACTGTGAAAAGTTGTAGGTTGCACAGTCAGTATCAGAAACAAACAAACAACCTCAGCTCTATTCCTACATCATCAGGAAACCGGCCACAATAAATTTTGTTGAGTGTAAGGAGATTGCCAATATAGATCTTAATAAGACCAGAATAATCCGATAAGTCATAGAAATTGAAAAACAAGATGATTCAAATAAAAGGGAGGAATCACCAACACTATGGAAGACAATAATCGACAAATCTAAAATCATAGAAATTAAAACGCAATTAGAGCAACAACAAAATAATAAAATATAGATATAACTTTCGGTTCTGGTGGGGGTATAAAAGCGTCGTAGTCACTAACACATCAGTCACTATTCGCACGTGAGAAGGAAAACTTCGAAATGTGATTTTGGCGAAACGTCAACAGTTTAACTGTTCTTTTCAAAACGACAGTACTGAACGGATATACACCCGGAATAAAAACACATTATATATATATATATATATATATATATATATATATATATATATATATATATATATATATATATATATATATATATATATATATATATATATATATATATATATATATATATATATATATATATATATATATATATATATATATATAGGGTGTCCACGAATAACCCCTACAAAATGAAAGGACTCATTCTACTTAAAAAAACATGTAAACATTTTCATATTAACCTAGGTCCGGAAATGCTTCGTTATGGAGATACAGGGTGTTGAAATATAAATTTTATTTTATTTTTTATTAAATATCTGTTGCAAATAATAAAATGTTCTCACGAAATTGGGCATTCGGGGTGTTTTTTGGAAAAATAATAATCTTACCTTGTGAGGAAGCTATATATATATATATATATATATATACGAGTCGTAATCATAATTTGGTATTAGATTTCATGTGACACTTAGAGAGCCTTACGTACGCTACTATTATTTATGTAAATTTGTCCTAACTTTTTTGGCGATGCACTTCTGGGTTTTTTTACGGATAAATATTATAATAATCTTATTAAGCAGAAAAGCTATTCTTAACAACGCTAGAGGTAACCGTTCTCGAGCAATTTGGAAGTTTATGCGTCAATGCAAGGAAAACACATTTTTTAATAATAATAAACTAAGGTGTATTTATTTCAAAACAATTCAAAATTAAAGATAAGTATGAATTATTCTAAACTATAATAAAAGGTCTGATACGTCTATAAATATTTTGCATTTGTCTGAACTCATTGCAGGCATTTTGAATTCGCAACCAGACCTGCTCACGCGTTTGTATTCTGTTTTTTTTTTTTTAAACACTGATCCGGTTTCCCTCAACCTCTGGTGAAGTGCCGTAAAGGTTATATGAGTGGGATGGATTCTATTTGGAAACTTTTTAACATATCTACGTTGTGCTGCTCAAGCGTTATATATGAACTTCCTCGTAGATTAAATGCATATCGGCATATTCTTCATTACTAAACGAAACCATTTAATAAAAAATGTAAATTAAAATCTTACTTTCAATTAAATTAAATTATTAATATCACAATAACAATTTAGTCAAAAATGACATTTGGGTTTATTATTGTTATGAACGGTTACTTAGCATTGTTGAGTAAGTATAACTTTTTTTATGAATAAATATTTACACTTTCCTAAGAAAAAAAGTATAAAGAATCACATTATGCTTTCAAACTAACTGTCATTACGTAGAGCATTTATTATAGTTTAGAATAATTTATACCTACCTTTAATTTTGTATTGTCCTGAAATAAATACACCTTAGTTTATTATTTTAAAAAAATTGTTATCCTTGCATCGACACATAAACTTGCAAATTGCTCGAGAACGGTTACGTCTAGCGTTGTTGATTAAGTATAGCTTTTTTGCTTAGAAAAGATACAAGAATAATATGTATTCGTAAAAAAAACCCAGAAGTGGATCGCCAAAAAGTTAGGGTAAATTTACATACATAATAGTAACGTACGTAGCGCCCTCTAAGTGTCACATGAAATCTAATACCAAATTATGATTCCTCACCCATAAAATACCCCGAATTCTTAATTTCGAGAGAGGATGTTATTATTTGCAACAGATATTTAATAAAAAATAAAATAAATTTTATATTTCAACACCCTGTAGATCGCCCTTTCATTTTGTAGGGGCTGTTCGTGGACACCCTGTATATATTAAATCAACAACTAAAACTAGTTCATTGGTAGAATGTTTATTTTAATAGAGGAATGAAATTCTGATCCAAATCCAGGCCTGTGTTTTACGCGAGGCAAAATTATCAAAAAAAAAATGGAATGGCTCTCGATTCAGTCCCATTACGTGTTATCTGATGTTGCAGTTTGCAGCGGAATTGCAGACTGCTGAACGTAATTAAAATCGTAAAAATTAATATACGTGTTCGGTTCGATAAGCGTAAACATAATTAAGAAGTAATGCGCCCCAGATCCACACATAATTCGATTAC
Source organism: Kuschelorhynchus macadamiae (assembly GCA_030620095.1). Lineage (NCBI taxonomy): Eukaryota > Metazoa > Arthropoda > Insecta > Coleoptera > Curculionidae > Kuschelorhynchus > Kuschelorhynchus macadamiae. The sequence continues at coordinate 797,894 of JAUTXW010005017.1, read as the reverse complement.
TCCCGCCTCAGAGAAATGCACATCCAGCAAACAAACATATGGACGAGATATGAAACGGTCGAACGACAAATTTTTTTAATGTGACTTATTATTGTTTTGTAATTTTTACTGTCGTATGTAATTTCAGACATCCTCCGGCCTTCTGTTCGTGTCGACTTTACAATAATAAAGCTAAGGAAAAATGCCAGCAGGGAAAGTACATTTTGTAGCGAAACTTATTGCAACTTTGATAATTAATCCGGTAAAATTATTTTAAAAATGAATTCAGGGAGGTGCCTTGAGTAAAAAAATTCTTGCCCGGAGCGTTTTAACTGACCCGGCAGACCCTATTCTGCCTTTTCCGTTAAGTGGCGCGATAAGTTTCGAGTGGAATTTTAAGAATATGTGGCGCATTTACCAGATCGTCCAGAAATGTTATTAAAGAAAAACCTATTCGATTTATAGAAAAAATACGCAATAAAACAATTCAAAAATAGTGTTGTAATTTTACATTACACTATCTAAATAAAGGTATTATTATTATTATTTTTTTTTGTTGTCTCACAGCATTCCTGTGGTTGTATTTTATACTGACGGGATTATACCAAATCAGTACCAAAAAAAAAAGGAAAAGGAAAACAATTATTGTGTATTAAGAAAAGATCTAACGATGCTACATGTTTTCAAAATAACCGATTTCTGGATGTTCATGTGAATGTCTGTATTACCTCCTAATTGAGCCAAATACATTGTAAACGTTGTTGGGGTGAGGCCTGTTACTGATATGACGAGAGGAACAATGATGACTTTCCTGTTTCCACAGCCTTTTTATTTCCATTGCCAAGTCGGTATATTTGGCGATCTTCTCATTGTATTTCGCTTGTATATTCTCGTCCTTGGGGACAGCCATGTCAATTAAATAAGCAATCTTTTCTTTTTTGAATTAAAAGGTGATATCAGGTCTGTTTGCGAGGATTGTTTGTTTGGATGTTGGTGTATAATGGTAATAGGGGTCTATGTTCTCCGTTAGTTTGTATGTTGTGGCTAATGCTTGATGAACGACCTTCGCTGTTGTGTCTCGTGATGTATTCAGTTCCGGCCATTATTCTACATCTACTCGTTATGTGATCGATCGTTTCTCTCTGCTGGTGACATCTTCTGCACCTTTCGTCTTCAATGGTTGTGTCCTTGATGATGTGCTTTTGGTAGTTTCTGGTTGCTATGACTTTGTCCCAGATGGCAAGCAGGAAGCCTTCTGTTTCGGAGAACAGCTGCTCTTCTTGTAACCACGTATATGAAAGCTTTTTATATATGTGGTCTTGCTTTATGTACTATCTGTGTCTTCCGTGAAGTGTTTTTTCAGACCAGATGTTCATCTTTTTGAGACGTGACTGGATAGGACTGTGTGCGTATAATTCTTGTCTGCCTTCACTATTGCCTTGTGGAGGTTAGTTTGTTTGTTGTGGAAGAATTCGTAAATTTGTTTTTTATTTAGCGATTGTATATCTGCAATGCCACTCCCTCCTTCTTTTCTCTCGATGGTGAATCGTTCCTTACATGCATTGGGATGTAACTTCCTGTGTTTAGTGAATTCAGAGCGTATGAAAATGTGAATGTTTTCTATGTCTGTGTATGACCATTTAATGATACCAGAGGAATACGTAAGAATAGGTATGGTGATGGTGTTAATAGCTTTCGTTAGATTTCTGGAGTTCAGTTTTGTTTTTAGTAGTTTTGTGAGTCTGTTTTTAAATTCTGTCTTAAGCTCTGATTAGATATGAGTGTGATTAATTTTGATCCTTTGATGAAAGCCTAGGTATCTGTATTTTTCTTCTTTAAGCACGTTATCTATGGTTTCATTGCTGATTGCTTTCTTTGTAGGGTGGTCTTTCCGCTGTCCCTTGTTGATATGAAGTAGCTTGCATTTATTTATACCAAATTCCATGTTGAGGTCCAGGGTAAACGTTTCTGTGATTTTAAGAAGTTCCGTTAGCTGTGCCTTTGCGCTTGCGTATAATGTTGTGTCATCAATGTACAAGAGATGGTTTATTTTATGTAGGTTATTTTTTTCGTGTTTATTGTGGAATCCGAAGTTTGTGTTATTTAGTGTGTTTGAGAGTGGATTGAGACAGAGAAAGAACCACAAAGCGCTCTCATCTATTTCGATGTATTCTTTTTGAGTTCTCAGGTTGATTGTAGTTTTCCACGTACTCATGATTTGCGTAAGAAATTGTCTGAAGTTTTGATTGACTTTGTATAATTCTAACACTCTGGTTAGCCAAGTGGGGGGTATCGAATCAAACGCTTTTTTATAATCTATGTAACCAGTATTAAGTTTTCTATGATTTTTCCTGGTTTGTTCAATGATGAAGCTATCTATAAATAGCTACTCCTTGCATCCTCGGCTGTTTTTCCTGCACCCTTTTTGCCCTTCCCTTAGAATGTTTTTGTGTGCTAAATGTTGTTCTATTCTCCTGGTAATTATGACTGTAAGGATCTTATATAGGGTTGGAAAGCACGCAATAGGTCGGTAATTTGACGAGTTTTTAGTGTCTGAGTTTTTGTGTTTAAGGTATGTTATTCCTTGGGTGAGAAAACTGGAAAGTGTGCTAAGTTTTAAAATAATTTCATTAATTTGGCGAGCTTCATGTGTGGAGGTAAACTGTCATCTCTTCCAGGACATCTCCAGTTATACGTGTATTTGATTGTTTCTGCAATTTCTTGCGTTGTCATTGCAAAGTCCTCTTGTTCCTCCAAGCACTTGTAACTATCTTCTTCCACTTTAATCCATGAAGCGTTATTATTGTGTAGTTTCGGTTCTGACCAAATGCTTTTTTAGTATTCTGTGATTTTTTGTTTGGTCGGTGATTCTATTACTTGTACCTCCTAATTGCTCATGGCTTTTTGGTAGAACTGTTTTCGCTTCTTCAAAACAGCTTGTTAGCGTTCTTTCTTTCATTTGACTCTTTGTATCTTCGAAGTCTTGCGGCACACAAGGATAATTATTGCTTCAGAGTGTCAAGGATTTCTGTAAGCGTGTGATCAAGAGATATAAATTTTATTTTCTCTACACTTTATGTGACACGTTTTGACTTGTTGCCGTTCATGAATTGGGTAAGACGTCCCAATTCTTTTCTCTTCTCCTCTTTTCTTTTTATTATAATTATTACTATTATTATATCCGTCCATATCAAATATTATATAAAACAAAAATGCTTCAAATAGGAAAATAAACACTAATTTAACTATTAAGTACCTAAACAATTTAAAATAATCCTAGTTTTGCTATTTGAAAATTCTCTTCTGATAAAATTGCTTTAAACAACGATTCCCTTTTATCACCATCCCATTATTTTAATTTTAGTTTGATAACAAATTTTTTTAGATAGAGATCGATATAAAACATTGATTAGTATTGAAACATGCGTCTTTTCTTGCGTCCCAAATTATCTCGTCGTTGCCGGTTCTAAATGAAAATGGCACCTTTGCCTTATGTACATCGAGCACGATTTATCGAATTCTCATGCGAAATAGTGATGATTCACCTTGTAAACGGAAGTGTGCCATACACGACTCGGTGCGGCAAAATTCCTATTCCCAGCCAGAGTCATTCTCTCTAATGACCGGTAATGAGCACCGGGTCGCTATCAGCGCATCGACGGCGTGCGCCGCACTACGCAGACGGTCGGCGTGTTTGAAGCGATCCCCGCTGTGGCGCGGCCGTCTCGCGGCCTGCGGGGGACGCAGAGGGTGGTCCCGGGGCGAGTGAAACCAATTTTTTTTAGAAAACGTTAGGAAATACACTGAACGCCTTTTGAAACGTTCCACGCGAAATTTGGTACAGTTTCTAAGATATTTTTGTTATTAGCAAATCAAGGTGTTTATATGTTTTTATTTTTAGTTGCACATCAATTGGTGAACCAAGAAATTTACGTTTTAGGTTTGTCGGAGTTTTGTTAATATATATGGGGTAAAACACCCAAGTAGCACAAATGTACTATTATTGGAGCAACATATTATAATATACACACACACGCCCATAAGTTAAGCATATTGAAAATATATGCGCAAATTCAAACTATAATAATTTTATATCCTTCCTAATAAGCCTGGTGAGTATATTTAATAACATTAAAAACATTTTCCATAGAATAATTAAAAAAAGTCCTCTAAATTTAAATAAAATTAACATACCCTATTTGTCGCCAAATTAAGCGAAAATATTTGATTGCTTTCTTTTTATTGATGAATATGAAACAATGAGGAATTAAAAATTCATGGTTGTTAGGATTAGACCGTGTAAAATTTGAATTACTATCCAACGTTTCACCTTCGATTGCACGAGGCATCTTCTGAATGAGCTCGAAGAGATTCAGGCGGGCTTTTATACTCGACTTGCGCTCGCCGACCTGTGACCCTGTGTTAAGATCGGTTTCCACCTGTGACGTAGACCGTAACCCGTATCTCTATTGAAATTTTATGTATGCTTAAATATTTCAATAGATTCTCTAATTTTTCGTTTATGAAAACCTTGGTTATAATATGGCCAGCGGTATGCTGGTGTTCAGCTACAGCAGATTAAATTAAAGATTCCTTAAATTTAGTTTATATTGAGCGTCCTGTTTCTCCCACATACACTTCTCCACAAGAGCAAGCAATTTTATATAGTCCTTCTGTTTGGAAAGGTACAATATCTTTCGGGGATCGCAAGCATTGTCCAATCTTCTTATGTGTATTAAAAATTTTACGTATGTTGGACCGCTGAAGTACTCGCCCTATTTTGTCGGTAGTATCATATATGTAGGGGAAGAACAACAACACACAGAACAACACTACCTAACTAGGTGGCTCTTTATCATTCTCCTTTGGCGGAGATGAATTACTATTTTTTAATTTTACGCGTAATATCATCAGTGCAATAGCCATTCCCTCTAAGAGCTTCGGTCAGTTTCGATGATTCCGAATCGAAATAGCTCTGAATACTAATGAGGTAATAACCGATTTCTTATGTGCTGGATGGTGATGGGAATTTACATTTAAGTATCTATTTATATGCATCGATTTTCTATAGGCAGAATGTCCTAATGTACCATTTTCCTTCGTTCGAACACATACATCTAGAAAAGGAATCATTCCATTAGATTCAATTTCAGTTGTGATTTTGATATGATGTTGTTGATTAAGGTGGTCGAGAAATATAAAGGGATTATCCTGTCCAAGAGGTCAAACAACGAAAGTATCATCTACATATCTAGATGGTCTAAATACACCCAAAACCAAAGAAGCTAAGAACAATCCGCCTCAGATCGTTATTCCTCCTGCATTGAAATTGCGAACTCGCTCCGGCAAGTACTGAATAGAACCAAATAGCTAATCATTTTGTTTATTTCTCTATGTAAAAACTTCTTATATGTATAAACAGGTTTTTTTTTATTCTGTATTTGAACTTGTTATCCATGTTTGGTTAGGCATCTTTCTGTTTGTTATCTTGATTTTTTATTTTTTTTATTTTAATTAATGGTTGTATCAATGTATGTTTGGTTTGGTAGATAATGGAAAATTATATTAGCGACTTTGATTTAGGGGAAATATCCACAATAGAATTCGATAATATTAAAATGGCAAACATAATTTTAGATAATATTAGGAGCATACATAAAAATTTCCGTAATTTTAAAGTTTTGTTGAGTGAGTTTGGCAATCCTTTTGATATAATAGTGCTCACAGAGACTTGGAACGTGAACAACTTGAAACTATTTAGGACAGAAAATTATAATATGTGTTATACTGACTGGTAATATAACCAAAATGACGTAGTTTTCGTTTATGTAAAAACTAAATATCCATGTAAAAACACGAGATAATTGAAATCGCTGGTCTAAGATGCATTCGTCTTGAGCTAAAAACAAAATCTAATTCAACTATAGGAATAACTGCTGTATATAAGTGTCAAAATGTTCAAGACAATGATTTTATTTCTAGTCTTGATAACTACTTATGCACTGTTACTCTTCAAACCGAAATTCTAATAGGAGTTTTCAACATTAATATTCTTGATAACTCGCTCGTAATCTTAATACTCTATATGAGCATGGATATACATGGGTTATAAATAAATACACTAGAATAGAAAGACTCTCTCGAAGTTGTTTGGACCATTGCTTTGTCAAAACATCACACTTTCACCAAAACGATATTCTCCCTGCAATTATAAATTCAAAAATAACAGACCACAATCCATTAATTAAACAGCTGAATACTCCAAAGTACGATTTAGATACCAATACTAAGAAAGAATACATCAATTTTGCAAAGCTTACGATGCTGAAATTGTAGCCAACATCTTTATCACCGTTCTTAATAACGCTTTAAATTCTTGGAAAACAACAAAAAATATAACAATTTCGAAAACTAGTAAAAAACCCTGGATAACTCAGGGATTACTTAATTCGATCAAAAATAGAGACAAATTATATAAAGATTACGTAAGATAGTAGATTTAAATAAAAAACTTAAAGAAAATTATTATAAAAAAGCTCTTTTAAAAAATAAAGCAAACACTAAAAAAATTTGGAAAATATTTAATGAATTTACAAATAAATCAACAAAAAAGTCAAAAAACACTAACCTAGAAATAAAGAATGATTCTAATATAATTGAAAAAGACCCCTCCCGAGTCAGCAACATTTTCAACGATCATTACATCTCGATAGGTGAAAAAATGGCTGCTAAAATTAAAGATAACTTAAATCACGGTCAATGCCAGGATAATTTTTCTCATATAAAAATGACACGTCCATTTTTCTTAAACCGGTAGATGAACCTGAAGGCATTTAATTCAATCCCTAAAAAATTATTCTTCCCCGGCTTTGATAATATAAATAGTAGTACATTAAAACACATATCTCCTTTTATAACAAATCCATTAACGTACATAATAAATCTAATTTTCACTAAGGCTATATACCCAAACCCTTTTAAAGTCTCGAAGGTAAAACCAAGTTTCAAGAAGGGCGACACTACTCAAGTTGAAAACTATAGACTTATCAGCCTAATATCAAATATTGCAAAGATATTCGAAAAAGCCCTTAAAACTAGGATAACAGATTTTTTGGAAAAAAATAAAATTATTTCAAAACATCAATTTGATTTTCAACATAAATTATCAACTAACGATGCAATGGCAGAGCTGACAAAGAGAATATACAAAAATCTAGATGTAAGCAAACCATGTGTCGCGTTTTTCTTGGACTTGGCGAAAGCCTTCAACACAGTGGATCATGGGAAGCTTCTTGCGAAATTGAAAGATGTTGGTATACGTGTTCCGGCGTTATCTCTCCTAACTAGTTATTTACAAGGTCGCACGCAAAGGGTACAAATCAATTTTTCTTTTAGCACCGTGAAGGAAATTACGTATAGCGTGCCACAGTATTAGGCCCGTTATTATTTAATATATACATCAACTCATTGCTAATCCAAAATTATTCAGGGGATATAATTTCGTTCGCGGACGACACGGTGTTGTTTGTAGAGGGGGTTTCTTGGAATGAAGTAGAAACTAAAATAGAAAAAAATTTGCGTAATATTATAAAATGGCTAGATTACCATCTTTTAAGTGTAAATTTAACAAAAACAAAAAATTTAGCATTATCGAACAATATCAAGGGCTTGACTACCAACGATCAAATAGGAATATATTTACCATTCAGAAAAAATAGTTACTGGAGCATTGAGAGGGTCGATTATATTGACTATTTGGGAATACTTTTCGATAAACATTTAAAATGGGACCACCAAATAAATCAACTAACCAAGAAGCTTAGATCATTGTTTTACCTTTTTAAACACATAAAATGTATTTCAGACATGGACAATTTACGGACTGTCTATTTTGCTCTTGTTCTGAATTACGGAATTATCGCATGGGGAGGCGCCTATGATAGTATACTGAACCCATTAAAAATAGCCGAGAAAAAAATAATTAAAATAATTTTTAATCTAGATATAAGAAATCCCACTGAACAACTATTTAGGACGGTAAACCTACTTGACATCAGAAATGTTTTTCTCAAAAATTCAATCCTACACCTAAATAAAAATAATCATTTTACTTCTCCTGAATTTACGTACTATCGCACTAGATTTCAAAGAAATGATAATAGAATATTGCCTAAAGCGTACAAATCTATAGGAGAAAGAAGTTTTGAATATATAGGTGGCAAATCATTTAATCTGTTTCCTCTAGATTTAAAAAACCTGATTCAATTGCCAAACTTCAAACGCAAGATTACGAAATCGAAAACAGTCCTAAATTACTTTGGTATTAAATTCAAATTACTTACGCAACATATACTCTGTGTCCGAGATAAGGAGGGCCACTATGGGGATTTTGGAAACGGTAAGAGATACAACTTTGGTTAAATGGGAGAAAAGTTGCGTAATCAAGGGTCTAAGAAAATGGCGTTTTCAAATTCCTGAAACATTTTTCGGATTTTGAGATATTTTGAAAAAATTGGATTTTTTGATTTTACGAACTATTTTTTTCTGGCGTTATTATTTGCCCTAGAGCGAAACCAATAACAATTCTCCACAGCAACTTTTAATGCTCTTTAGGACGACGTTATTAGTTTCTTAATCTGACGTTTCGTTTTTGTGGGACCATCATCAACTTCATTTTTTTAAATACGGCCCTGATATTCTGATATCAGATTCTGAAAGCCCTTTCTATTTCGAATTCAACGATGTATAACACTTTATGGTTTAATTGCGTTTTAGTCTTTTTTTCTTGCCTTACACAAGAAAATTCCTATTACGGACCTGTACACACCAATACACATATGAAAACCGAAATAGTATTGACGACTTGACTTTTTTTTTAATGTAGATTAGTTTTAGGCCAATAATGGACATTTCATCTAATATAAAAACATCATTTTATTCGTAATCATACAGTCATATGAAAAATTCAAATTCTGCAGGTATTTTCTCGTGTACCATTCGCAGTATGAACGACGATAATTTTCCAAATACATACATACGCAAAAATTAATTAATAGAAGACATGACTAATTATTGCGCACTAAATTACACAGTAAGCAAATGTGTCAAAAAATCAACGTTACTGACAATTATTAAAGAAAAGCAGGCTCCGGAAAATAAATGAATGTGTTGATGGCCTCTTATACATTTGAATTGTCAGCTAACGTTGATTGTTTGACACATTAGCTTACTGTGTAATTTAGTGCGCAATAATTAGTCATTTCTTCTATTAATTATGTTTTCTAACGAAGAAAAGTTTGACATGGTGGCGTGTTTCATTTCATCCAACAGAAATTGTTCTGTTGCGGAGCGTTTGTATTTGCAAAAATATCCCGAAAGAAGACAGCCAAATCAAAGGACCTTTAGCAAATTAGTGGCAAACCTTAAAGCATATGGTTCTTTCAAAAAACCTGTAGTTTCGCGACAAAAGAAGAGCAATGAAGAAACAGTACATAATGTTTTGTTAGCGGTCACTGAAAATCCCTGTACATCAGTCCGATTGGTCGAACGAAATGTTGGTATACCAAAATCAACGACGCATTGTATTTTACAAAAACAAAAGTTCCATCCGTATAAGTACAGAATTTGTCATGGACTTCGACCAGGCGATTTAGAGCGACGTCGCTCATTCTGTGAATGGTACACAAGAAAATGCCAGGAGAATATGTATTTTCCATATTACATAATATGGTCTGATGAAAGTATGGTTACGAATAACGGTATTTTCAATAGACGAAATGTTCATTATTGGTCTGAAACCAATCCACGTTTAAACAAAACGTCGAGGCACCAACACCGCTTTGGTTTTAATATGTGGGCTGGTATTATTGGCACAAGGATTGTAGGACCATTTATTTACAACCACAACCTGACATCAGAGCGTTACCTACATTTGCTGCAAAATGATTTAGAGGATGCTCTCGATAATATGCCTCTGGCGACAGTTCGCAACTGTTGGATGCAGCAAGATGGTGCACCTGCACATAATTCCAGAGCCGTTCGAGCATATCTATCCATGAGATTTCCAGAGAAGGTGATTAGCACGCATTCGGAAACACCCTGGCCAGCGCGTTCACCCGATATAACCCCGCTTGATTTTTTCGTATGGGGGTTCGTTAAGAATCATGTTTATCAGCGAAATTTTGCTACAGAACAAGAACTGAGGGGGTTAGTTTTGGAAGCCTTTGCTAATATTACTCCACAAATTTTGGCTAGGGTGTTAGAATCAACGGTTAGAAGGTGCTATCTATGCTTAGAAAACGACGGAAATCTTTTTGAACATTTAATATAAATTTAGTTGTTTTGTTCGTATTCCCTTGTTGTTGCTTTTTAATTTTTAGATCTTCTGCTAAATTAATTGTATTTGATCTTTGTTTATTCTATTAAATTAGTGCATCAATTCAACCACTAGATTATTATTAAACACCTAAATGACATAAAGTGTCATATGTTATGGCTAATTGTTTATTCTTTGAAATTAAACTAAACTGAACTTAACTAAACTATGTACAGGTCCGTAATAGGAATTTTCTTGTGTAAGGCAAGAAAAAAAGACTAAAACGCAATTAAACCATAAAGTGTTATACATCGTTGAATTCGAAATAGAAAGAGCTTTCAGAATCTGATATCAGAATATCAGGGCCGTATTTAAAAAAATGAAGTTGATGATGGTCCCACAAAAACGAAACGTCAGATTAAGAAACTAATAACGTCGTCCTAAAGAGCATTAAAAGTTGCTGTGGAGAAGTGTTATTGGTTTCGCTCTAGGGCAAATAATAACGCCAGAAAAAAATAGTTTGTAAAATCAAAAAATCCAATTTTTTCAAAATATCTCAAAATCCGAAAAATGTTTCAGGAATTTGAAAACGCCATTTTCTTAGACCCTTGATTACGCAACTTTTCTCCCATTTAACCAAAGTTGTATCTCTTACCGTTTCCAAAATCCCCATAGTGGGCCCTCCTTATCTCGGACACAGAGTATAGATATATTTTTTATACTGAGGTAAATTTTTTGTAAGTACTTAATAGGTTGGTTGTTTGTATTATTTGTGGGTAGTGTTTATTTGTATTCTTTTATGGTTAGGATTAACATTGTAATGCTTATAGAATGTAGCCAGATTTGAATTTGTACAAATTAATAATGTTTTGGGATAAGATTTAAACCAAGTAACTTCCACAATCGGCTAGTAGCAGTCAAGCTATCAGCTTTGCACAGCCGTATTGTGTTATTAAACTTATTTATGAAAATATGATAAAACGAATATGGTAATTGCCACTCCATATATTTATTGTTTCACCACTGTTTAAAACTATTTTGTAATTGTTTTGATGATATTACAAATAAATATATTTTTGATTTGATTTGATATTTGAACCAGTTTTTGGTTTTAGTGGAGCGGATGTTAGAGCAATATCCTAGTTACGTGTATGGAAACTGCTGACAGAAGTAATTCCCACGATAGCGATTTCAAGAACGGCTGACGATTTGCTGATGCAGATTCCCAGGCCCGAAGTTAACATACAATTAATCATTTTTATGTAATTCTTTCTCATCTTTAAACTCTTACTGTTAAGACATATTTTAGAAATAAAATTGTTTTTTAAAAAATAACTTTTTACTTCAAAGTATTTAAGTGGCGCAGTCGGTAGGATAGTGCGGTGGTAATAATTTCGAATGGTCCAGAAGAATTGCTGCTTGATGGTTTCAACCCTTTGGTGTTATCCATTGAACCTACAGTGAGTGCAAAGAAGAGAATCGGAAAGTGAGAACAAATACATCATTGTAAGTGCTTTTCATTTTTACCCCTCCTAAACCCTCTGTATAAGGATTTTTGGTTAGGGATAATTTTAGGAACAGTGCATGGAGCACATTAGGTTAAATTATCTGTCTATTGAAGACACTGAAAAGATTCTTTCATTTTTACTCTATATTTGTTTAAGAACAAAATATTTACAATAACGTTTTTATATTTTCATAAATAAAAGAGTGGTGTATTGTACGACAAAGTATTTAAGCTCCTCAAAGGCTTCCATAAAGATATTCGCTACCCCACAGGTCATAAAGGAGATCTCATAGCTGCCCCTGAAGTTTGTTCAAAAAAAGTTTTTTGAAAAATAAACTAAGTAGATGTAAGACAAGTTTCCACTAGGTCTATTAAGTTCTTATCAAGATTATTATGATCCAATATGTCTGATATAATGGAAATTGAGTCGTTGACAGGAACAATTGTTTATGGTGATTCTACTCGAAACTGTAAAAAAATTCAGTAGAGATCCGGTGGGAACCGATCTTAACACAGGGTCACGGTTCGGCGTGGATCCCTGAAGATGCCTCGTGTAATTGAAGACGAAACGTCAGATAGTAATTTGAATTTTACACGACCTAATCCCAGAAACCATGATTTCTTAATTGACTAAAGCTTCAGTTCTATATGTCGTCGAGGCCATCAGTGAAGTGAAGCAAGGTGTTTAAAATCAGAAAAAATTGAGTAAGACAGTATCAAGTATCATACAGTGCGATTCTTATTTAACGTTCGTCATACTACTAGAGATTTATTTATTTGTGCAACAAATTTTTGCTATATATTTGCATTAAGTATTCGTTTGTCATTTAACTGTACGTTAGTTTTTAATTGATTGAATGTGGACGAATGACGCTGAAGTATTAAGGAATTTGTTCATTACTCCTAACCTGTTTTTAATTTGTTTATTGTTGTTATACAATATATCAAACATTGTTTAAGTTTCAGTTTAATTGATCTAATAATAAAACTCATTAAAAGTTAGTAGTTTACTAAAAAGAGTAAAATAAATAACTTCCTATGGAAATACCAACCTTTGAGTCGTGTATACGATAATTAAAAATAGTGGTCCTTAGAAATAATTTGACAATAAATAAGCCACTATTTATTGTCTTCTCTTATGATCAGTATTTTTAATTAAATAATTGATTGAAGGCCATGCTTATTAAAATATTTATTTTATTGCAGTTTAATCTACAAAAAAACTTTATCTTTTTAGGTATCAAAGGGTTCCGAATAAATCAGACCAAAACAATGTGATATACTTTTCTTTTATTACGATTTTTTCTTATTCAGCAACGTTTCGGCGGTCATTTACCACCGTAATCAGGCTTTTTTTGGGAGGTGTGCACCAGTTCAAAGCATACTTTTTGTTGTTCTAACTAGTATGTGGAGTCATATTTCGCTAATACTTATTTTTTTGTATATATTTTTTTATTTCTACACAAGAAACACTCTTTGCAATGTACAGTTCGAAACTCGTATATAGCAGAGAGTGTTTCTTGTGTAGAAATAAAAAAATATATATAAAAAAATAGGTATTAGCGAAATATAAGTCCAGATACTAATTAGAACAACAAAAAGTATGCTTTGAACTGGTGCACACCTCCCAAAAAAGCCTGATGATGGTCGTAAACGACCGCCGAAACGTTGATGAATAAAGAAAATCGTAATAAAAGAAAAGTATATCACATTGTTTTGGTCTGATTTATTGGGAACCCTTTGATACCTTGAACAAAAAAGACCGGAAACTACAATTTCTTTGTCTTTTTAGGTTTTGAATAAAATAACTGAACAAAAGTAAAATAATTCCCCGATCAAGGATGTTTTAAGTTTTCTTTTCTTGTTCTAGCTTTTAAAAATTTAATTACCACTCCAGATATATCCTCCTTTAATGCACCTGAAGAATTTGATATAAAATCGACAGATGGCGGTGAGGAAATGATTCTTGGCATCTTTGCACTATATTCAGGTCATTTTGATTTTGGCAGGACACATGTAACATTGTCAGACGAATAAAATGCGTATTTTATAAAAAAATGTTAATTAGTGAAAATGGAAAAGTATAATTAACCCCTCCGTTTAAATATGAAAATACAGGTAAAGATGTTTTTTTTGTTAAAACATATTATGACTTACTTTTAATTGAAGAACTAATTTTAATTCACCTGTGTTCCAAATAGTCGACTTTCATATTCTTACAAAATGCTAATTTTATACAAATTCTCTCCTGAAAACTGCGAACTTTCTCACTTTTTTTTTCAAAATGTCTATCATCAAAGTTCCAATATTAAGGAGAATTACCCAAATACTCCGATAATCATTAAAATGGAGTCGATATCAGTATTTTTATAACGATATGACTACTCGACAACTACTGACGTGACCTTAAATGTACCAGATTAGAACTTGCATATGTCTGCTTATAAAGTAGATATATTTAAGTCATATATGTAAATAAATCAGTTTGCTCGTGTAATCCACTTTGACACTGAATTTTGTATTTAATATTTAACATTCTTATTGACAGCAAAACCTATTCAAGCCATATTTATAGTATTAAATAACAATGTTACCGAATATTCATGATACTACCTGAACACCGGTAGCTCAAAACTTCACATCAGAAAAATTCTGAAATCAAATTTCTTCGATCACTTTTTCATCTTCAAAGTTCATAGACAGTCTCTAGCCCAATTTCCACTTTTTTCTTCCCTCGTCGGTCTGTCTGTCTGTCGATCTATCTCTTCGCAGCATAGCTAAAAAACTTCTTATCAGATGGGGATAACCTTGTAAAATTTTGGTAAAAATCCAAATTGGGAAAACACATAGAGCTGTCAGGCGTCCCAATTTGGCGGGATTGTCCCGAATCTATTTGATTTGTCCCGCATCCCGCCAGGTCCTCAAGCGGGACGTCAAATTCCCGATGTTTGAAACTCGATACTTTTATACGCGAAAGAAATCGGATTAGCACAGCATTTGCTGCATTTATATAGTCAAGGTCTAGCAATTATATAATAGATGGCCGTGCAGGTAAATGCAATATTGTATAATAGATGGCAGTGCGTCAATACGAATTGAACTTAACTTCTTAATTTGGATGAGTGTCATTTCTATCTTCGGTGTTCCCTGTTAGCTTACAAGATAAGTTTGGTTATTTTCATGGTATTTCCCTGTTGGTAAGTTGTGTTGTGTGTGTATACTGTATCGTTGTTACTGTTTAGAACTGTGGATATCATTAGTTATTGCAAATGGCGCATTTAGATGCACAATCAGATTCAGATTTATCTGATTCAGTGATAATGAAAATGAGAAAACAATATTTGCAAAGGAGGCAGATGCAGTTCTTGAAACGATGGTACTTTATTTACAAAAGTGGTTTAATTATGATGATTTTAAATTAAAATCTTTGGAGTTTATGACTTTGGACAATGATTTTAATTTTGAGAACATTGTAGAACTTGTTCAGGCTTTCGAGGTATCTGGAATAAATGAAGATTTGCAATTTGAAGAATATTCAAAATTAAAATCTTTTCTGGCAAGCATCAACGAAAATTTTGGACAACTTGCTTGCGATCGAAAATGGGTGCAGTTTTTTAATAATGAAGAGTGTCCAAATCTGAAAAGAATTTACAATTTTGCGTTTTCTTTACCTCATTCCAATGCCTCTGCGGAACGTATATTTAGTTTTATGGCCAAAGTATAGAGAAAAGAAAGAAGGTCGTTATTAATGAAAACTGTTGAAGTTGAACTTTTAGTTAAATTTTACTATGTCATGCAGTTCTTTCTGTGATTATTTGAAAACAGAATGTTTTGAATGAGTTTAAAGTCATAAAAGCGGCGAAAGCACACCACAAATATGTTTAGGCAGTCCAGTTTATTTTGTTATTTTTTTATAATTATTATTATTGTTATTTTTACTATAAATATTTGATATTTGTCCTATTTTTTCTTATTTTGATATTTTTTATTATTAATATTGTTTCATGCTAGGGTATCGCGACATTAGGTCACTTCGCGTTAATGTTGTGTCGTTTTTTCACAAACTTTAATACTACTTATTATGTTATATTTTATGATCCAATACAAGAAAAATATTATTTGTCCCGCTTTTTTCCAACGAAAACCTGACAGCCCTAAAAACACAATGGCGGCCTAGTGAAATGTTGAAAACATTATTACTGAAAAAGTGCTTATCCAATTTATTTCAAATTTTGGAAACGAGTCAAATATTATGTAGAAATTAACTGAAAAAATGTTGGTACAAATCCAAGATGGCGGAACAAGATGGCGCCTTGATAAAATATTTAAAAATTTAGCCTGAAAAAAATACCTAGGTACCCCTCATATCTGAACGCAGTTCATATTAAGAATTAAACAAACTTAAATCTACTGAAACGTTAATAACATTGTTACCTGTTACATATTTTACGTTCGTGAATGTTTAGATACTGTTTTCTCTGGTAGGTGGATTGGTAATCGGGGTCCGATAGAATGACCTTCCAGATCCCCTGATTTGACCCCGTTAGATTATTATCTGTGGGGTTACCTAAAATCTACAGTGTATGTTAACAGACCCAACAATATTCATGACCTTAAAGACCGAATAAAATAGGAAATTAGATTTGTAGAAGCTCAAGTAGTGCACAATGTTTTGCAAGAATTTGAAGAACGCCTAGGATATTGTCAGGATGTTGCTGGTGATCAATTTCAACAATTGTTAAATTAGTATTACATAATTTTGTCATCTAGACATTTATTATTTAAAGTTAGGCCTTTTTTAATAAAATTGACATCTTATACAGCTTAATTTAGACATATGTAGATTATGATACATGAAATGTGATAAAATTTTTTCGTAGAACCCGAAAATAAAATAAAAAATAGGTCATTCTATTTAAAAAATTAAGTTAACTGTCATAACTTGATCTTGGGTCACCCTGTATACATGAAATTATAATAAAAAAACGGCAATTAAAATTAAAAATCGACGAATCCGATCGGAATTTATTCCAACTTTTTCGTCCTCACCGTATAATAAAACAAATAGTGGTTAATAACGGATATCATGAAAATCTCATAGACAAAATAATAAAAAAGAAACAATATAAAAAACATTACAATTGGTTTATTCTACTAATAAGTTCAAAGAAAATAGTCAATTTCATAGTTTCACTTATACAAGAAAAATAACATCAAATGTTGCTAAGTTTTTTAAAAATAAAGGTGTAATTGTTGCTTTTAGGACTAACAAAAGCTTTGGTAGCTATTACAAAAACAATAACACGAAAACCAAAACAACACAATAAATCCGGTGTTTACAAGTTAAATTGTGGATACTGTACAAAATTTTATATTGGACAAATAGGTATAACTTAAAAAAAAGAATTGATGACAATATATTTAGTTTCAGAAAACTTAATGATAATTCTAATTACTCTAAACATTTAATTAAGGAAAACCATACTTTTGATGAGAACTTTGAAGTTGTACAGGGTGTCCCATTTTGCGTACTTTTGCGGGGTATCTCTGTTATTTTTATAGATAGGAAGTTGAGGTTTACAGTGTACTTCTTTTTCGTAAAACTAAAGATGTCGTTAACAACATTTTCATAGCCCTTTCAGTTTTTAAGACACAGGGCTAAATTGAAAATATTGCATTTTAAGGCACCCCTCGTATCTCAACTATCAGGTAACTTATCGAAAATGGGAAAACAGTTCCTTAGATAACTTTTCCCGTAGAACTCAATTCCGCCTTCTGAATTAGTATACAGGATCAGGTCAAAAAGTTATCGGATCCTACTTTATTTCTTTTAAAAGGAACACCCTGTATATTTATAGACTATAAGATTTGTTTTTTTTTTACCTTTTCAAAACTATATAATAGTATTCACTTTTTTTTCAGGAACACGCAAATAAATGACAATTTTCTGAAATTAAATGCATAATTTAATAGTAGGCTATGGCTAATGTTTATAACAACAAATAAAAATAAATGTCAAATATTTGTCGGTTTTTTACGGAAGCGTATAAGGGCCACAATTTTCTTTTATTTTTAAATTCTGACTTTAAAGTCGGAATTTAACTAGACTCTGAGTTTAAAGTCAGAATTTAACAAAATTCGGAGTTTAAAGTCGAAATTTAACTAAATTCTGAGTTTAAAGTCAGAAATGAACTAAATTCTGAATTAGTAGATCTGCAAGCTAAAGTTCGAGAAACTTTCCCAAGTGCTGTGTTTGTCCATTGTTTTGCTCATAAATTAAATTTAGTTTTATCCCAGTCCATCAATCACATTAAAGAGTGTAAAGTATTTTTCGTTACTTTAAGTGGCAAGGTTGCTTTTTTTCCAAGTCAACAAAACGTACACAAACTTTGGACTCCATTGTCCACAAACGATTGCCCAAAGTAGCTCCTACTAGGTGGAACTATAATGGAAAACTTGTATTAACAGTATCTGAAAATCGTGAATCACTGATTGAACTATTTGAGAATATAATAGAAAATAACGAAACGTGGGACTCAGAAGCAATAAATAGAGGGGGTTTTTGGACTGTTTGAAACGAGATTTTAATTTTAATTATTTGTTGAACGTATTTTCAGAAATATTTCTATTCTCGGACAATGTTTTTAATATATTACAAACTAAAACAAATGATATTGCTTTTTGCCTAAAAAAAGTGGATGATTTTAAGTCCATTTTAAGCCAAAAAAGACATGACTTTGACCTACTTTGGGAGAAAACGATGACGTTAAATGTAGAGCCACAAGCCAAGCGTCTTCGAACAGACAAGGTGGGAGATGTTCAAACATCATACAGACGTCTCTTTTATGAAATAATCGATCAATTCAGCAACAAATAAACTATAGATTTAACGGTTTAAATGATTTTAAATTCCTCGAGCTCTGCAATTTTGATGCATTTAAAGGAAAAACTTTTCCAGAAGATGCGTTTAAATCTCATCTTCGTTATGGCCAGTTCTTCGACCGAGTGTTACTGCGATCTGAACTAAAAATAATTTACGAAACTGATGACATTAGCGCAAAAAATAACGCTAAGGAACTAATGCAATTTTTAAAAGACAAGGAGCTGTAAGATGCCTACACCGAAGTGTCGAAAGTGCAAATTTTTCAACACTTAAACGTATAAAAAATTTTGTGAGAAATTCAACGGGGCAGATTTTTCTTTTTTTTTAATAATGTTATTTTTTTATGTTTGTTATATATGTATGTACAGGGTGGTTTGGTCTGTTTTAACAGAGGTTTAATGGCTTTCGCAAAGATATAGGGCGTTTTTCAATTTTCGGCCATTTTGACCATCGCAAAGACATTCTAAAGGCACTTTTTTATGTGCAATCCAGTGGCATACTCAGATTTTTTCTATAGTTGTCCGTTTTATCATAAATAGGCAAAACTTTTTTTTTTCAAATGGAAATCATAGTATAAAGTTGTAGGTTTTGACGTGTGAAAGGTTCTTCCTTTAAATATCAAGTCCTTCAATCTTCCCCACAAAAAAAAATCTAAGGGAGTTAAGTCACAGGACCTAGCAGGCCAAGGTAATTGACGTGCGCAAAATATTTACATAATCATCTGCAGTTAAATTTCCATCGTAAAAATAAGGTCCCAAAAATACGTGTGGATTTTCAGTGGACCAGTGATATGAATTATATCTATTAAATATACCAGAAGTATCTACTCTGGATTCACTCATTTTTGCTCATACCACTGACAAAATCTCAATCTTCTAGCGGCGTCCCCTTCACGGAGTTGCAAACATATTAGGTAAGTTTCTAAAAATTATATTTAGCTGCTGGATTTCCTTTTCTTTAAAAAAATATCGGAAAGAGACCATTGGTTTTTTTAACGCTATTTAAAGAATTACAAAAATGTGCCAATTTTGCATTAGAAAAAATGGTCGTCAATTTAAACATCACCTTTAAAAATTAGATTTTTCTTTTTTTTTAATAATGTTATTTTTTTATGTTTATATATATATATATATATATATATATATATATATATATATATGACACCTAAGTGTTATGTTATTAATATATATATATATATATGTGTTATGTTATTAAAAAACTCTATAGGTATTTTTATATAAGAAGATATATAATGCAAGGTATCCAGTTCTTCATTAGCAATATGTAACTTTCAATTGTTTATTATTATTATTCATGGTCTACTAATAAAGTACGCATTTAATTTCAGAAAATTGTCATTTATTTGCGTGTTTCTGAGAAAAAGAGCATACGATTATATGTTTTTGAAAAGGTAAAAAAAAACAAATTTTATAATCTATAAATATACAGGGTGTTCCGTTTTAAAAAAATAAATTAGGGTCCGATAACTTTTTGACCTGAACCTGTATACTAATTGGGAATCGAGTTCTACGGGAAAAGTTATATAAGAAACAGTTTTCACATTTTCGATAAGTTATCTGATGTTTGAGATACGAGGGGGCCTGAAAATGTAACATTTTCAATATAGCCCTGTATCTTAAAAACTAAAAGAGCTATGATAATTTTGTTAATGGCATCTTTAGTTTTACCGCAACTTTCTATCTATAAAAATAACGGAGATACTCTGCAAAAGTACACAAAATGGGTCACCATATACATGTAGAACCAAAAAAGTAAAAAACTTAATTTACTAGATAGAAAGTATGGAAATATACAAACATAAAAAGAACTACACATTATTATACGATCGGACCTAAATATTTCTCTACTCTTAAATCTTTATTAGGTTATAACGGAAAATTCAGCGTATTTTGTTTTCATATAGGCAGTGAGAAGGGGGGCAAGGAGAGCATTTGAGCTTCCGATAGTTGATTACACTTGTATAGGGTTTAGACCGTGTCAAACTGGAATTACTTTTTGACGTTTAATCTGCTATTGCACGAAGCATCTTCAAAAATTTTCACTAGATGAGATTAAAACACTAAGTGATCTCAGGTGAGCAGAGTTCAGACATTTATACCCGACCTATGTTCATCGACGCGCGAGTCTTTGTTAGGATTGATTTCCAGGCGTGATGTAACACGTAGTCCCCATCTCTATTGAAATTCTCGGGGTGAAGATCCCTGAAAGTAGCTCATGCAATCGCTGGCGAAACGTCGTATAACTATTCCAATTGGACACGGTCTAATCCCAACAACCACGATTTCTCAACTGATCAATGCCGTGGAAACTTCTGTTCTATGTTCTTATGTTCTTTTTTTTCAGAATTCCATATTATCTCTAATTCTTCACGCTGTTATAAATCGAGTCAATCGAATTACATATCAATCAGACAAACTACTTTTACAAGAGCAAGCACAATTAAAAAATTAATTTATTTTTAGTATTATTAAGAAATCCGAGATATTGGAGGTCAGTGTGGGGTTATGCAGATGTGCCCTTATCGAGGTCGATGCTCGTACTCGAAAGATTTCCGGCAGTGTCGCCGTCAACTACGGGGTTTATTTGAAAATAAAATGCAAAGTGTATGGTTTTTCCTGGACTAATCTGTAATGGTCTGGAAGCCGACTGTGCTGGGACGAGATCCTGCGTTTTAACCGCCACGAACACCTGCGCGTGACAGAAAGGAAATATTTTTTTTAATGTCCAAACTAAACCTCTTTTAAAGTTCAATAATTGTTGATAAACTCTATGTGGAATGAAAACTCTTTACGGAGTAGTAGGCGAAGTAGAGGCAAATTGATAAGATTTTTTTTCGACAGCTGAAAATTGTATTATACATATACAAAAGATAAAAGTTATATGTTAGATATAATGAATAATAAATATAGTTTTATGTTATGGCTATTCCTTGATCATAAAAAAGCTTATATAAAATACTGTGATTGAGATTTCAATCAATACGCCCCAGGTAGGGGTTATATTGACACACGCATGGGGCTTTTTGGTACGCATAACATGAAAAGTTATCTGTTTATTCTTAATTTTCGTACAGTTTGATAAAACCTTTATTAAATAATTGAACAACTTATATTAACGTAGGTTAGAAATAAAAACATAGGTGCACGGTTCAATTTATCTTCATAACATTTTGATAAGCTGTAATCTTTTTGTTTTTAAATATATTAAAGTAAATAAGAAAACAAAATGTAGGGTTAGTAGCCAAGATTTTTTCTAAGTTACATATAAAACATATCCCTAACAATTTTCTGGAATTTATATCTTTTTATATAGAATACCCTCCATATTATATATGTATTTAATAGAATAAGTTATTCCAATTACAATTATATAACAAACTTACCCCCGATTGCCCAAAACTTAATTACCTTTGAGCTTTCGTGTTTGACAAGTTGCTTACAGAAATCTAGGAACTCGCTGTCAAATTTGACATTCCGTTAAACATTGTAAACTTTAATTGAGGTTTCTGCAACCGACCGTTTGTATTTTAAACCACTTCTTTTTGACATATTGGCAAAAAAAGGAAATTTTTACATAATCTCCAAGAGTGCTATGACTAACAATTAGAGACATTCTTATATTTGACATATTGCTAAACAACGCTGGTCGAGTTATTGTGATAGTCATTATTGAAATTTTATTTCGCGAACTTAGTTAGCAACGGTGAAAAAAGTCATATGCTTTCTGAATAATAAAAGTGCAACCTCTGCGCGTCTTCAGTATATTAGACTTGATCCAGAGCGCCGAGCTCATCCAAAACAGATATTTGCAAGGCTGGCAAAGAAATTTGAAGAAAATGGTTACGTGTTAAATGTTAAAAAGGTATGTCGGAATTATAGTGTTTAAAATGAAGAAAATAGTACAAACATGTTAGGATTTTTTGAAGCACATCCAGTTTCTGCTATATAGTATATCAAGAGATCAGAAACATTTCTTCCTCAAGTAAGAAACTTAATATTGATTTCCATAGTATTTCGAAATAATTTTAGCAACAAAATGTTTAATACCCCATCTTTAAATTTTTAAATGTTCAAGCCCTCAATGAATGAGCACATCCATGCCATTTTTAGAAATATCATTCTCGGTGGGAAAGAAATTGAGTCTAATGAGGAGTCCCTGGAAAAAAATTCATTAAAGCAACATGTAGAATCACTTTCCATTTCAGAGAATTTAAATATGTTCGTTTTCTTTTCCTGATCGTCAGTTTGTGGTCACAAACCTGACAACCTTTAGGCTATTTTCTTTTCATTTTGTTTCTGCTTCTTTATGTTTTTTTCTTGTTCTTTTACATTTGGCAATTTTTGGAGATTTCTTTTTCTGACCTGTCGCTGTAGATATTCCACTTCATCGTCATATTAAACGGAAGTGATCAAGCAACTCTGTATTTTCAAGCTTTCGTAAGCTTATGTTTTTAATCTTGTTACGAAATTCACATCCAGACCCGCACATTTTGTCGAATCCCCAGCATTTTAATCTTTTAGAAAACTCACATGAGAGTATTAATCTCATTAAACCTCTGAGTTACGCATTATTTCACCCCTTGGGGTACATTGATATCAACGCTTTTTCCCGTTCTCAAGAATGGATCTAAGAACCAAATTGGTAACTATCGACGTGCCTCTTTACTTTCAATAATCCCCAAGGTATTTGAGTCAATAACCACTAATCACAAATGAACTATTTAACACCTTTAAACACTATATAAGTCCCAAGCAGCATGGTTTTTACAGAGGCAGGTCTACAGCCACAAATTTAGCAAGAGTTCCAAGATTACCTCAACGAAAATGTAGAAAAAGGCTTTCAAATCGATGTAATTTACACTGATATGACAAAAGCATTCGACAGTGTATTACATGATTTGCTGCTAATGAAGTTGGAAGCACTTGGGTTGAATGGGTCTTACCTTGGTTGGATTAAATCATGTCTAAGCAGACGAACTCAAAGAGTAAAGCTGAGTGGTGTTACTTCGAGAGAAATTAAAGCTAGCTCTGGAGTGCCACAGAGATCGCACTTAGGTCCAGTGCTGTTCCTGTTATTTGTAAACGATGTTGTATATTTATAATATTTGAAAAACTACATAACTCATATTTTTCCAAAATTAACAAATCACTGTTGTTATAGTAGAGGAGCCAGCACTGATTCCAGTGAACAAGATTTATCAAAATTTTAACTTATGCAGTCGATTTGGGGCTATTCGGGTATGCTGAAAGTGACCGTTTGTCTCTATCTGTCATATTACTTTATACAGGGAGCGTCATTGTGAAGTACTATACGGGGCGTTTCCTAATGGCGTGCTAATGTTAAATGGGGGTGATTCTTGGACCTTTTTAAGAAAAAAGTTTAATATGAACCTAAAAGTCTTAATTTTGCAGATACAGGGTTTTAAAAAAACATTTTTTTTAAATCCTATGATGCTATTATAGATAAATAACTGTGTGAAATTTGATACACGTCTTTTATGCATAAAAGGGCATTTTTTATTAACAATCAATTTTTAAAATTTCTACCAGTGGCGTGCATTGTAAATTGGGATGAAAAAAAATGTTTGCTTTTTAAACTTTACCATCCTGTATCTCAAAAGTTAAGACTTTTAGGATATAAAAGACCCCCTTTAACATCAGCGCGCAATTAGGAAACGCCCTGTATAGTACTTCACAATGACGGCCCCTGTATAGAGTAATATGACGAACGGAGACAGACGGTCACTTTTGGCATACCCGAGTAGCCCCAGAACTGCATAAATTAAAATTTTGATAAATCTCGTTCACTGGATCTGATGCTGGCAGCCCTTGTAAAATCTGGACTTGTAAATCGTGGATTACTATACTGGGTGGTCCAATAATAGCGGACGTAGGCAGTAGCCCGGGAACCGTTAATGACAGAACTCAAGAAAAAATATATTTATAGGTAAATCGATTAAGAAATATCAAAATTAAATCATTTTAAAATACGAAAGTTCGCCGTTTTTGCAACACAAAAGAGATATAGAAGTGCGGTACACGAAAGAAAGACAAATATAGATAAATGTTCATTAAGCATAGTTACATTTTTTAATTATCTGAAGTGCGTATAGTCAAAAAGGAGTGCCATATTGTTTAAAGAACGACGGGACACCACTGGTTTAAAGAGATTTCTTGGCGGACCTTCCTAAACCGATTGACTCCGCCCGGTTTTCTTTCGTGTTTCGCACTATAAGATCATATTAAAAAGCTACAAAACGTTAGGTTTTATCAGAAGAAACTGTGATAATATTAATGATACTAAAGCTTTGTAAACCTTGTGCAATTTTTTAGTTCGTAGTATTCTTGAGTATAATTGTATAGTGTGGTCTCCTTATTACAATTTACGTATCAAACGCCTTGAAAATGTACAAAATAAATTCTACAAATTTCTTCTATTTAAAATGCATTTTCCTTACACAAGTATTCCTTATCAAGTCATTACTCTCTTGGTTGGTTTGGACACGCTAGAAAGGAGACGGCGGCGTGGCGCGATGATGTTTTTTCTTTTTAAGCTAGTAAACGCAGTGATCGAAAGTAGTAAACTTTTATCGAGAATTTATTTCAAAGCTCTAATAATAATAATAATAATAATTTTATTTCACCAATAAAACAGATGTAAATAATATGCAATCAGCAATTAGGGAAAACGTCACAAAGAGTAAATCTAGTATACCTACTTATAAAAGTACATCGTCATAAAAGTTACAGGTAAGTACATAAATAATCACTAAAAAAGGAACAATACAAATACTACATTAGACGCGTGCATTTTTAAAAACAACAAAAAAAAACTAAACTAAAAACTAATTTAAGAACTCTTGCACAGTATAAAAATGTCCCTCCATTAGATATTTTTTTAATTTACGTTTGAAGGATTATCATTATTTAATTTATTAAAAAACCTACATGCATTATATATCACATTTTTTTTGGAAAAATGTGGAATTATGTAAATTAGGTAGAAGTAATGTTTTATTTCTAGTACTGTAACCATGTCAAGCGCGATTGCTTTGAAGTTTTTTAATATTCTGATATGCAAAAACGGAAACTTTAAATATGTAAATTCCAGCCAAGGTCAATATTTTTAATTGCTTGAAATAGTCTCAACACGAATCTGAACATGAAAGACCACACAAAATTCCTATAGCATATTTTTGAAGCAAAAAGACTTTTGTCACGTCAGAGCTGAGCCCCAATTTATGATGCCATAGGACAGGTGAGAGTGGATATTAGAATAATATACCGACATCATAGCATTTTGACTACAGTAATTTGACAATGATTTCAAACCACAACAATTTTTTCTTAACCGTATGCATAGACTTTCTATATGATTTCCCCATCTTAGGTTTTCATCAGTTTCCAAGCCCAACATTACTGAGGACTTGGAAGGTGTAATAAGACCAAGGTCAGATCCATGAAGTAAAAAATTGTGATTTTTTTGCTTTTTGCTTAGGCAATTCATTATTTAAAAGCATTTGTTCAATTATATTACTCAAAGTTCCTGTAGTCCCCACTGGGACAGACGAGGATATAAAAAAATACTATCGGAGGATGGTTTAAATTTTTCTATGACATTTTTCTCCACCGTGCATACATTACTTACCACATCAATCACATTATTAATCAGTTCTTTTACCTCAGTATCTACTTTACTACATTGGCTCGAGTTACAAAGATTTATCCTATTTATACTATTATTTAAATTACAGGCCGGCAAATTCTGTGTTATAACTGATTTTAAAACAATGTTTAGATTATTCGTTTTGGTATTAACGTAATTAGTCAATATTTCGCACATTTTAAATTTAGTAAAACGATACATTCTATTATACTTAAGATTATATATGATTCTTATAGACCTGTTCAATCTTAATCTAATGAGAATAACAGAAATCTTTTTTATGAAAGGCCACATCGTACAAATTACGGATTTAGGGGAGTTACTGACCGACTTGTTAAAACCTACAATGATTTTATTATTTTGTGATATTTTCGGCTGTTCCTTTGAAAGTTTTAAGAATATTATTTTAAATGTTTAATTTTTTTTTCATGTTATTGTTTCCCTAATGGTTTTAACTGTACTGTGTCACTTATGTTAATAATTATATTGTATGTATTCATGTTTGTTTGTTCATCATCGATCGGATGTATCTCGAAATATTTTTACAATTTTGTTTTTATAATATTTCTATTTTTTTTATAAATTGACTACTTATTGACTATTTCATTAAAGTGAAATTCTGAAGTTACTGACTCTGTAGAAGAAGTTTTTATTTTTGCCGATGGGTATTCTGGTCAAAATAAGAACATTACTATGGTTGTCAGTTGACATGCCCTGTTTCAGGCTTTTAACAAAGGCTCTTGATAGTATAGAAAGAATTCAGCTAAACTTTCCTGTAGTTGTACATAGTTACATGCCACCAGATAGCAGTAAAGTGGTTAACTTTTAAACGACGCTGATCTACTTCTAGCCTATTAAAAGAGCAGACTTTGTAAGCAAAATACGCTTCTCAGATAACGGAAAGTGTCACTTCGGAATTGCTTAATGTAATGCCAAGTCTTATCCGTTATTGTAATTAAATATCAACGGGACTATAAAAAACCGCAATTAAGTAAAGCGACAGTTTAACCTTACGTATTATTACGACTCCGTATCACACATATCATTGAATTTATTATTAAACAATTTCCTGTTTATTTTCAGAATTATTGATCTCATATCCGACGTTTTGCCGTTTTTTATAATGTCGCGATAAGACATGCCAATGTAAAATAAGTATATCTTGTTTGTTTAGAGATTTAAATTTGTTCACGTGGTTGAATCAGTCTACTAAGTCCCTAGAATGAATGCCACAATCTCGTTTAAAATAGTAAAATGTAGAAATTATTTTGGTAAGTAGTACGAAAGCGTAGAAGGGCCACAATTTTTTTATTTTTATTTTTGTAACAAATTCCGACTTCTATCTCGGAATTCCGACTTCTAACTCGGGATTCCGACTTCTGTCTCGGAATTCCGACTTCTAACTCGGAATTCCGACTTCTATCTCGGAATTCCGACTTCTATCTCGGAATTCCGACTTCTATCTCGGAATTCCGACTTCTATCTCGGAATTCCGACTTCTATCTCGGAATTCCGACTTGTAACTCGGAATTCCGACTTGTAACTCAGAATTTCAACTTCTATCTCGGAATTCCGACTTCTAACTCGTGTGTTTTCACCTAAATGTTCCAATTTTTGCTTTGGATGCGTTGTCCAGCGACTGCACATTTAATAATTATCCTTGTGATAAAGACATTTATGACTTGTGTAAAATATTAACTGCTGAAAATGTCTAGAAATAGTATCTAGTATGATGAAATCTAACCTCTGAAGGTGTAGAAGACAAAGAAATTTTAATAAATGAGGAAAAAATAAATAAATTATTAAATTCTATCCCTTGTAGCGACACCATGGACGGCAATGCAAGCCAAACTATTTATAGGATGCTTTTACCAACATATCTATAATTAATATCAAGTATAAATAAAAAGTGCCGCGAATTTCTAAAGAGTAGATAACTTAAATAGATGTTAATAAATAAGAAAAAAAAGTATATTTTACCCAAAGTAGACTCCCTCGAATCGTAGTGCACGCCAAAATATTTATAGGGGGCTGTTACCCCGATGTCTGGAAATAATATATATTATGAATTAATGTAGCAGCAGGTTTCGGAAAGGGTAGAAAATTCAAATTAAATTTAGTAAAGTAGGAAAAATTCAATTAATTTAATTACCCATGTGTCTATAAATAACAACTTTATGAATAAAAGTGACAGGATTAGAAAACTGAAACAAATTTTATTGAATGAGAAAAGTTATATTTTCATATTATGTCCCATTTCCCGGACAAAACTAGGTAGTCAAAATATTAATTGGAAGTTGTTGTCAATAGGTCTAATAATAATATATAGTATGCATAAAAGTGGCAGTGAGGTCCTTAAGGGTAGAAGACCCCGGCCTGCCGAGTCATTCCAATATATTAATGATGTGTCATTACAAACTTTTACGACAAGTAGAAGAAGATCCAAAACGGGTAATAAAACTTAATAAATAAAAAACGTAAATGACTGGGAATATTAGTCAAAGAGTCTATAATCAGTAATATAGTTTACTGTATTAGATATTTTGTCAGCAAACCACGTATATCAAGGTACCCATTTTGATATTTTGGACAAATTAAAAGAAATACCTATTCCTTTTGTTGGGTGTGATCAACACGAAAAAAAATTTACAACTACGATCATTGAGTTGTACCTTGTCAGTAGAACGCTCTTTATTTGTAAAGAGGTTTACCGAATTGATAAAGCTAAAAGAAAGAAAATAAGGTGCTTGAAGAAACAATCAAAATTATAATTAACTTTTCACTGTGTTCCTGTATCTGTTTTGATAGATTGATGTCCTTCCACAAAGTTAGAAATAAGAACTACAACGGAAACTTGATTTATGAGGATGTGATTTGCAACATTTTTTTTTGCTGAAATCATGTTACAGATTTTTGTTTTCAAACTTCATAAAATATCAATATCTTCATTTGTGCAGGAATTCTAATAAATTAGAGTTTAAAAAACTGAAAAACACGCTGTAATAGTAAACTGAACTAAAAAAAAACCCTTTGGACGAGAATAAAGTGATTAACAAGAAAATTAATGTCATTGTGAAAACAGCGTGGGTCTGATATCAGTTATAAATATTTTATCGGTATAATTTCTGAAGGTAAAGTCAGTATGAATATATGGCATAAAGGAACCCTACGCTTTTTTACAAAAGTAATTTTTTTTCTTTTTAGTTCAATTTACTATTAAAGCGTATTTTTTAGTTTTTTAAACTATAATTTTTTTTCTTTTTAGTTCCGTTTACTATTAGAGCGTGTTTTTTAGTTTTGTCAAACTATAATCTATTTTTCTTCGCTACCCGTGCCGAAAATGGGTAAATAAATAAATATATAATAAATAAATAATAAATAAAATAAAATGAGCAGCATATAGCCACCTGTGGCGAAACTCATAACCCAAGAGTAATAAATCAAATGTAGAAAACATATAGCGCGGTTAGAACTAGTATATAGCAGAAAATGGATTCGTTGGGATGACCGCTAAAGCAATGGAATTTGGCTAACCATAGACACGTGTTTCTGACTTAAGGTCTTCATCAGTACAGTCAACTAGTTGAAAGACGAGTACAACTAGTGCCAAAATGAATACACAAAACAATACCAGAGTCACCAACAGGAGCAAAACCGACATTTGTGATTACCAAGAGAACATCCGAAATCTTCGCCGGACTTGATACTCTATTTACCACGGAGCAGCATATAGCCACCTGTGGCGAAACTCATAACCCAAGAGTAATAAATCAAATGTAGAAAACATATAGCGCGGTTAGAACTAGTATATAGCAGAAAATTGTCATCCCAACGAATCCATTTTCTGCTATATACTAGTTCTAACCGCGCTATATGTTTTCTACATTTGATTTATTACTCTTGGGTTATGAGTTTCGCCACAGGTGGCTATATGCTGCTCCGTGGTAAATAGAGTATCAAGTCCGGCGAAGATTTCGAATGTTCTCTTGGTAATCACAAATGTCGGTTTTGCTCCTATTGGTGACTCTGGTATTGTTTTGTGTATTCATTTTGGCACTAGTTGTACTCGTCTTTCAACTAGTTGACTGTACTGATGAAGACCTTAAGTCAGAAACACGTGTCTATGGTTAGCCAAATTCCATTGCTTTAGCGGTCATCCCAACGAATCCATTTTCTGCTATATACTAGTTCTAACCGCGCTATATGTTTTCTACATTTGATTTATTACTCTTGGGTTATGAGTTTCGCCACAGGTGGCTATATGTTGCTCCGTGGTAAATAGAGTATCAAGTCCGGCGAAGATTTCGGATGTTCTCTTGGTAATCACAAATGTCGGTTTTGCTCCTGTTGGTGACTCTGGTATTGTTTTGTGTATTCATTTTGGCACTAGTTGTACTCGTCTTTCAACTAGTTGACTGTACTGATGAAGACCTTAAGTCAGAAACACGTGTCTATGGTTAGCCAAATTCCATTGCTTTAGCGGTCATCCCAACGAATCCATTTTCTGCTATATACTAGTTCTAACCGCGCTATATGTTTTCTACATTTGATTTATTACTCTTGGGTTATGAGTTTCGCCACAGGTGGCTATATGCTGCTCCGTGGTAAATAGAGTATCAAGTCCGGCGAAGATTTCGAATGTTCTCTTGGTAATCACAAATGTCGGTTTTGCTCCTATTGGTGACTCTGGTATTGTTTTGTGTATTCATTTTGGCACTAGTTGTACTCGTCTTTCAACTAGTTGACTGTACTGATGAAGACCTTAAGTCAGAAACACGTGTCTATGGTTAGCCAAATTCCATTGCTTTAGCGGTCATCCCAACGAATCCATTTTCTGCTATATACTAGTTCTAACCGCGCTATATGTTTTCTACATTTGATTTATTACTCTTGGGTTATGAGTTTCGCCACAGGTGGCTATATGCTGCTCCGTGGTAAATAGAGTATCAAGTCCGGCGAAGATTTCGAATGTTCTCTTGGTAATCACAAATGTCGGTTTTGCTCCTATTGGTGACTCTGGTATTGTTTTGTGTATTCATTTTGGCACTAGTTGTACTCGTCTTTCAACTAGTTGACTGTACTGATGAAGACCTTAAGTCAGAAACACGTGTCTATGGTTAGCCAAATTCCATTGCTTTAGCGGTCATCCCAACGAATCCATTTTCTGCTATATACTAGTTCTAACCGCGCTATATGTTTTCTACTTTTCATTTACTACTCTTGGGTTATGAGTTTCGCCATAGGTGGCTATATGCTGCTCTGTGCTAAATAAAGTATCAAGTCCGGCGAAGATTTCGAATGTGCTCTTAGTAATCACAAATATCGGTTTTGCTCCTGATGGTGACTCTGGTATTGTTTCGTGTATTCATTTTGGCGCTACTTGTACTCGTCTTTCAACTAGTTGACTGTACTGATGAAGACCTTAAGTCAGAAACACGTGTCTATGGTTAGCCAAATTCCATTGTTTAGCGGTCATCCCAACGAATCCATTTTCTGCTATATACTAGTTCTAACCGCGCTATATGTTTTCTACATTTGATTTATTACTCTTGGGTTATGAGTTTCGCCACAGGTGGCTATATGCTGCTCCGTGGTAAATAGAGTATCAAGTCCGGCGAAGATTTCGGATGTTCTCTTGGTAATCACAAATGTCGGTTTTGCTCCTGTTGGTGACTCTGGTATTGTTTTGTGTATTCATTTTGGCACTAGTTGTACTCGTCTTTCAACTAGTTGACTGTACTGATGAAGACCTTAAGTCAGAAACACGTGTCTATGGTTAGCCAAATTCCATTGCTTTAGCGGTCATC
Source organism: Kuschelorhynchus macadamiae (assembly GCA_030620095.1). Classification (NCBI taxonomy): domain Eukaryota; kingdom Metazoa; phylum Arthropoda; class Insecta; order Coleoptera; family Curculionidae; genus Kuschelorhynchus; species Kuschelorhynchus macadamiae. The sequence continues at coordinate 765,717 of JAUTXW010005017.1, read as the reverse complement.
CCAACGAATCCATTTTCTGCTATATACTAGTTCTAACCGCGCTATATGTTTTCTACATTTGATTTATTACTCTTGGGTTATGAGTTTCGCCACAGGTGGCTATATGCTGCTCCGTGGTAAATAGAGTATCAAGTCCGGCGAAGATTTCGAATGTTCTCTTGGTAATCACAAATGTCGGTTTTGCTCTTATTGGTGACTCTGGTATTGTTTTGTGTATTCATTTTGGCACTAGTTGTACTCGTCTTTCAACTAGTTGACTGTACTGATGAAGACCTTAAGTCAGAAACACGTGTCTATGGTTAGCAAAATTCCATTGCTTTAGCGGTCATCCCAACGAATCCATTTTCTGCTATATACTAGTTCTAACCGAGCTATATGTTTTCTACATTTAATTTTACTCTTGGGTTATGAGTTTCGCCACAGGTGGCTATATGCTGCTCCGTGGTAAATAGAGTATCAAGTCCGGCGAAGATTTCGGATGTTCTCTTGGTAATCACAAATGTCGGTTTTGCTCCTGTTGGTGACTCTGGTATTGTTTTGTGTATTCATTTTGGCACTAGTTGTACTCGTCTTTCAACTAGTTGACTGTACTGATGAAGACCTTAAGTCAGAAACACGTGTCTATGGTTAGCCAAATTCCATTGCTTTAGCGGTCATCCCAACGAATCCATTTTCTGCTATATACTAGTTCTAACCGCGCTATATGTTTTCTACATTTGATTTATTACTCTTGGGTTATGAGTTTCGCCACAGGTGGCTATATGCTGCTCCGTGGTAAATAGAGTATCAAGTCCGGCGAAGATTTCGGATGTTCTCTTGGTAATCACAAATGTCGGTTTTGCTCCTGTTGGTGACTCTGGTATTGTTTTGTGTATTCATTTTGGCACTAGTTGTATTCGTCTTTCAACTAGTTGACTGTACTGATGAAGACCTTAAGTCAGAAACACGTGTCTATGGTTAGCCAAATTCCATTGCTTTAGCGGTCATCCCAATGAATCCATTTTCTGCTATATATATATATATATATATATATATATATATATATATATATATATATATATATATATGAAAATGCGTGCACCCCCTCCATGCTATTGCATCTTTTTAACATAATATGGATCAGATGTTCTTACTAAATGGCGTTTTATTATTTCTACTATCTATGAACTATGAAAAAGATAAAACAAAGTACAAGATTTTATTTTTCATGTCAACCATATTCAAGCCATCGGAACCCCAGTCATTATTTTTTAATTTGGACTTTATGCACAGTTAATACATTTCTTGTAGTTTTACTTCGCTTTATCCTGATCCCTATAATTAAAATATTAATTTCATTTAGAATGATCGCTTCATTTGACGTTAAAAGAGTATAAAAAAGTGATTGCGCTTATAAGCAGTCGTGTATTAATTACAACGCAGATAGAAATTCCGACTTGCAAGTCAGAATTCCGAGATAAAAATCGGAATTTCGAGTTACAAGTCGGAATTTCGAGTTACAAGTCGGAATTCCGAGATAGAAGTCGGAATTCCGAGATAGAAGTCGGAATTCCGAGTTACAAGTTAGAATTCCGAGATAGAAGTCGGAATTCCGAGATAGAAGTCGGAATAAAAATAAAAATAAAAAAATTGTGGCCCTTCTACGCTTTAGTAGATAAGGAACTGAATTGTGGGAACGCATTGCCTTTATTGTTAATTTTATCCCAACGTTTCGATTGGTAGAGTACCCCTGATCGATTTCAAGCGCAAATTAAAAGCTAGTCAATGTTACCGCAAACAATTTTCTAAATGTATATACTAAATTGCAAAATGTAGGGTAAGTGATCACCAAGGCACGTTTTGTATCTTAAAAAAGAACATAATTTAAAAATATATACATATAGGTAGGAATGTTTAGGCGAACTATAGATCTGTACTAAACGTACAGGCATCCCAATTTCGGCACTTTTAGGGGGTCCCTTATTTTTAAAGATAGAAGGTTGCGGTTTCCGCGACTTGTCCTACTTTTTTTCTGAAATTAAAGATGGTGCCATCAGAATGTTCGTAGCCCTTTTGGTTTTTGAGATACAGAGTGTTTTTAAGAATGTGCGTTTTCAGGCATCTCTCATATCCCAGCTATCTGATAACTTATTATTAACTTATTATAGCAAACACTGTCGCTTGTGTGACTTTTTCCAGAGAATTCAGTGCCCCTTTCAGAATACGTATACGTACGACACCCTATAATATATCATTCTTTATATTTATTACGAATAATGTAAGATTTCCAAAAATATATACATGTATTCAGTTATGTTGAAAAATAAGCTCATAATTCGAGATTTTCTAAAATTTTCTTTTGTACACATTTAATAGGTAGTAGGCTATGGCGAAAATGTATCAAAAACCAAATTCATTTTTTTTTGTTTTATAGCTCTGGATGTACCATATGTCCAGCATCTCTCTTTGTACTAATGTGTTAAAGAATGATACTTAAAATTTACTGAAATTTGCCCCATAAGCAATATCTAAATTTTTTTTACATATTAATTACTAATGATATTTAGTCTATTAAATACATATATACATTCTTTTTAACTCTAGCATAATATAAACCTTTTTTTTTTGCTTACTTTTCGAATTGTATATATACATATATATATATATATATATATATATATATATATATATATATATATATATATATATATATATATATATATATATATATATATATACTATATATTTTTGGCACTATTTTTAACTTTGTCTTTTTATTTTTTTTTATTTTTTTTTTCATTTTTTTTTAGCTACATATAGGGTCCCTAAATTAAATGGAAACTTCACAATATTTCTTAGAGTATTTAACAATATATTAACATATGTTCCTTGCATTGGACCTCCCAAAATGCTATGTTCTAAATTTTCTAGTTCCCCGCATTCGCAATTATTGCCCGTCTGTATTCCTATTTTATTTTATACTTACAAAATTCATGTATAAGATTTAATACATTCAAACTTAATTCAAAAGATCTTTTTTAATTCTCAAATCTTAATTATTTATTACAGCATTTTAACTTAATTATGATAAAATTATTGAATTTTACTCAAAATAATACAATAGTTACTTATCTTACTTAAAATTTAAATTAGGAAAAAACAAAATTTTGGAGAAGAAAAGAATTTTCAAAACGACTGCCATTATCCCGTGTACAAATTGGCACGTTTTCGTTATTCTTCTAATAGTTCAAAAGAATCATAGGCCTTCTTTGCAAATTTCGGAAAGTTAAATCGATCGTATTTTATATATTTTATTTTGGATGAAACTCCAAAAGAAAAAATCTAAAATCGAAAGATCCGGAGATCGAGGAGGCCATCTTATAGGTCCGTGGGTACCAATCCATTTTTGAGGAAAGTTAACGCCTAAAATGCCCTTAAAAACGCAGACTTGGGGCTTGGGGCACCGTCTTGTTGAAGATAAACGGCATTATAAAGTGTCAATGGAACATTTTCCATCAGTTGTGGAATAACTTCCTCAAGGATTTCTAGGTACCGACTCGGAGACGTCCTTCAAAAATTCTAGAGACTATGCGTCTCCTGTATTATGGCGATCAGACCAGATAACCAGTCTGTCAAAAGATTAATCAGTAAAGATTTATTGTAAATACCATTGGCAAAACAATATTCGGCACTCGGCAACGCCGGAGTCTAATTGTTCAGCTATGTGGAATTTATATTGGGGGTACTTATATTTTTGCAAAATTCTTTGAGCATCAGACTTGGATACACCAATTGCTTCCTCTGTTTGCTGGCAAGAAGATGAAGGCTTTTATTCAAATTTTATGATATACAGGGAAAAAAATTAGTAATTTGGCTTAATGGTGTTTCATTATGAAAGCGTCTGACTCCGAACAATTTTAGGTCATATATCGATGTTTTAGGTCAAGAAGTCTTGTTTAATAACTGAAAAAAATCCTGTTTGTTCTGTTGTTACCCAACCAAATTGAAAATTTAATAACAATTTTTAAAAGATCCAATATGGCGGAACAAAATGACGGCTATTTATATTTAAACATTGTGAACGAACATACTTTTGTATTACATTTGTAAAATTATCACTTCAGGAGAAATATTAGTTTGTAGAACTTTTTTTGAAAAGCACTAATTTCTAAAATTGCGTATAGAGAAAATAGTAATCAAGTTGATTTCCTTATTATCAGATAACTAAACTTAATATCAGAATCTGAGAAGGATTCCCTCGAGTACTATTAATATGGGTAACAGATGTGTTTAATATAAAATATTAATAATAAATTCATACAGGGGAAAATCAAAATAAAGTCTACTTTCATTGACTTAAAAAGAGGTGAAAAACAAGTTTAAGTTAAGCAGAATTTCATCGAAGCTGCCTCCTCTTTTTTCCCTTCTGACCTTAGCTTTCGAATCAAAAGGCCTTGTAACTCTGAGAATGTCATTTCACATGTTTTTTCTAATTTAGGTAACTTCCTTCTTTTACTTCTTTCTTTCAGATTTTTTATAGGTCTTACGCCAGTAGGATGTGGTACTTTATTCACAATTGCTTTAAATATCATCTTGCCAGTCAACCAATTTTCAATTTTTTTATAAAAAAACTCTATTAGACTATTTCCATTTTTGCCTAAAATGACACACTCACACACAAGTCCGTTGGAGATAACTTGATAACTTAAAGGCTTCTTTTAAACGAAAAAAAAATTCTTACTCACTACAAACAGTAATAAAACTATCAGATAGATACTTTCGACTTATCGTAAACATATTTTTAACACGAAATCACCCATAACAATACCATTTTAACAATAATCACAATAATATTGTTGCCTTGTAACGATTTTTTTTGACGTTAAGCACAGTCTACTCAAAAAAATTGCTATTGCGGCAACTTTGGGCAGCTGGATTTTCTTTATTTCGAATAAGCATAACACAGCCTTATCTTTTGGCCTTAACGCAAAGCTTCGCCTCGTACTGAAGATTAATGTAGAAACAAACACTTTAATAACTTACAGTGTTTTAAACAGAAATGGAAATGTTGTTATTACATTATATTTTCTCTAAAGAAGTGCAATGGTGAATTTTACATGAAATTAAAAAAAGTTATTGTCTGAAACCTACTTTCATGGGGTCCGGTAAACTATCCTGACAGACGATTTTTGCATATTTTATTTTTTTTCCAGAAAGTACTCATTTGTAATATTACATTTCAAAAATAAAAATTGCGGGATATGCAAGAGTTTTCCTAAAAAAAATTCATTAAAAGTCACACTCGGTTACAGTTTGACAACCTTAAAACGAAAAATTTAGCAATGTTGCCAGATTTTAGATTTACCAATTTGTTAGAGGAAATGAAATGACCAATTGAAAATTATTTGGACAACAGAATTGTAATTATTTATTGTTATTATTATAGTTTTAATGATGGTTTTATTAACGAACCTGGGCTAACCTAACGTTAGCGGGACAGATCCACCTAACAATATAGTTTTTGTTACAGAAACATCCCGCTTTCAATATAGACTCGGAATTCGGTTGGCGCGCTACCGCGCGCTTTCTTTACGGACAACCTAACTAATCCTAACCTAATCCGCTTTTTTATTAATTATAAGTTTTGTTATAAAAAAAATTAGTTTTACGTGTATCATAACTTATAGGTATTTCTTTAATTATAAATATGGCAACGTCGCACATCAAATTAAAAACAAGCATGGCGATGGGAACAGTCGGAAAGAGCTTTGAAATCAAAATTACCTTTGATTTGTATAATAATTACATCTTAAAGTAAATCTTGAGTGCTGATGAGAGTTTTCCACATATTTTCTCAATTTAGACTGCTAGAATGGTAGATAAAAACAAAAATAAACGGGATTTAAGAGTGTCAACATAGTTTACCGAAACTACTTTCATGAAATTTACAAAGATATTAGTCAAATTATTTCCATTTCAAAGTCGATTCCGGATTCTATTTTTCCTGAATTGGCCTTATATTTATATACAACCTAATTATATTTTATTATCGCGTTAGAGCGTTTTTTTTTAAGTAGATATTTCAACTTATATTTAACAAAATATTTGTAAAGAGTTTTTCTTGAACAATATTTTGGAGGTTTTGGACACTAAATAGCATTAAGGCTTGCCACAGTGCGTCACTTCTATATAACGCAATACGTTTATTCCTTTTCTCTCTGTATCTTGTTTGGTATATCTGCTGCACTAAATTTGGTTTAAGGGGGAACTGCACGCTAGGGATGCACAAAAATTGAAAAACATCGATACTGTAATCAATTGATGTATCGAAAAAAAAATATATCGCAGCTTTCGATACATCGATATTTTAATCTTTTTTCGATACATCATTTGAAAACATGACAATTTTTTTAGAACATTTTTTATTAAACAAAGATACTTATATTATATGCATGTTTTGTAATGCAACTTATTCTTTTTACATAAAGCGAATAAAAAATATCGATAGCACTTTGAATTTATAAGAAAAAAAAAAACAAACTTGTAAATTAGACGCTATGGGCTCTAGGACTGTCTAGGATAATTTGTAAAATATTTTCAACAACTGAGTTCCAAAATGTCTTATCGACACTATATAAAAATAACAATTTGTCAAGTTTTTTTCCTTTTAGGCGATTTCTTGCTTGGGTCAACATCTGCCCTGCCTTCGAAAAGTCTTTCGGAGTGTACAGAGGTCGCCACAACCGATAAATATTTTCGAGCTATTATTGACAAAATAGGATACGCTCCAGAGAGTTCTTTCCAGGTAGACAATGGGTTTAGATCGAAGTTGGCTACTGGCGTTCTTAAATATTGAGTAATTTCTACTTCAATATCTCCACGGTTCTCTTTAGATTGATGCCTTAAGCGATGAACCATTTTGTGATGATCACTCCACAAGTTGAAATCTTCTGCATTATCTGTAATAATAAAACATATATTTAGAGTAGTAAAATAAGTTTAAAAATAATCTTATTTTACCTAGTATCTCGCTGCTCTCATCATTTCCACTTCCGCCATTATTGAAATTTGAATTTTTTACCATCTCACTAGTCTCCTGGTAGAGTTTTTGTAAAAGTCTAATCGTATTTGAACAGGATAACATATTTTTGAAAGACAGCTTTTTGAAGCGCGGATCTAATAATGTTGTTTTGCCAATATGTGTTGTCCTTCAATTTCCCCAAATCTTTTTGGTGGCAGCTTCTAGAGGTCGTAGTAATTGTTTTGTTTCATCAAGTTCTTCAGCTTCACCTGCACTAATCATATGGGGCGCTGATCTATGTCGATTAACAATATTATTTATCACAGGCCTTAAATCTAGAAAGCGCTCCATCATATAATGGGTGGAATTCCATCGCGTACTAACGTTTTGAATTAACTTTGTTTCCGCAGATGTTGATTTTCTAAGTTCGTCACTAGCAACTACGCTTGCCTTAAACCATGTGACAATCGTTTTGACCTTGGATATTAGAGCTGCCAATTTTGGCACTGATTCAAGACTTTTTTCCACTACCAAATTGAGTAAATGAGCGAAACAAGGAATACTTTTTTTCTTCCCAAATCCTAATTCTACAGCTTTTAGTATGTTGGCTCCACTGTCAGTTACCACCGCCGTAATATGTTCTTTTTTTATACCCCACGTTTCGCAAGATTTGGTAATTTCATCAGCAAGTATTGCCCAGTATGCCCTTCTTGTAGCTCAATTACGCCCAATGCGCAGGAGAATAATTCCGTTTCAGTATCAGGGCAAAAGTGAACCGTAAGACCCAAAAAACTTCTTGTTTGCATTGTGTCAGTCCAAACATCCGTTGTCAATGTATATTGCATATCCTTACATATCATATACAATATCCCTTCATTTATTTGACAATATTTACGACCACCTTCGGAGTACGACCTTATGTGTTCAAATGATCCCATTATCGTTTTTTGACGTTTCAAAGACACCGTAGAAAAAGAACTTTGTTGCACTTGTTCCGATGTTGATGGAGATGGTGATCTTGGTCTTGATGGACCAGGCAATGCATCGTGTTCAGTTCTAGAGTTAGGATTAGACTCCGTTTCATTTTTTTGTTGCGTCAGTTTCATATTTTCGTGAAAACGATTGATATGCATCAACAAATTGGTGGTGTTTCCTGATGTTTTTAATTTTTTTGAACAGTAACGACAAGTGGCTGTATTATCTGAATTTTTCGAAAAATATTTCCAAACAGTGCTTTTTGGAGGAGCCATGTTACCTTCATAAAAAAAAACATTCATGTAACAACTCTTTCAAATAACCAACTCTCAACACAGGAGTTATAACCACACTATACATATTTTTACAAAGCGCATTCAGATTATTTGTTGCGTTTAGAGTAAAAAATAGATTAATTTTTGGCTTTTTCGCAACATAAAAAGATATCTAATTTTAAATTAATTGAAATAAATGACACAATTTTTCTAATTTTTTTGACTTTTGCTTAAATAAATGCTTTTATATTATATATCGAAACATTCCGTGGGCAGATTAGTCCACATGTTGAGATATGTAATTTACTCAAATATTTTAAAATTAGATATCTTTTTATGTTGCGAAAAAGCCAAAAATTAATATATTTTTCACACTATACATACCACAACTTACTACGTTGTGAATACGAGTAAAAAAAAACTGGTAGCTAATTTGGTTAGCGAATTTGAAACACCCTCATATGCATTTAAATATATTATTTTTTCGTACAGAAAAGTTTATTTAGGTAGAAATAATAATAATTAAGTAGGTACTATGTTTATGGACATCTCTTAATAATAATAAACTCTTTAAATGGAAATATGTCGGTCTCGGTTAGTTTAGAAATTAGAAACATTTGAAGTATGTATACATAAAATTAACTGCGTCAAAAACTGCTTAAAAGATAGTAAAGCTTTTATACCTATTTAATATTTTTTGTTTCTGATTGAAAGAATATAACCGAAATATATTTCCATGTAAAGAGTTATTTATTTGGCTCATCCTGTAAATAACAACCATCTGCGCGTGGTATGTTATTCTTTAAATAATGTCAATATATAATTAAGTAGGTACTATATTTATGGACATCTCTTAATAATGATAAACTCTTTAAATGGAAAAATGACAATATCTGGGTCTCGGTTAGTTTAGAAATTGGAAACATTTGAAAAGCAATTTTTGTCTGCCTGCCTTTTTGGGATACCCTTTATACATTAAATTAACTGCGCCAAAAACTGCTTAAAAAATACCAAAAATTTTATAAAATATTTTTTGTTTCTAATTGAAATAATATAACAAATATATTTCTTTTATTTATTAGGCTCATCCTGTAAATAACAACCATCTGCGTTTGGTATTTATATATTATATGGTATACATGTCTACTTATAATAATATGTATAGGTAGAATATACCAAAACTAAAAGCAAAAACACAACAAAATCAATCAGTAAATATATTTGTCAAACAATTTACAATTGTCAATTTGATTATCAGCGCAGGTCAGTACGATCGCCGGCACGCCGCGGCTCCTTAAATTATAATGCTATTTAGGATTGGGTGAGCGGCGAAATTCGCCAATATAATAGTGCGAAGTGCGGTACGCGGTACCGATATATTGGATAGAAACATCGATGTCTTTTCGATACATCGAAAGAAAAATATCGATGTAAAAACATCGTCCTTGAGTAGGAAAATATCGATGTTTTCTATACATCGATACATCGTATGCATCCCTGCCGCACGCAGTAATATGGATCATTTACAAGCCTGCCGCCGCTGCAATATTATGTTAAAACTATAAGAGATATGTATTGGCTTCAATGTGATTTTCATAGAGAAATATGAATAGTTGGGGGCTAAATGAGAATTTTTATGCAAAAATCAAATCTAGAGTATAAAAGTAGATTTGTCCATTTTCGACCATTTTTTGATCACTTTTTGACGCACATACCTTCGCATATATTTTTTTTTCACAAAATGGCTCTTTACCGCCTTACAATGATCCTTTGTCTACGTAACTGCAAAATATGAAATGGTAAATCGTACTCATATCTTTGTATTTCTACAGCGCGTGAACCCTTTAGAATCCATTTTTAACCGAAATGTAGTTTAAACTACACAACACAATTTTTTGAGGTCGGACGTGCAGGAAGTATTTTTAATGCGTAGGTACCGTTTCATCTTACTTTCAACTGGACTAGACCTTGTCGCTGGTTTTTCACTTTTTGCGTGCAGTTCTCCCTTAAGGTCGACAAATATGTCTCGGAAAGGTTGCGTTCTCTCTGAACAAAAACGACTTCTAACCATAGTGCTCAAAATACGTTACCTTTGTAAATATAATTCCGAAGCTACTTGGGGATTTCCATTAGATTGTATGAAACAAACCAACATATCATTCTTTTCACAATTTTCGTGGTATATAGTTAAATAGAAACACCGAAACAACAAAAATATTTCATTAATAATCAAAAACTGACAAAATCGCAAAGTTTTTGACATTTTGCTCTAAATCTTCTCTACAGTTATTTTCGGTGTTCAGAAATTCTTGATACATTTCAGATGATTACTTTACATCAGTTTGAAGTTTAAAGATTCTCTCAGAATGACAGGAAGGACTCTAAGATAACATAGGTTACAAAATGTAAAATGTGATGAGACTGAAGAAGTGTTGAAAAGGGTACTAATGACACCTTTAAGTTTATA